>OZ020192.1:81657020-82257020 GCA_963971165.1 Philopedon plagiatum | reverse complement strand
GCGTCTTGTATTTTTTTCCTATCTCACTTCGTTTTCGAGAAAAAAAATAAAAACCGTTTTATTGCATGTCACTGGACAAAATTGGTTTATCAATTTATGCTAAAAATAAATCACAAGTGCCTTGGAAAACAAATAATCATTTCTGCATGGAGGTTTGACATTTGCGCGTCAGTTCTTTTAGAAAAGAATTATACACGTAATTTTCTTTGCGAAATTTCTCTAAAAAGATTTTGTCTCGGTTTTTGTGATGGAAAATTACACTTTTGAGGAAATGGCAGACATGCATGTCATTTATGCACGTGCTTATAGTAACTGTTATGCAGCGTGGCGCCTGTATGTAGATGCGTTTCCCCATCGGCAACTTCCAGATCGTAAAACCTTTGAAAGCGTAGACCGTAGATTACGGATGAAAGAGGTAAATTTTCTTATTTCTTTTTTGTGATGTTTTTGACAATAATGTTATTTAGGAAGTTTTGCCGTTCCCACCAATGATAGAGGCCGGCCGAGGTCCGTAAGAACGCCCGAGTTTGACGAGGCAGTTTTACGTGCCGTGGAACAAAATCCTGGTATCAGTACCAGGACTATAGCAACTAGATTAGGGGGTAACCATTCCAACAGCACTGTGTGGCAGGTTCTCTCCGAGCAACTCTTGTATCCCTATCATGTCCAACGTGTGCAAGCATTACTACCAAGAGATTTTCCATCTCGTTTACAGTTTTGCCAATGGTTAATAATAGGAATTTTAATAAAACCATACTTTTTACGGACGAAGAAGGATTTCGGCGGGATGGTATTGTTAATTAGGTACCATAACACTCATGTCGCCACCAGGAACAATTTTCTTTAAATGTGTGGATGGGTATGGTTGGTGACAATTTAATTGGTCCTTTCTTTTTACCCTTAAGATTAAACGGCGAATCTTACTTACCGTTTCTTCAACAAGAATTGCACATACTGCTAGAAGAAGTTCCTCTAAATATACGTAACCAAATATCTTTATGCATGATGGAGCTCCTCCTCATTTCAGTATACCTGTCAGAACTCATTTGAATAACACCTTTGGTGAAAATTGGATTGGAAGAGGTAGACCAATTCACTGGCCACCTCGCTCCCCTGACTTAAATCCAATAGATTTTTATTTATGGGGACACCTTAAGACGATGGTTTACGCTACTCCCATAGAAACAATAGAAGAATTAAGAAATAAAATGCTTGCGAAGAAATAAGAAATAGACCTCGAATTTTAGCTCGAGTTCGTCGTTCAATGATTCGTCTAGTGAGAAGGTGTACGGAAATGGATGGTGGACATTTCCAACATTTTTTGTAGTGTACTTTATGTTAGGGTATTGGAAAAGTTGCAATAACACTCTTTCCTAGAAATGTTTTTGATTATTTGTTTTCCAAGGCACTTGTGATTTATTTTAGCATAAATTGATAAACCAATTTTGTCCAGTGACATGCAATAAAACGGTTTTTATTTTTTTTTCTCGAAAACGAAGTGAGATAGGAAAAAATACAAGAGGCAAAGAAGTTGTATTTTTAGATGCTTAATCAAACAAAAATATTAAAGTTACAAAAAGGTAGTGGCGTACATTTTTTTGATAATAATATTCGCTAAGGTGCCCCCCCCCCCCCGGGACGCCACTGGACTTAATAATTTTAATCTATTTAGGGCTAAATTAGCCTCTTAATATAACAAATAACATTGCCAAATTTCAACAGAATCGAGTAAATATTTTTTAAGACATTAATAATTTCATTTTTTATTCTTTTTTTATTTAACATCCTGTATCTTGAAAACTCTGCAATTCCGGACCCATGTTTATAGAAACTTTTTGTTATATTTTATAACAAGGAATCGCCCTCTAAAATATCTCCGTCTATTTTTCGAACACCCTGTATAGTATTATATACACATAACTAGTCAATAATCTGTATATGCCATTTCACTTAAAGCTCCCAATGATAGTTTTTTATTACAAATATATAAAAATCTGGACAATGAAGTAACAGGCAACTTCAATGTGTTTATGTGTGGTTTTGTTTTTTCCATTTAAGTGATTCTATTACAATCAGATAATAATTTCCTAGAATCATATACATCTAGGCCAAAAGCGCACTGTAATTTTCAATCAGATCGTCATAAACATCAAATTAAACAATATTCAAAATTGTATATTATAAATATTTTTCAATTTTCAGCTATCCAGTGGGAAAAATTATTGCTCGGTATCAACTAGTTGTCATTTAAAATAAAAATATGATTTTGTGTAATTTAGTCATTAAGACATGCGTTTTGGGCCTACAAAAATAATGATTATTTAAATTATGTAAATATTTCAATTATGTCATTTTAAATCCAAGAACCAACTAATAGCTTGAACTAATTTAAAGAACGTTCATCTCTGCATAAGCATTCACACAGGTAAGGTTATTGTTAATCATTAAAAACGTCTTTCGCAAGAACATTTCCGTTTTATAAAATTAATTAACTATATGATGACTAAACGTTAAAATTGTGTTAACATTGTGTTATATAATATTTTTATCATAATAATATAATTTAAATGGCGATGGTTTATTAACTTTTAAATATAAAATACATGAGGATATATTTGAAAGAAATGGAGGTCAAAGGTTAGAACAAAATTATCCATGACCATTTAACACATTACGTATGTATAACTTCTTTTGTTACAAAACATTGATGACCTACACAGGCCCGTGTCAAAATTGCAGTTCTTACTGCAGAACAGTTATGCCATTTTTAAGAACACTTGCACAATAGCTGACTTGATATGTCTTAAATAATAATTATTTTATTGTAGAAATGTCGTTAAAGAAATTTGCGACATATTAAATAAAAAAAATTTGTAACTAATCGAAGTGACATAATTAGCAGTAAATTGTTTGGACAAACAGAAAGTTCTGTTTCCTGTATTTACAATTCTTATCAAAAACTATGGCCGAATATTCAGGGTTTCGAGTAATAAAATTATTAATTACAAATTACAAATTTATAATTTTATAAATTTTAAATGGTAAGTATATTGATTTAAAAATCAAAATAATTTAAATTTTTTAGGAAAAATACAGCACGTATTTTTTCGTCAAAGACAATAAATCGACAAGTGATGTTTTAGGTTTTGTAGCGATACAAATGTAATTGCGAAAATACAATTTCTACTTTATTTCCATCATGGATCTATTATAGGTATAATAAGGATTCGATGTTCCGTATATCGTGACCGTATCGAACGTGAAGCCTTATATTTTTGTTGTTTGTTTTCTCTTGGGGGAACAGTTTACAAACTTTAAGGAAATACCACAGGAAATACGTAATTGAATCAAAAATGGTAGTAGAAAGAGATAAAATAGCATTGGAGTGTTGGCGCTCAGAAGTGTTGCGGTCTGTGCTAGTTGCTTAGGAAAACGGCTGAACCTCGGTCTGAACACTCGGTTACACGTACGTCTTTGTCTAATGAACTAGAAATGAAAACGTGCGACTTATAGATTTATAAATGACTCTGAGCCACTTTAAATAAACACCTTTAGAAATAACATAACCTATAAATAATGAAACCTTTTTAACTTAAATTTATTATTATTTCGCAGGAAATAAAGTATTTTAGGGCTTTTATTACTTTTAGTAAATATTGTGATGCTTCTAACGTATTTTTTGTACAAAAATATAAGGTAAAATAAGATGTGGCCAATGTTTACAAATTGTGTTTACAGTGTCGCTTAGAATGGTTTGTTTTGGCTTCAAAGAATGTTAAATCATCCCGTATCCATTCTTAATAAATCCATGATTTCCATCTTAGAAAATACTAATAAGGGATGTTATAGTTCTTTTACCAAGTACAAATCTTGTGGAAGAGAAACGTACTTTTTAGGTCCAGGAAATCAGCAAAGTGAAATTACCCCTATTTATTAAGTTGGATGAGACAATAAAATTACTATTAAACCAAGCATAGCAACTAGTACAAAAGTTTTTACATTATTAAGATGTAAAGCTATTTTTTGTCAATGTCAGTTTTTAAGGAAAATTTGGTTTGTCGTGTTTTATTAGCAGTGTAAAATTATTACTTTAAATGTTTTATCTTATTTTAAATTACAAATGTAAAAAAGAGGAAAATATTGCTTTAAAGTTGCAGCTGAAGCCATGATATTTTCAGAAAGGAATATTGTTTGAAAATAAAATTGTGCATATACTGATGAAGAATATGTAAATAGCAATACAACAAGAACAAAAGTAACTCCTACTATTTCAAAAACACTTAATGAAATCATTTATAACAGGTTTGCTGAAAAAGAACACGTCACAGTTACAGTCATTCACAAAAGATTTTTTTTATCTAAGACATCCCACGTAGACTTCAAGCCTAAGTACTAACGTACAGTGGGCGTCTGAAGAGAAGGAAAATGTAGTCTATTGACACGGGATTTGAAGGATTGGAGGTTGGGATGGGAAGGGAAAACATCTGCAGGCAATTTGTTCCATAATCTGGAGACCCTAGGTATGAATGAGCGAGAGAAGTGGTCTCTTCTAGGCTTTTGTAGCTGGAGAGTAAAGGGATGCATACGTAACGCGCCTCTTGTTGTTCTGTTAGGAACAGTCAAGGGGGAATAATACCGGATAGTTCTTCAGAGCAAAATCCGTGGAAGTAACAGCTCGGCGATGAGCGAGAGAAGGGAGTTTTCTCGTGAGGGCTAAGTCGCTTTTGGATAGAATCAAGGATGTTAAATGTCGAAGGTGATGCCGCTCCCCAGACGTGGGAGCAGTACTCTAGGTTAGGTCTTATTTGGGAAACATAGAGGGTGTATAAGTTGGAAGGGGAGAAGTATTTTCTGGCTCGAAAGAGAAAACCAAGCTTTTTAGCTGCCGATACGGCTACTGAAGTAATGTGTTTGTGCCAGCTGAGATCATGTTCAAAAGCGACTCCAACAAGATCGAATGTTTCATTGTTTTGTAGGGCTTGGCCATTCATGTGGATGGGGTAAGCGTTTTTTGCGCGACAAGGAGCAAGCCTGGGTTTTGGAGGCGTTGAACTGAACAAGGTTCCAGGCACCCCAGTCTAAGATTAATTGGAGATCTTGGGAAAGGGATAGGTACATAGATCTGCGTCTATTATCCAACTCATGATTCGAAACTTGTCTGGAAAAATGAATATTGGAGTGAAGAGGACTATCGTCAGCATAACTGTGGATGGGATTGGCAGTTGAAGAGAGCAGGTCATTAATGTGAAGAAGAAATAGGGTTGGTGCCAGGACTGAACCTTGGGGGACGCCAGCATTGATAGGATGGAAGTTAGATGAGTGACCGTCAACCACAACAGATATGCGCCGATTAGAGAGGAAGCTACCGATCCAGGTACATAGTTTGGTAGGAAGACCATAAGAAGAGATTTGCCCAGGAGTGAATGATACGGTGAAATGTATTCTATGGTCCAAGGTTTTACAATCTGTTTCCAGTGAACAGTGGAAAGTTACGTTACATTTGTCATACGGAAAAACTAATCTTCTTAGACTGGGAAACAAAGATATACAATTCTTATCTCATATTACACCGATAATAATATCAGAAGATACTAACAATAACATGATTGCTGATCTGACGGGAAAACTTCTTCCATACAATTTTTCATTCTGGTTAGTAAAATAAAGTTTTATTTTTTAATACGTAACTTAATGTTTTAGTTTTTTAGTTTTTTTTGAACGCAGAAATCAACACACAACACATACCGTAAAGAAATACTTTACAGCTGTTTGGGAGTAGGGCCCTTCTACTCGGAATTCGAAATTCTTTGTCTTTTTACCAATATTTTTTACTTTCTAAGTTACAGTACATTTTAGGCATGTCCAATTAGTTTGTAAAATAATGAATAAAACATTTTATTTTTCTTTATTAGTCTCATGTTTTTAATTTTTTGAGAATACGTGCAGTTAATTACAAAATGTCTCTATTTTTTCATATAAAAGCAGCACTTTTTCCCAATCTCCCTATTAAAGATAATGTGTTGATTGTCTAAATCCGACCTTAGGATACAAATGTAAGCGATAACTTCAAAAAGTTTAATCATCATCTGTTTGACTTAATGTATTTCCACAACTATACTGCTCTTTTACATAATTACCGTAACCGTAAAGATTTATGAAACTGCTTGCGTCCCTGTAGACTAAATAGTGTACTTAATATTAATTTTAAAAAACATAATAATCTACCAAAACTAATAATAATAATAAAAATATCAATAATAATAATAATAAATAACGAGTTGCTATATATTAAAAAGATTAAAATTATTAAATCATATTTTAAAGTGATGTTAAAGGAAATGTTCCTATATAGGCTTACCGAGGTACCTGTGTATATAACAAATTTCTTGTAAAATTTTGTTGAATATGTAAGATGTATAATTTGTGATACATGAACTCTCATGGCAACGTATCGCAAAATGTTTCAAACTATTTTTTTATATAGGTAATTGCACTCCACTTGTGAGCTTGTCTGGCTTCGTTAAGATTATGTAGTAAATTCTCAGTACCTAACAATCTTCTGTATCTTCGTCCTAATCCGGAGTATATTTGTTGGTAATATATTTGTTGCTATTTTGGTCCATTGTGTGGTTGTTTTAACAAATTTTTACTAATTATCTGCAATGGTATGGACAAATCTGATGATTGTTCCAGTTTTTGACAGGATACAACTTTTATTTTTTTATCTCTATGTAACAGACGTGCACTTTAGTGTTTCTATTAATCATATTCAAGAACTTATTTTTCACATAAAAATTAATTAGGTTTTCGTTCATTACCACAAGCCTATTATATGGTTGCTCAACATATTTAAAATAAATATGGAAATCTATGTGGTAAAGTAAACAATTAAATAATTTTCATGGTTAATTTCCTTTGTGTTTTGTGGGTAATTAGGACTTGTAATCGAGACAAAGTATAAAAAATACAATTAAATCATGTGAGTGACCAGCGATAGTAAGTAAATGCAATACATGATAAGAAAAAATAATGATTACTAAGAGCGTAATGAAATATATAGTGTTAAAACTTTATAAGTCAGTTTCTTTAAAAGAACTAAAGATAATAAAATTCTGTTTAAAAGAATTGAAATACGAGTACTATTGTATATTGAAAAAATCAATTTCCTGTTCTTACGCGTTGCGACCCTATACAAAGAAAATATTTTTGGAGTTCAAAAGGATACATTGTTGGGGTACATGTATTTTAAAAACTTTTTTGGCATATGCAATACATGACTTTTTCCATTCGTTTTTATGATAATGACAAAAATCATATTTTCCAGCATTCTTATTTCATTTTGGTGGATGCGCCTGGTTCGTTCTCGTTGGTAACTTCCTCCTACACTTACTAAGGGCCTTGTGTTATTATAATTATTATGTGTTTTTCGCAGTCTATTTTTGCACTTTTTTTGTACGTTATTTGCTTCACATACAATTATCCAAAAAGACACCAGAGGAAAGTAAACTTTGTGCCCGTCAACGCTGATAAACGAGGCTAGGTTTGCTCAGGTTTACTATGGGTTTGTTTCTGCAGCAGTTTCAAATCAATCAGAGCCAATGAGATTATCCGATTTCGATCAGCAAACTGTTTTCCTTGAAGATGATTGGCTCTGACTAGTTTCAAACTGGTGCAGAAACAAACCTTATAGATCCCACCCCAAAATGATCTTCCTCTACTGTAGTCCTGTCTCGTGCCCGTTACGCGCCGGCGAGAATGCGAGATTATGGGCGCAAGGTCATAAATTAATACGAAAGAAAATTTAATAAATAATAAATGATTTATTAAAAGTTTGCTCAGGTTTCTGTTTGCTAAACTAATACTGAATTTTGCCAACGACGAAGTTATATGTGCAAAAGATTTTTTAAATTAAACTCATTTTCTTGGTTTAAACCAAAGAGAAAGTAAATTTTGTTGAGTTGTTCTCTTTGCATATTATAAATTTAAGGCTAAATTCTACGGTTCTACATAAAGTGTTTTTTAAAGCTGAAATAAAAAGTATCTGTAAGCACAAATCAATATTTTCACTCTGTATTAAATGGAAGACCAAAGTTTTACCTCAGCTATACGCAAATTCTTATTTTATAAAACTCAGATTCTTCCGAGCATAACAAAAACATTTTTTAAAGTTGTTTGTTTTGTGTTATTTACTACCTAATTTCGCAGATTCCACCACAAACTCTACATCATGCAAAGGAGGTGATATTTTTAAAAGTTTTAGAGTTCCGATTTGGAATACATACAAAAATTTTCCTTTTATAATAATAACAAAAAAGTTTTTATAAATAATTTTAATTAATTTACATCTACATGTAGCTAAAGCTGGTTGTCAGCCAATTTTTACATTTTCTTGAAAATTTCGAAATTTTGATTTGGAATATCGATAAATAGATTTATCTTTTACTCATATACAAAAACTCCTAATTACATTAAAAAAAATCTTCCACCCTTTACCAGCCTTTAAGCATTAGAGCTGTACCGTCCCTGGCACGCCTTGTTGGTGGCACCATCCGGCTGGCAGCTCTCCGTCGGGTATTTTCGGTTTTTTGTTTATGTTTAATATTAGTATTACATAGGCGACCTAGGCTGTCGTCGCAATTGCTTCGTTAAAGTCGTGGTTTGTTGTGCTTTTAGTTTAATTCTCAGTGTAACAATAGTAGTTTTTCAAAGACATTTTATACAAGGCACGACCTGGAATGCCCTTTGGTAGGTTCTCCTGCTGATTTTAAAGACAATACATTTTCAAGTAAAGAGGACTTTTAAAAATGTTACTTGCAGTGGCGGCTGGTGAAATTTCAAAGTTGTATATCTCTGTTCCTACTTACAGGACCCGAACCAAATTTACGGGTTTTAATAGTGAGCCCACTGGGAATGTTTTGGTAAAGAAAAAAATATTTTGTAATTTGCGAAAAAAAGTTAAATTTTTGGTGTGCCCCTCCTAGGAAAAAAATGAAAGCGTCTAGGTATTTTATTTATTCTTTTTTTCTAAACAAATTTTACATCATTCTGTCGACAGTTGTTAAATTTTGAGAGAAAAAAAAGTGTTAGTAGAAAGTTATAGTCATTTGAATTTTTTCTTAAATTTTATTTTAGGCTTCAAAAAATACTAATGACTATAACTTTCTACTAACACCTTTTTTTTCTCTCAAAATTTAAAAGCTGTCGACAGAATGATGTAAAATTTGTTTAGAAAAAAGAATAAATAAAATACCTAGACGCTTTCATTTTTTTCCTAGGAGGGGCACACCAAAAATTTACCTTTTTTTCGCAAATTACAAAATGATTTTTTTCTTTACCAAAACATTCCCAGTGGGCTCACTATTAAAACCCTTAAATTTGGTTCGGGTCCTGTAAGTAGGAACAGAGATATACAACTTCGAAATTTCACCAGCCGCCACTGGTTACTTGTGGACTAGAGTTAGTTTAGAAATATTAAACATACTGGCAGATAAAATTTTTGGATTTTTTGGAAAACATGTTTTACAGTTGATCAAGGCGCATCATGAAAAGTATTTAAAGTTGTAAGGTATCAAAGTGCTAAAAAAATTAAACCTTCAATTAAACGTTCAAGAAATTAAAGTTGAAATTAAGAAACTACTTGACATTAGTGCCTGTAAATGTAAGAACTTTGAAAGATGTTTTTGTAGTAAAGAACAGAAAGCCTTGTTTTACTGGAACTTTCTGTTCTTTACTACAAGAACATCGTTCAAAGTGTTTACATTTACAGGCACTAATATCAATAGTTTCTTAATTTCAACTTTAAATTCTTGTACTTTTGAATTAAAGGTTTAATTTTTTTTACCAGTTAGATAGCTCACAAGCTTTAAATATTTTTAATAATACGCCTTGATCTACTGTAAAACACGTTTTTGTGTCACTGTGGAAATTCCTGATTTTTCCATGAATCCAAAATTGTATCTGCTAGCATGTTCCATATTTCCAAAACTTTGACTCTTGTCCAAAGTCGGGAGGCTTTAAACTAAATCTAATCCACAAGTAACATTTTAAAACTTCCTTTTTACATAGAAGGATATTGTTTTTAAAGTCAGCTGGAGAACCAACCAAAGGGCATTTAAAGTCGTGCCTTGTACAAAATGTCTTTGAAAAAATCATGTCTATTATTTACACTGAGAATAAAACTAAAAGCACAACAAACCACGACTTTAACGAAGCAATTGCGGCGAGAACCTAGAGGTAATACTAATATTTAACATAAACAAAAAACCGAAAACACCCGACGGAGAGCCACCAGCCGGACGGTGTCAATTATAGATCTATTAAGCAAGGATTCGATGTCCGTATACTGTGAGCGTATCGAACGTGAAGCCTTATATTTGTTGTTTGTTATTCTCTTGGGGGAACAGGGAACAGTTTACAAACGAAGGAAATACGTAATTGAATCAAGAATGGTAGTAGAAAGAGATAAAATAGCATTGGAGTGTTGGAGCTCAGAAGTGTTGCTGTCTGTGCTGGTTGTTTAGGAAAACGGCTGAACCTCGGTCTGAACACTCGGTTACACGTACGTCTTTGTCTAACGAACTAGAAAAGAAAAAGTGCGACTTATAGATTTATAAATGACTCGGAGCGACTTTAAATAAACACCTCTAGAAATAACATAACCTATAAATAATAAAAAAATTTTAACTTATATTTATTATTATTTAGCAGAAAAATAAAATATTTTAGGGCTTTTATTACTTTTAGTAAATCTTGTGATGCTTCTAACGTATTTTTTGTACAAAAATACAAGGTAAAATAAGATGTGGTCAATGTTTACAAATTGTGTTTGCAGTGTCGTTTAGAATGGTTTGTTTTGACTTCAAAGAATGTTAAATCATCCCGTATCCATTCTTAATAAATCCATGGTGTCAATAATAAGGCATGCCAGGGGCGGCATAACTCTAATGTTTAAGGGCTTGTAGAGGGCGAAAGAAATAATTCTTTCGTTGAATGTAATTAGAAGCTTTTGTATATGAGTAAAAGATAAATCTATTTATCGACATATCATATTAAAATTTCCAAATTTTCAAGAAAATGTAAAAATCGACCGACAACCTGCTTTAGCTAGGGAGGATGTAAATTAATTAAAAGTATATATATATATATATATATATATATATATATATATATATATATATATATATATATATATATATGACATTTCTCAGAGAGCAATCTCAAGAACTTCTACCTTTCAAAACTTTCAGTTGGTCTTTTATAGGCAAGAACTGTGGAATTATATGGGAGCAGAAATGCTCATGCTACTGTAAGGCCTCTGATGAGTCGATGTGGTGTCTTTTAACAACTTAGACACCGAGGAAGACGAAACAGTAGTTCTCCAGATAATTCCAAACATACTTAAATATATATATATATATATATATATATATATATATATATATATATATATATATATATGCTTTTTATTTTAATATAAAATGAACCTTTTTGTGAGTATTCCAAATTAAAAATGTATCCACCGTAATATACAGGGTGTTATGAAATTCCCTACATATATTTGAATGAGTGACTCTTGGAGTAGTATATAGACCTACCCAATACTTTTTTCTTAAGTCGAACATTTTAAAAATTTTCAAAAATACCTTAAACCCGTCCATGTTCGATGCACCTGGCTGAGCGAACACATGGCCCGACATAGTGCTTGACAGAAAATTGCGCGCCAAAAACTTAAAACAATTGAATTTGCTGTTACGTTGCCAGACATATAAATCTTTAATGAGAATTTATTTTCTGTTTTTAAGCGTAATTTAAGACAAAAAAAATTAAACATTTCCTAAGAAAAAACAAAAAAAAAAGTAAAAAGGCACTGCGAAATCAATCCTTTTTGTCAGTAGCCTCAGATTTAACTAATATTTTATGACACCCTATATTAGGTTATAAATGAGATAAGCGTTATTCCTACTACCTTAAACTTTCTGCTAAGAAAAGCTTAAAAATCAAAACGAAAAATACTAATTGAGCACAGCTACATAGTATTTTAAAAGTATAACCAAAATTTTTCTATTACCGCAGTAAAACAACACATTATTCTGTTTCACGCAGCACGTTCAGAAAGTTGTTATTCGTCGTTTTGTTAAGAAAATTATCGTAACTTTTGAAAAGATCCCCATAAATGAGTTTTGCACCTGCAAACGTTACCATAATACGTAAACATTATTAGTGTTTTAAATTTAATTTCGTTTTCAACTCTATTAGGCTAATTTAAGAAACGCTATGATCAAGGCATAAACTAGATAAAACTGATCAAAATATAGTTATAGTTATATAGTTACCAACGGATCGACGAAGACCATTTTTTAGGTAGTGAAAAGAAATTACATTATTATTTAAAACTTCTAAAGAAAAAATATTGATAACATTCATTATATGGTTTTTATGCTGTTGTTAAAGGTTAAATGGACTGTAAAATCTTAAATATGTCGCACGGCGCTTGACGACATTCAGAATGCTTCTTTTTCGATCTCTCTTTCTCATGATACATGTATCATGTCTCTTTGTCACTTCCTGTCATAGTATCTTGATAAAGTAGCTGGGGCTGATTTGGCGCGAAAATTTAAAATATGATGAGTGTTTGTATTGTTGCCTTTGAAACAAACCAAAACCAGACATTTTATAAACTGGCGGATGCGCCAGAAAACTATTATGCAACCATTACTATTTGTAGTATCTTTTTGGGTTGCCTGTCTTTTGTTAAGGGTCAATGACATACCTATAATGTCAATGGCAAGAGTTGTGTTCTTTATTAAATAACTAACTTGTTAATTTTTCAGTGTTGATGGTAAAAAATACTTTGGGTTCTTTTAAGCATTGTGTTTAATTAGTTACATAGTGGAATGTTTTTTAAATTAATGGCTATACTTACCTACTGTTTTGTTAGTGTTTGTTTAGATTTTACTCTAAAAGTAACAAAAACATTAGTTTTCGTTTTTAACATGGCGGATAGTGATAAAAAAGTTTGGAATATTTTTATTTAACTTTTGTTAATTTTAATTATTAGTTGAGTGCTCTTTTTTCATTATTGACTGTAGTGTTGTTACTGCTACATATGACTGTTTCAGCACTGGAAGAGTTTATGAAGGTAAAGTTTATTATTTTAAGTTGTGAAGAATTTCGCTTACAAATTAAGGACGATATAAATAAACCTGTTAATAAAAGCCAAATCTTTTGTTAAATTTGATTAAAAATAGGCAAATAAAAAAATACATTCTTAAGTGTGATTTTTTTGTTTAAAGCTAATTTTGAACCAAAATTGTTGTATAGGTACTACTTTTCCTAAAAAAATTTCTTGTCTTCCTATTTGAACAAAATTTTACTCTTGGTTTGAACTCTTTATTTTTGTGTTGTAGTATTTTAACTTTTTGAAATTTATTTTTTTGAAATAGTTAGTTGGATTTCTTACTTTAAAGATAACAACAATATTATTTTTTTAAACCTGTTCAATAGGAATATTATAGAGAGACTTGGCAATGCCTCAGCGACTAACCGACTTGAGTAACGTCAAAACAAAAGCTTTTTTTCTGTAACTGACTGCTCGTTGTTTTTTATATGGCCATGTGTTTATTACCAGTGGTGCACAATTACTCAAAAAAATTTTTTTTAGTAGGTTATGAATATTTTCATTAATCTGAATTGATACCAGGATTTACCGGTTTCAATATATGCAGTGAATTTCAACAAGCAACACCCTATATAATAATTGAGAGCAAAATAGACAAGATTTAATTTAACTCTCCACCTTCAATATAGAAGATCAAAAATGTTTGTATATTATATTAACTTTCAACAACAAAAGCCGCATCAACTTATGTGAAACATATTATTTTTGAAAACGAATTAGAGAAAAAGTAATTGCTTGTCAAATTAATAAGTGCTAGTTGATTAAGTGATAAATTTCGTTGTGATTCGTAGATTTCTAGACACTTAAAAGTTGCTTGTTATTTTTTAGACAAATCGTTAGTCCTACCCTAGAATAAATATATGATCAAGGTACAAAAAAATTACTTTAGTGCTAGAATTTGAAATGATTGAATATGCAAATTTAATAATAACACGACACGTTGAAGGCGCTGCAGGCTGCAGTGTCACATTTTTTTTACCATTATTACATTCTGCCGCACTTCACTTCTTCTAAGAATAGCTCATATACATACTTTTACTTTTTTACAGTTTATTATGTAAGGTTGGCTGGAATATTCCGTTCTACATTTGTAACGGACAATATTTAGAACTTCTCAAGTCTGTTTTAGTAAATCGGATGCACACAATAACCACTGTTATAATTTTTTTACTAATTATAAATTACATAATTAATGGATGTAAATTAAGAATATATTATGTGATATTTTAATATGTGTTAGCAGTATAATATGAATGGGGTTTTGTTGGATATGAATTTAGCTTCTGGTCAAAGGGAAATTGTAATAATACAAAATAGCTTTTAGTACATTATCTGTTTCTTCGTTTTAAATATTGACCCATTTTTTTACTAAGCATACATCCTCGTCCTATTCCCAACTCAATTCGAACGCCATAGTCACATTAGTGCGGCTAAGCAAAGGAGAATAAAAAGGTTTTTCACATAATTTGTAAAAAGTAGTGCATGCTGAAAGCGCAATACCAATATTACATTTTAAAGTGAGAGATCTTGACACTTACCTTATTCGAAAATTCTGTAGAGAATGGAATTACTTCCTTAGTATAATTTTGTTTTCTTGTATCATTTATTAAATTTCCTTTAAAATATATATCAAGATTTGGAAAATCGCCACTGTAATTTGTCAGCGAGTTATCGTCTTCCTAAAACACAATTTTTTAAATAGCATTTTTTAAATAGCATTTTTATTTACACATTTGTTTTAGCAAATTAAAGCAGTTATCTTTAGTAGAAACATTTCTCTAAATGAAAATAAAAATTTCACACCTTAGTAAAGTTTTTGTATTACAGTGCATATTATACATGTCCATTTTTATGAATAATTTGATTTCTTAATTAACCCGTCTTCCATTACTTTACTAAGTTCAGTAAAAAAAAAAGGATTTACCTCTTATTACCCTTTTAGCTTCATTTATAATTTTTCACTAATATAATAAGGCTATATTCATGGTGTTTCTCGACATTTTTACAATAAAAATGTCATGAAAAAATTTGTTGCCATTTTAAAGAGTAGACCTATTTGTACTCACACAGGTCTACAATATAATTTTTTTGGTGCAGTTCAGTTCAGATCTAATGTTATTTAGAAAAGTGTAACTAATAACAAATACACTGTCCTGCATGGATTTGTATCAGCGCTAGTTTTGAAGTTACCCTCATTGTCCATATTTTCCAAATTAATTGATGACTCAAAATTACAAGTGATATTTATTATTCGTCGGTGGTTAGTTTATTACAATGGCTAGCTTATTCAGAAGTTGTTTAAATAATCCTGATACATTTTGCTACATTTGCGGTGAATACATTGGTAAAGGAAACCGAAAATCAATATCAGATTTTTTAAAGAGAGTGTATTTTGTTTATTTTGCGACAATGGCTCAATGGCAAGAGAAGTTCTTCGAAGTCTGGAGAACCAATGATTTGGATAGAACAACAAAACTACCACAACGATTGTTATTTCCAGCTTATGGCTGTTACAGGCATTAATAGGAAAAATCGTAGCAAATGGACATATGGCGATATACTGTCAACAAGGAGACCTATTCCTCATTCGGGGTTCATTCCTGAAGACGAAATTGATTCGGTTAGAGGCGCTAAGGACAGTAAAAGTGACGATTTAGACAGTGATTTCGCTGGATGGATAAACATATGGGCTACAGGATGAGCATTAAAGTACAGGGTGTCCAGTTTTCGACATATTTGCAGGGTATCTCGGTTATCTTTGAACTATTCCTCATTCGGGGTTCATTTCTGAAGACGAAATTGATTCGGTTAGAGGCGCTAAGAACAGTAAAAGTGACGATTTAGACAGTGATTTCGCTGGATGGATACACATATGGGCTACAGGATGAGCATTAAAGTACAGGGTGTCCAGTTTTCGAAACATTTGCAGGGTATCTCGGTTATCTTTAAAGATAGAGAGCTGCGGGTTTAGCAAACTGTGCTACTTTTTTGTGAAACGTATAATGCTACAAATAGAATTTTTATACCCTCCTACGTTTCGGAGATTTTGAAAATGTGTCATTTTCAAGCATCCCTCGTATCTCAGGTGACTTTTAACTTATTGGTAAGGTAAAAACTGATTATTATCCAGTTTATTGCGTAGAATCCAGTGAGTTGTTTTAGAAGGAATGAATTTGAAGATAAAAACCAAAGTTTCATATTTTTAAATGGGATATTCTGTATATTTTGCTTTTATTCGATTGCTTTTTTCATAAGCTTTTAAAAAATATATAATTGTTGGTATATATCTTTTGGAATAACTTCCGAATTTAACAATTAAAAAAAGGTTATAATATTTCATACTGGGCCGTGATATTAATGATTTCAAACAAATGAATATAATAGCAGAGTAGAGAAATTCTACCGTGATAATAGTATCCTTTTATAGCTGCTAGTAGACCGCTTGTCAAAATTTTGCAAGAGATCATTTAAACAAAATTATTATTGTTCTCAGAAACCCTACTTGTTATTTATTACTGTGTTTTTCGTTTAAAAATATGGCTGAAATGAGAATTTCCCTATATTGAATCGAATGAAAATTCGCATGATGCCGCCGAACTCTATTTTAACAGGTAGTACGATTTTATATCCATTATAAATTTATCTTTGGCTTTTTTCTATATTCATTCTAGATATCCAGACAGAAGGCAACCTCTTCCAGATATACTTTCTGGAATTAAAAGGAATTAAGTTAATTATTGCGTTTATGCAGTCAAGACCAAAATCCTATAAAAATGAAAATCGAGAAATAAATTAGGTTAACGTTTTAGGCTGTGTAGAAACATCTCCTTCTACTTCGTGTAGGGGTATTGAGAAAGAAGTTGGAGTGAACAAGGCTCGAGCACAAACTATATTACGCAAATATAAATTTAGACCATATAAAGTCAAAATCGTTTGGCATTTACATCCTGGGAATACTGAACGTCGCCTAATTTTTTGCAATTGATTTTTGCAGCAAATTCAAGCCAATGTGAATTTTGGAACATTTGTGATATGGTCCGATGTGGCGTATTTCACAAGCTCTGGTATTTTCAATAGACACAATACCAGACATTGGTATCAAGAAAACCATTATCTTTACTATGAGCGGCAGCAGCAGGAAAGATTTGGTTTCAGCGTTGCTTGTTTTATTTTGGGAAGGCAACTAACTTATATAATTTATGAGGGAAGCCTTTCAGCAAATCGTTACCTGGGTATATTGCAAGGTGTACCTGAATTGCTAGATGATGTTCCCTTGGCCTACTGAAAAAATATATATTTCCAACCTGCCCATAATGCCTGAATAATATGCCCTTGTTTAAAAAATAATTTTCCTGAAAATGGATAGGAACCAACGGACCACCACGATCCCCCGAACTTTCCATCTTTCAATTTTTTGTGGGATTACTTAAGTACAAGATAAAGTTTACAAGTCTCTACATCGCACTATAGAAGAACTGAGTGAAGTCACTACACTCGAATTTCAAAATCTGCAGGGATGATCGATCATACATTTAAATGCCATACGACGAATAAGTAAAATGTGCGAGTTTTGTGTTAGAGAAGATGGTAACAATTTTGAGCAACTTTTATCATTTATAAAATATAAACAAAGATTTTTGACATTTCCATTTTAAATTTACTAGAAAACATCTGTTTCCTGTTTTATCTAATTTGTTTGGAACAGTGAATTATTTTATTCAAAGTTTAATTTAGTCATGTTATTGGGATTTAAAATTTTAAAAACAAACCCCAATGTTGGTTAAATGTCTCTATTCATTTGTTTCAAATCATTATATTACAGCCTACTATGAAATTGTAAAATTCGGAAGTCATTCCAAAAGAAAGAAGAACAATTATATACTTTTGAAAAGCTTATGAAAAAAACAATCGAACGAAAACAAAATATACAGGGTGGCCCATTAAAAAAAATTATACTTTGGCTTTTACCTTGAAATTCGTTCTTTCTAGAAGAGAATTGACTAAGCCACTGAATTCTACGCAAAAAAATATATGATAATGAATTATTACCTTACCGATAAGCTAAAAGGCAACTGAGATACGAGGGGTGCTTGAAAATGACACATTTTCAAAATCGCCCTGTATATCCGAAGCGAAGGGGCTTCTAAAATTCTGTTTATATCATCATATGTTTTACGAAGAAATAGCACAGTATTGAGAAAACCGCAGCTCTCTGTCTTTAAAGATAGCTGAGATACCCTGCATAACTGTCGAAAATTGAACCCCCTGTATACTATCTGCAAAGCCATTTGGAATTTAGAACCTAAGTTCTAGCTGGATGGACGATTCCTCCCAGACATAAAAACGATTGAGGAGTCGTCAAGGCATATTGGACACTCACCTGATAGCAGACTCCTGCTGGAGTCTCCTACTACCCAGGTAAAATTTGTTTCAGAAAATTAAGTAAAAGGTTTTTTTTTGTAGAATAATTGAACAAAACGAATATACTAGAGCTGAAACGGAAAATATAAGACTATATTTGAACATAATGTATTGAATGTACCCAGAATCGGGTCTAACATTTTGGCACCAACATGAGTGATAGCGATGACCTGTGTTGTTTTTGAATTACAGGCCAGATGCCGCTTGATAAGGGGAAATATGTGACTATACTTTTTCGCTTTTTTTAGTCACAACAGTGTATATAGCCATTCAGAAATCAATAGAACTAAGCCTACTCAGACTACTCTATAAAATGGTAGCAAGTTTTTGCATTAGGAGCAGTCTATCGAATTTTCGCGGGGCAATGTACAAAACAAAAATTTTGATTTTTTTGACATGTCTTTTTGTGTGCCTATCGCGGAGAGTCATTGGTTTTTATAGCAAAAAACTAAGCGGCAACAATGATAAAAAACAAAATAGTAGGAGTGCTACCTGATTACTACCTTTCCTTTAATTACTATTGTCTTTATTAAAAAATAAAAACTTCAAATATTTAAGATTTTAGAGTTTATCGATGTTCTTAATTGGTTTCCTTTCGCAACAATAGGTTATAATGTGTTTAATGTTTTAAATAACTATGTAACAAAAACTATAATTTTTAAATATATTTTACTGAATGAAATTGTTAAAAAATATTTTAACAAGAAAAAAATAGCATTCTTGCAATATCTTTATCGTAACAAATTATTTATTATTTATTTAACTTTTATAGTATATTTGGAATATGGAGATTTGAAATTACTTACATTGTATTGTGTATTTCCAATGATTTTTTCCAACAAAGTAGCAGGGAGACTATATACGGAACCAATCAAAATGATTATATACCAATAAATCATTTTATTTTATTTTGTTATTTTTATCTTGCAGAGTATATTAATGCATGTACTAACAACTTTTCGTACCAAACGCTTATTGAAAACTAAAGAAAATATTAGTGGAATTTACAAAAGGAAAGATGTGCAATATGATTAGCAACTTTTAAATATTGTTATTTTTATAATGACAACTTCTTTGATTTGGTAATAAAAATGTTAAGGTAAAATAATATTTGGCCAGCTAAATATTGGTAGTTTTTGAGTAAAAGTACTTAAAAATTAATGTTTGGCCGACTGTCTTCCTTCTAATACATATAAATTATAACTGCGTAATTTCTTCCTAAATTATAGTAGAGCCAGTCAACATGAAACTTTCAATACGTTATTTGTTTCCTGAATGAAGGTATTTTTAATATTGAACAAATGAATACTGTACTTAATTTTATTATTTTTAACAATATTTAAAAATTTTTTTTAAATATATCGGATAGCACAAACATTAAATTTTTCTATAATTAGACTTATAGTTAAAAGCTAATAATTTGATCATTGAATCAAGTCACCCTAATGAAAACCATTTTATCTTCAACTATTTAATAATGTATTTATAATAATTGACACATTTTCAACAGGTAACTATTTCCAGAATCGACACGCGGCGGTTTCTAATTAAGACAATTGGAATAGTATCAGGTTAGCATTCCATGAAGCTATTATTGTACGCCATTTTAAACCAAGCTTTAGTTTTAATGTTTCGTTTGATGGCGTTTTTACAAAATTTTTATGTTTCTTTAAATGTATTTAGACAGGGAAAATAATGACATTTCATTCATAATATCTTCCAAGAATGACAGATTAAATCAAGTTTATTTAAAGAGCAATCAAAAATGTTAGGTATCCATCATTTACGTATAATACCATACATTGATGTTCTAATGAAATGATAGAAGGTTCTTTATCTGAACTTTAGATGAAGAACCATCGGAACTTTAAAAAAATCGTCAAAATACCAATAAGTGGACAACAGTACTTCTTTGAATTTTATTTGAGGTCTGTTTCACTTATAGAAAAGTATCTATTAGCGCCAAAGTGGTTCATAAAATGTTTTTAAATTCAGGGAGAAATGTAAAGTAAAACACTCATTAGTTGCCTAAAACTGCATTACGGGAAGATCGGAAGCAATAGCCAATGTATCCCAGTGGCGCATCCAGGGGGGGGGGGGGGGCAAATGGGGCAATCCCCCCCCCCGAACAAAACCAGCTGATGAAAATCTTGCTTTGTCTTGTATAGTGCACAAAAAGTTAAAAAAAAACAAACCTAATGCATTTAGCGTTTGTTTTTATAATATATTATAGCCATTATTTTCTCTTTTGTTTGTTAATTTTATATTTTTAATATATTTTTTGTTTGGCATTTAAATGGAGAAAGTGATCAACTTGCAAATTCTAAAATATCTAGAAAAACACAAAATCATTCATGACAGACAGTACGGATTTCGTCACCAAAGATCCACAGCTGATCTCCTTAGCTTTGTCACACATAACTGGAACAAGTCTCTCGAATTTTATGGCAAATCTCAGATTGTTGCTCTTGGTATTTCCAAGGCCTTTGACCAAGTATGGCATACCGCACTCCTCAACAAACTACCTTCTTACGGTCTTCCTAGCAAACTATGTACCTGGATCGGTAGCTTCCTCTCTAATCGGCGCATATCTGTTGTGGTTGACGGTCACTCATCTAACTTCCATCCTATCAATGCAGGCGTCCCCCAATGTTCAGTCTTGGCACCAACCCTATTTCTTCTTCACATTAATGACCTGCTCTCTTCAACTACCAACCCCATCCACAGTTGTGCTGACGATAGTACTCTTCACTCCAATATTCATTTTTCCAGGCAAGTTTCTAATCAAGAGTTGGATAATAGACGCAGATCCATGTACCTATCCCTTTCCCAAGATCTCCAATTAATTTTAGACTGGGGTGCCAAGACCATCAGTTCAACGCCTCCAAAACCCAGTCTTGCTCCTTGTCACGCAAAAAACCCAACCTGGCAACGCTTACCCCATCCACATGAATGGCCAGGCCCCACAAAACAATGAAACATTCGATCTTGTCGGCGTCGCTTTTGAACATGATCTCAGCTGGCACAAACACATTACTTCAGTAGCCACATCGGCAGCTAAAAAGCTTGGTTTTCTCTTTCGAGCCAGAAAATACTTCTCCCCTGCCAACTTATACACCCCCTATGTTTCCCAAATAAGACCTAACCTAGAGTACTGCTCCCACATCTGGGGAGCGGCATCACCTTCCTTGATTGTATCCAAAAGAGAGCCATTCGACTTTCGACTTATCAATGACCCAGCCCTCCCTTCTCTCGCTCATCGCCGCGCTGTTGGGGATTTATCCCTTTTCTACCGCTACTTCCACGGATTTTGCTCTGAAGAACTAGCCGGTATTATTAATTCCCCCCTCGACTGTTCCTAACAGAACAACAAGAGGCACGTTGCGTATGCATCCCTTTACTGTCCAGCTACAAAAGCCTAGAACAGACCACTTCTGTCGCTCATTCATACCTAGGGTCTCCAGATTATGGAACAAATTGCCTGCAGATGTTTCCCTTCCCGTTCCAACCTCCAATCCTTCAAATTCCGTGTCAATAGACTCAATTTCCCTTCCCTTCAGACGCCCACGGTACGTTAGTACTTAGACTTGAAGTCTATGTGGGATGTCTTAGATAAAAAAAATATAATAATAAAAGCATTTTGGTAAAATATCATGTTACTTATTTTTCCGTACCTGGAGTTTTTTTTACATTTTTTTAATAGGTCGAAAGAGCCATAAATTATTTATGTAAAAATGAAAATATATGCTTGCCGCCCCCACCGCCCCCCCCCCCCCCCAGAAAGGAATCCTGGATACGCCACTGATGTATCCCGTCATTACCAAGTACCTAGTGAGCTAATCGGTATTGATTTATCGCCTTATCCACCATTGCAATTTAACAGTCCGATAACTAATAGTATTATAAAGTTTAGAGAATAATGTTACACACCATTTATTATAATGTTAATTAAAAAGAAATACGGATATCTCAGCATCATATGGGGTCATAAGATGTGGCCTTTTGGCAACGCCTCAAATCATCGCCAAGCACAGTACATTATTTCGGCCAACAGTTAAAAATTAAGAAATAAGTAATTTTTTATATTTAAAAGGTCTATTTTATTATTCCAGTTTTTAATGCAGTTAAAACCTAAAACCTCAAACCTAAAACCGACTTTAATAAATTCTGACCTCCTATAACACTACAATAAAGTTCATTTAAATATTGATAAATGGTTGGATGTTGGATTGGGGGGACTGGGAATGGATTGATAGCTATATCAATAAGGTATGAACTTGTCTATGTTATATTTGTAAAGTATGTCAAAAATGGTGTATTTCTCAGTAAGTACGCACATTACGACTTTGCATGGTATTTAAGAATCATACGCGAATCCGGGACTTGCGCTAGTAGAAGCGTATAATTACATTTACATTTCAGTTATAGTGTATAGGTATAAGCCCTGTAGCATGTTTATTGAAGAGTTTACTGAAGAAATCCCCATAAAGTATTTTTTAACGAATAAGTTACTGAACACATAAAATAATTTATTTACCAAAGATCTGTGGGACTCTAGAATAACTTAGGTATAACCGCAGAAACGAAAGTAAGCTTTCAGTAAACTTCGAATGAACTTGTTATAATTATTATTCTAGACCATGGATCTATTATAATATGGATTCGATATCCGTATACTGTGAGCGTATCGAACGTGAAGCCTTATATAATATAAATATTTTGTTGTTTGTTATTCTCTTGAGAGAGCAGTTTACGAACTACGAACATAGACAAGACTACGAATTACTACGTAATTGAATCAAGAATGGTAGTAGAAAGAGATAAAATAGCATTGGAGTGTTGGAGCTCAGAAGTGTTGTTCTCTGCTGGGTGCTTAGGAAAAACGTCTGGGAACGCTCGGTTACACGTACGTCTTTGTCTAATGAACTAGAAAAGAAAAAGTGCGACGTATAGATTTATATAGATTTATAAATGACTCAGAGCGACTTTAAATAATCGCCTTTAGAAATAACCTAACATAACATAACCTATAATTAATAAAACCTGTTTAACTTAAATTTATTACTATTTAGCAGAAAAATAAAATATTTTGGGGCTTTTATTACTTTTAGTAAATCTTGTGATGCTTCTAACGTATTTTTGTACAAAACTACAAGGTAAAATAAGATGTGGCCAATGTTTACAAATTGTGTTTACAGTGTCGTTTAGAATGGTTTGTTTTGGCTTCAAAGAATGTGAACTCATCCCGTATCCAGTCCTAATAAATCCATGTTCTAGACGGTGCCAGATTAATCGAAGAGTTTTTATGTACAAACAAAATGAAATTATTAAGCGATATAATTGCGCTTTTCACGGTTTAATATTAATAAGACGACGTAGTATACCTATGCCTCCACAGTCCATTGTGATAAATATGAAATCTATTATGACTTAAGGTAGGTAAGTGCATTACGGAGCTGTGATACTAGCTCATAGAAGAGATGTTAGATTGCTTTTAACAGCGCTTATAGAAAAACGTCATATATTTTTTAAATACAAGCGTGCACTACGAAGTCTTATATACATCGAGAATGCGTGTTATTATACTCGCTTGTTATATTGACTATTCTTCTGTGAGCAGTGCTCGCTAATGTGTCATAACTCATAACATCATTACCTAACCTAAAATGGATGTGGAAAAATTAATTACAGAAGTGTTTAAACGTGAATCAGGTTTATGGAATCTGTCACATCCAGATCACCACTTACCGGACTTTTATTTTTTATTTTTCCCAAAATATAATTGAATGTGGAAGGTTCCATTCGTAAAAATGTTGTGGATAACTCTGTAACTCTTTATATAGGTAATGAAATTCACCTAGTGCAGATTTTTTTAGTGTTCCGTGAAACGGAACACTTATGGAATCATCTAGGTGCCCGTCCGTGTGTCAGCCACAGGCGATTTCCTCTGAAGCTATTCGATTTAAAAATTTAAAATTTAGCACAGAAATAGAGTGTGGTGGCCCAATTATAGACGTGAAGTATAGAAAGTTGAATTTTGATTCTGGGGGGTTAATTTCAGGGGGCAAATTCGGACATGGAAAAAAATTTCAAGGGCATCGTGTAGGGTGTTAAATGAAAGCGAAAGCCTATTGAAGCACCAATTCAACAATATATATGATGTGCTTTTTATGAATTTTTTAAAACATTTCTTTTCTTATAACTGCTAAACCATTGGTTTTAGAGAAAAAGTTTTTCGACAAAAAATATTTCTCACGGCAAGGAACAACTTTTGTCCTTACACATTTTTCAAAATTTTTAATTTGACTCCGCGCATTTGCGATGCGATACAGCGTTGGTGCCGTCGGTGGTGGTAGCGCGGCAAATGGGCGGGGATCGGGCGGCCGAGGTTTGCTCAGGTTAAGTGGGGCGGCTGATGAGACGGAACACTACTTGTGCAAGCATAGCCTGCACTTGACTGATTTTTTTATTTATAGGATGCACTTGATAGTTTCTGATCGAAAACCTACGTTTTCTATTTAAAATATAGCAATCCGTGGCAGCAGAACACTCCTTATTTTGAGACATTTAAAAAGAGACTGTCATCTAAACAGCTCTATTCAATGCTCACTGCTATATTTTGAAAGCTCGATTTTGCACACCCATCAGCACTTATTCTCTACTATTTCATCTATCATCTCTGCTATAATCTAGTATCACAGCCCCGTAGTGCATGTGTCCTTCTTAGACCTAAGTTTAAAAATAAAATTTAACATACAGTAGTGAATAGTTATGCAGCATATTGCAAAACTCTACGGACAAAATTTTACACGTTTCTGGCCAAAAATAAGAAAAAAAAAGTTCCTGTACCTACAGAATCTACCGAATTTGAATACATTATATCTTTAAAAACGGGTAAAATACACTAGAAGAATCAATAAAATATAATTTTATCACCCTGAACTTTTTTCTTGTTTTTGGTACATGTATAGCCTGTAAAGTTTTGTCGGTAGAGGTTTTGCGACACCCTGTATAGGTATATTGTCAACTATTTTTAAAAGAATGTATCGGAAGTGTTATAACGGAAACAGAAACGAAAACGGATATTAAAAATGCTATATAACTGACACAAAGTGACTACTTAAAAATAGGTTTTATTGACTTCTTACACAATAAAAATAAATATGATCTGATATAAATAATCAAAATTTCAAAGAGGCAAGCTATATTTCAAAAACCTAGGTTTAGCAGCCTTTTGGCCATGTAGTCTATTTCGTTTTTCATCGTATATTAAGGCTGTTTCGCTAAATAGTTGCTAACCAGAAACACTACTTGATGGAACTGGTAAAAATATGCGAACTATGTGTAGCAAAGCTGAGTTACTTGTGAGTATTCATGTGCCATCACATCTTTTAAAAGAATTTTTTTTCTTGGTTGTGGTTCTGTAATTTTAACTTTACTACCGCACTATGGTCGGAATCTTGATCACTCTCACTTCAAAACAGATTCTAATTGAGAATATTGAAACACGTTTATTTGTCCGACTTGTCGAAGGTTCATATCGAGTAAAGGACTAAAATTTAAAAAGTTCCGTTAAATTTCCGTTGTAAAAATGTGGAAGCGGAAACAGAAGTCTAAAATAATGCGGCACGTCTGTTGCCGAAGCAGAAGCGGAAGTCCGTAGCATCAATATTTTTAATAAAACGAATGTTCGAATTTTGAATATTGTTGTTTCTTGTTTCCTATCATATATTATTTTTAAGGTATTGCCTTTCTAAATAAAGTCGTGTTTTAAAGCAACTAAAATTTTTCGTAACTTTGAATTAGGTATACAGAAAAATTCAAAACAATGGAACATCGCTAATATCTCCCAAATAACAAAATTTTTTGGGAATTTGCTAAACATGGTAATTATTTAAATTTTTTTCATTTTGTAACAGTACCTTTTGGTTTAATTATTAAAATCAATCGGGTTTTAGAGAAAATTTTAGTGCTACTACTTTACTCTGTAAACTTAAAGATATTTTAGAAAATTGGGATTCAGGTTTTGTTACTAATATAGTCTTTCTTGATTTGGCTAAAGCCTTTGATTCTCTAAATCATGAAATGTTATTAGCAAAGCTTAAATATATAGGTTTTAGTCTAAAAACTTGCCAGTGGTTCAAACATTATTTATCTGACAGAAATCAAGTGACAAAAATTGCAAACGAATACATTTGTGCATGACATTTCAAATTCACTGCCTATTTCTAGAGGTGTTCCACAAGGATCAGTATTAGGCCCTTTATTGTTTATTATATACACTTTTGATTTTCATTTATCTATTAAACACGGCAATCTTTTAGCTTTTGCAGATGATACTCAAATATACCACTCAATCAAGTACACAGATTTGAAAAATAGTATTTCCTTAATCAATAAGGATATTTTAAATATTTCAAAAACTATAACTGATCACGGATTAAAAATAAATGAACATAAAACTAACTTAATTTTAACTGGTCCTAAAACACTAATCACTAAAATAAAAAATAATTCTGATTTCAAAATTGTTCTTAACAATAGTTTTAAGATACCTTCAATCGAATTTGGTAAAAATCTTGTCGTAATTTTTGATCAGCATCTTAATTTTAATGAACATATAAAAAATATAATTAAAAAAGCATACTACAAACTAAGAATTTTATATAACTTTAAGGACTACTTAAATACCGATACTAAACTTAGACTGGTTGATTCAATTAAAGTGGATTAGATTACTGTGATATCATTTATCACAAAAATATCAATAACGAAGATAAACATAAATTACAAATTCTGTACAAAATAACTGTGTTCGTTTTTCAATAGGGCTAAAAAAATATGATCACGTATCACCTAGTTTTAACCAACATAATTTAATTAAATTAGAAAAAAGACGCGAAATCCACATATCCTGTTTTATATATAAAATAATTTTAACTCAGAAACCAAGATATTTATTTGAAAAAATTGAATTCAGGAATAATATTCATAATGTTAATACTAGAAATCAGAACGTAATAGAAATACCTAAACATCATACTGAAAAATATAAGTCTTCGTTTAAATATACCTCTTCTGTAATTTATAATAATATTCCTTCTAGTCTAAGGGGCTTAAGCTATATAGCTTTCAAAAAAATATAAAAAATTATTTAGTAAGGGTAGGATTGGAAGAACGATTTTTTATAAATCAAAATCCTACCTATTTATGCCAACTAGTATACTACTGTCATTTTTTGGTTTTCTTTTTTACTTTTATCAATTTTATATTTATATTTTAAATTGTTTTATTGGCATAAATAAACATCTTTATTATTATTATTATTAATTAGTTTACCTTTTGACAATTAGCTCCTGGTATTTTTTATAAATAGCAAGTTACCCTTTGTGGGTGCTCATTGAGAAAGGCAGGGACAACTCTATTCGACAGCATCATTTTTAAATGTCATAATTTATTGTACAAGGAGTAAAAATAATGTACTAACATAAATGTACTTTAACTTGTAGTAAACAAATGTTACATTTAGTTTGAATAGATATTAAGAATTGCAAATGTGGGAAATTTAACACTACCTACGTGATGCATTATAAATTGTTATTTGAGGGTAACGCAGTTTATTCATTTATGTTTTCTGGTTTCGAATATTTAAATGGTATTTTCCCAACTAGGGGAATCGGGCGAGGATGTCCAATAATAGAGTGACCTTCTAGATCCCCAAATTCAGGAAATTTTCGTGACACCTGTTAAAACAAAAAGTAATTTTTAACTAATTAGTATAAAATACATTGAAAAAAAATCGTTAGTTTTTTTTACTTGCTTTATAATATTACATGACATTTGTAACACGCCCAATGAATGAACTTTTTCCTGCTCTTTTTAATAAGCACTCGCAAAGAGTGCTATTTAAAAAAATATGCAGATGGCGCTGCCAACCAAAAGGTAGACTTATCAAACCAATAACATTAGGAAATCATGACATAGGAAGAAATTTAAATCAATTACCGTGTTCGTTTTTCCTACACTTTAGTTATTTGGAGTTGTTAGCAATGTTCCATTCTTTTCAAAAGCTCTGTATGTTTATGGACAGTTAGTAATATCTGCTAAACAGGTCACCGCTTGGTACCTACAATTATTTAATAGCGTTCATTAGATGAATAATGGGTAAACCGATTGAGTTCCTGAAAATTGTTTGTTAACACGGACTTGTACGTTTACTTCAGTAAATAAAAAAAACTATTTAATATTGATATTGAGCAATGGTCAGTCATACTAATTACTGTACCACAACATTCGCCAGTCAGAGTCTTTGTCCTATTATGTTATATTTGAAAGCCACTGTAAAGTGTCAAGGTTGATACGAAAATCAATAATATATAGATAATAATAATATAATATCATTTAGTTTATTGGTTATAGTTTTTATCCAGAATTAGTTTACACTGTGCTAAAAGAGGTTTTTGTCAGTTGGCATTTTTGCTCCAAGCCAATACATTCGTCAGTAATTCTAGCATGAAATTTTGAAAGCTGTTTTCCTATATTTTAACGCTTGCGTTTGAAACAAAATAAAAATATTATTGTTGGTTGGATTTACAATCCTACGATTGGCTTGACATATCTCTCCTCCTTAGTCGATCCTGTGCTAGATCCTTTACAGTTTTACAGTCTTATAACTATTCACATATTTATATACCCTTAGTAAGTATTTGCTTAATAGATGTGTACCTTAGTCCACCCTACTTTTACATTCGACCGTTGCTTCCACGATCAGCTGCGCAAGGCCGCGTCATATATTCCTTTTTTTCAAAAATGCGATTAACTATCGTTTCGTGGGCGATCCTGAAGCCTTTAGAATACGCTTTCATATTTTTTTATCTATACAGCTGGTTGGTAGCTGTCTTTTCCATGTAAATGCTTTCTTTACTTCTAACGACGGGACTATTAAATATGTTCACAACACAACCAATATAGATAATTTCTATATTTGAGTTTTCCCCCAGTACGAGGGCCAAAGGATTTTATGCCACGGGCATTAGTTTTGAAGATAATTGGCCTTGCTACTGAGGGTAACCCGTTGACAACATATTTGAAAATTACACTGGCCGACAAAAAATTTTTTTTTGTGTAACGTAAAGCTGAATAGTGTAGTAGAATGAACCTATCTGAATACGCAAATGGCCAAAAAAGAGTTGTAACACGTAAGGTTTTCGTGTTACATTAAACAAACCACATGTAGAACGGTACCGTCTAATATTTAGTGAAAAAGTGATTTTACAAGTTTTTTAACCCTGTATATCGACTATATTTATAATTTATGTTAACATCTAAGAAAAAAAGCAAACAAAAATATGTATTTTAAACATACGTATTCTATTTTTTCCTTCCATGGGGGCCACATCTTCTCTCTTCAAAAATCAATAGTAATCACCCATCATGGCTGGATCCCATCGTCCTTGGTACCGAATTTCCATTGTCCGGATATCTTGATGGAACCTTTCACCCTGCTCGTCGCTGACATCGCCCAAATTCTCAGGAAAAAATAAATGGGAATGGAGAAAGTGAATTCTTAATGACATTCAACCAAGCGATTTGAAGGAGTCTAAAAGTTCATTAACTAGGTGTTCGTTGTTTACATCCATATTGTTGCCTAAAAATCCCCTCACTACCCTTACAAATGAGATCTAAGCTCTGCGTTCTTCCGTGGTGACCTTTCTATAAAATTACCATCGTCCAGCAATTTTCTAATTTGTGGCCCAATAAAAATGCCTTCTTTTAATTTGGCGTCCCTTAACTGGGGAAATACTTGTCTTAGGAATTTAAATCCGTCACTCTCTTTATTCATAGCCTTCAAAAAGTTTTTCATCAGTCCAAGTTTAATGTGAAGAGGTGAAGAGGACATTTTTTTGGTCTACAAGGGGCACATACTTAACATTTTGAGATCCCGGTTGAAATTCACTCCTTTCCGGTCAAATTTTCGTTACATAATGTTCATTCACTGCACGACTGACCCACAAACAAAGAAAACAGCAATATTTTGTAAATCCTCCCTGAAGTCCCACTAAAATTGCTATAACTTTTAAATCCCCACATATCTGCCATTTGTACCGGTTGTAGTTTATTTTATCGAAAAGGATGCGCATATTTTCATAGGTTTCTTTCATTGTCACTGAATGGGCAATTAGTATAGATGGATTTAAATTTCTATTATGTAGTAACACAGCTTTTAAACTATATTGATGAGTCTATGAACAAGCGCCACCCACAAGGAAATGCTCGATATTGAGTTCCAGCAGTAAACCAGCGATTTTAGTACACGCACATAACGAATTTTCCATATTGTAAATTGCAGAAAACGTAGCATTTATTTTCCTAAAAGTCGTAATTTTTGTTTCTTTGGCTAGTAAGACGGAAACCAAGAAGTTCTGACTGTTGCTTTGACAACCCCAAATCACATACTAAATCATTTAACTCACTTTGAACAATCAGATGTGGCTCGCCGGAACTGGAACCCGGAGTACAAGTGGGGTTGGTACACTGTTCTTCGGAGCAGCCTGATGATGCGTTATTATCTCCATTATCTCTCAAAACAATATCTTGACAATATATAGGCGCAGTCGGTACTGGTAAGTCTGCATTGTGAGGAACAGGTCTTATGGCAGAAGGCAAATTCGGATATTCGTTCTCGTGCTTTTCTTTTTTGGAATAATCTTCAGTCCTTGTCATGCAAAAATAGCAATCGTCAAAATGATTGGTGGGTTCCATTGGAACCGCAAAAGGTATTTTTTCTCTACCCTTTCATCCAATGACACGCTACAGCTGACACAGCTCACATGGGGAGCTCACTGCTTGACTGGGTCTCCGACTAAAACATCAAAATACATGAAATAGGCTTTTTTCACATTTTCAGAAAATGGTCTGGCTTGTTACTTCACCAGAAATTCTCCACAAATATAACAAAACTTGCCAGGACAAATTTTTCAACTGCAGCGGGTTTCACTTGAAATTTTCGTCGTTGACAAAAGTTTCTTAACTACACAGAACCACTCAAAAGAAGACTGAATAAGAGAATAAGTTTAAGGTTAAAAGCAATCCATTTTAGGTGATCTTTCTGTTTTACAATGCACTCCTTTTAAATGACCCCTCATAAAATTTACTACCTGCCATTATAAAAGGGTCTAATGAGCCGATTGAAAAGTAGTTTAGAAAGGTATTAGCATTGTGAAAATAATGGGCTGAACTGTGTTACAAAAATCGTGTCGGCCAGTGTTATTAAACTTTGTTATTAACATGAGTAAACCTAAAATATTTTCCCAGGCCAGGTGTCTAGTTCACATGTTTCATAAGTTGTTTACATGTTCACAAATTTTATAACCAGTTAATTAGTCACTGCATTATGCCAGTCTTTCAGCACCATTCAGATGCGTCCTATGAGTACTCGTTAGTATACAGCAGGTAATCAAGAATTAATTACTCCATTGTTTGTTCTATTTCCAACTGCATGTGTCGGCTCACAGTCTCTCATTAATTGCTGATAATTGCTCTCACTAATATCATCTTTGCAATTTTGATGTTATACGCCTTGTCAAGGAAAATTGGTATATAGGCCACAGTTTATAACTTTTAGGTTATTTCGAAACAATTTTCTTCCCGAAGGGTGCATCTCTGTATTATATTCCTCTGTGTTGTGATATACACAAAAAAGAGGTACCCTCTTGAAATAAAATGGCATATTGTTGCTAATTTTCGTTGGTCAACCAATATTTCGATTTTAAATCAAATCTCATTTTATAAAGCAGGATGTATCAAAATTGCAACAGCCGTTAGAACCAGAGCAGTTAAATAGTTACTAGCAAAATTTAAAAAAAAAATTTATACCACAGCCACAGTTGACAGTAAGATATTTTGCAACATTCTTTACAAACCCCTGTATAACCCGAAGTAACTAGTCAGTCCTTGACAACGTACTGTCTCCCAGTGGGTATCCCAAGATTACATCCTTATGATGTTAATAGATTGACATGAATCGCTAAAAAATCTAACAGGGTTCAATTGTTTAAGTTTTTGATATTAATAAATAATATTAGAGAGTAAAGATGTCTCTAAAATGAAATTTAAATTGGTATAATATAATAATATTAAATATTTCATATTTCCTATTGTTCTCGTGTTGTATGGTGGAATTAGGACATGCAGTTTTGATTAGAGACCGTACCTAAGTTTGGCTTGCTTGGGTTTGCTTGGCTAAAACCATAAAGGCTTACTGGTATCCCTGGAAAACACCTTGGTGTCCAATCGATGACTTTATCAATAAAATACGTAATTCGTATGTTTTTATGAAATAGAAATCTTAGAAATTGTCAGTAATTTAAATAAATACGTTTATTATAATTTTATTGCATTGCAAGATGTTATGCTAAATTTATTTTAGTAACATTCAATACGCCAGTACCATATACGCCACTGAGTGTATTTTTATGTTATTATCTTTTGACGATGAATAATTTGGTTAGTTTGAACGATATATAAAATTGACAGTAAAGATTTTTTGTCAATGGAGGATGTGTTTTTATATAAAAAAACATTGCTAAAATTTTATGTCAACTCAATAAATAAACTAAAATATGGAATATTTTTAAATACAGTGACCGATAAGTTGATCTGGGAAAATTTCTATTATTAGGATATCATGCAAGAAAACTGTTTTTGGCGACTGTCCCTGCATGTCTGACAACCTTAAAATCGATTTTAACATTTATGAATTAACCGCTGGTTTGGCAGAAAATTAAAAAAAATTGAACTAAACTGTCAATAAATTAGGTTAGTTACCAAGATATCCATAAAAGTTAGTTAGAAAAGGTATTCAGAATTTAGTTTTAAGTTGGTTTTAAGGTTTGAGGCAAAAATTGGGAAAAAAATTGAAACATTTTTTAAAAATAATATATTATTAAATCTCAATTTTTTTTCAGTTGGTTAACGGCTTTTAAACTCTCCGATTACGCGCTATTTGGTATTATCACTTTTTTTCTTCATTTAAATCGATTAATTTTGGAAATTGCTTTTCCGTTCAACAACTGGGTATGGCCAGGATCTATTTTGTAAAATTATTTTGAAAGAACTGTTAAAATTTGATCAGAAATAATAAAAGTAGGCTTGTTTAAGCATATCGTGCTTGCAGGGATCTTAAAATTTCAATACGATTTGTAGAAATCAGTGATGGGCGATGTCGACAATGTCATGTAAACAATTTAATTGTCGACGCGTCGACTATGGTGTCGATGTCGACAACTTAAACGATGTCGACAACTTAAGCGATGTCGACAACGTCGACAATCACTTTAAAATTTATAAGGCCCATTAAAATAATGTTAAAGGATACCAAAAATACATTAGAACACGTTTTAATAAAAACTTAGATTCTTACAATAATAATACTGAAATTAAGAAAATAATATTAATTAAGGTCGTCGTCGAAATCGCTTTCATAATGATCACAATTTAGCGTGTTTCTTACTGTTTCGAGTTTAAGTATGAAAGAAACATGTATAAACATTTTAGAATGCGAGAAAGACACCCTGTTATTGGTTTGTGAATGTATCCCCAATTGGAGAACAACCTTTCAAGTGTTGCTGAAGATGCTGAAATTTTAAGTATCTTAACCTCACATTTTTAGTAGTCTTGACATTGTCGACATTGTTGACATTGTCGACGTTAATTTGATTGTTGACGCATTGTCGACGCGTCAACGTCGACAATTAAAGTCGACGCGTCGACGCCCATCCCTGGTAGAAATAAAACCTAGCCACACCCAGTTGTTTAACGGAAAAGCAAATTTTGCAGTTAATCGATTTAAAAGTAGGGAAACACAACAAATATTATCAGATATCGCAAAACTGGGTGAGCTGTTAACTATCTAAATGAGAAAAAATGAGATTTTAAATTTATTAATACAATCTTTTTATAAAATTGTTTTTATTTGTTTCTCTAAGGCGACTTAAAACTGAATTCTTAACAGCTTTACCAAAAGACTTTTTCAATATCGTGTCAGTTTGCTTGGGTTCACTTTTTGTCTGCTACATTTAATTCTTTTTAATTTTCTGCTAAATCAGCGGTCACGTGAGAAATGTCAATTCACCATGGTGGTGAATTTCTATGAAAATATGACAAATGCACTATAAAACAAAAAAGCGCTAGGGGCACCATAAATAAAGGGCGGGGTGTGCTGACTGGCCCCTAGCCCCTCTAGGTACGCCACTGGATACTGCATTCTGTTTTATATTCTTTTGATTAACATAATTTTGGTTTTTACGAACAAAATTTAATTCCAATGTATGGCGAAAACAAAAAATATATTACTATAGTGGCTAAGTGTGTGTGGCTAGAAGTGACGAGAGTGGCTAGAAGTTTACATTATAGCCAATAATATAACATTTAATTTTTAAACTTAGTAACAATTAATATGTTGCATTCTTAAAATACGACTGCCCATAAAACGAATTTTATTTTAAGTAATTTCATAATGCTACGTGACGCTCATTTGTAATAAATGTGCAATAAAACATGTCTTATTAAATAAAGTATTGTGAAATTTTTCTGAAAATTATTTAAAAAATTGATATGGGACAAGAAAACTATAAAGTAAGAACATTTAAAAATCATGATGCAATATGACTGCTAATGCACTTATTATTTAAACTCTGTATATTTACATAGATTGCAATGCATAGATGCATTGTAATTAATTGCATAGATGCATTCGTGAAGTTCGATATGTGTATTTCTTTAAAATTTCTATTCTATGACAAGTGACGTTTTTTCTAAATTCTTTATATGCGTCCCAATTTTTTTTTAGTAAAACACACGGAAAAAAAATTTAAAGATGTAAAACATGACGTGTTTTTCCATATTAAACCTTAAATTGTACTCTGCCTTTTTAAATTTCCGTTATATTGCCTCTAGTTCTTACTTGGAGAGTGAAAAGCTTACGACGCCGACGTCAACGGCCCAAGTTTAACTTGGAATCATTGACGGATTTTGCCGTATCAAACACAAGTTGTGAAAAAGCTTCCGACGTGTTTTTTCCCAGTTAGACTTTAAAACAAACGCATAATGGTTCGGTGCATTCTCCCAATAAGGCCTAAATTGACTTTCTCAAAAAAAAAATAATTCAACGTATCAAATATTTCAGTGCTCATTACAAATTAAATATTTTTATCTGATTAATCGAATTACAACTTTTTCCCAGTGGAAAAATCTTATTGTCTTTTGAAGGCAATGAAATGAGTTTAGAAACAATTAAATATTCGGGTTGATTTAAAAAACACTGCCACAATGAGGAAAAATAATATACAATCGTAGACAATAAAACCGTACATAGTATTCATAGTCTGAACGTTGCTAAATAACTTTCTGCGGTAACTGGCATACTGCGTGTACTTCATTTCAATCCTTAACTTGTATCCCCGTATGTACTAGTTTTAAAACAAGTTTGATTTATTTTCTGTAGTCGTTACAAACAAATGGGTTCAAAATATCAAAATAAAAAAGTTTATAAAACCTATTAGGCTGTTTCTTAATTTTTGTTAAATGTAAGTACATTATAGGCAATTAATAATTACTAAACTGTAATTGGTTTTTATTAAATATTTAACAAAATTAAAATAGTTTTTTGTTTTTCTCAAAAATTCTGTCGAGACTACCTAAAACCAAGTTCATAACAGGAGTTTAGATGTGATAGAAATGATAATGTTAAGATGGATGTGTGGGAGAGACAAGATTATGAATGAAAGAATATGGCCAAATTTAAATATCTAAGACTAAACAGAGTAAAGAAAACTACAAAGGTTCGGGCATCTAAGTCATTTTAAGCCCATAAGCTGCTTCTAGAGTCTTAAGTCAAAATCTGATAGGTCAATTTTATTTATTAGTTTTGAAAATTTGGCGTAAAACGCCTAAAAACCTCATGCTCAAAATAAAAATCGGTGAAGTGCAAGCCATACTTGCTCAATTAGTGTTCCGTGCCATCAGCCCCCCAGTTAACCTGAGCAAACTTCGGCCGCCCGATCTCCGTCCATCTGCCGCGCAACCCGCCGCCGACGGCACCCGTGTTGCGTATTCGCGGAGCTGAGTGGAGAGTGTTCCGACTGAGCCAAATCAAACATTTTGAAAAGCGTGTAAGAACAAAAGTTATTCCTTACATCATGAGAAATATTTTTTGTTGGATAACTTTTTCTATAAAACCAATGGTTCAATAGTTGTAAGGAAATAAACAATTAAATTGTTTATAACAATTGATCGCGCTAGAATTTTTCAATCCTGATAATTTTTACTCAATCTACACCTAATTCTCAATGTTCCATGATTTTTTTCAGATTTTTCTGAGCGATCCTTTTGGTGATAAAAAGGATTAATAAGGAAATGATTGAGCATCATGGAGAGGACAGCAAGGAACGTCTTTCCTTTTAAAGTTGGTAAAAATACGAAGTTAAAGATAATGAGGGAGAAGAAAAAGTTTTGGTCTATAAACCAAAATAATTAACAGTTTAAAACCCATTTACAGTGCAGATCTTTAATGCCTTCCTCTTTTACTTTTTCAACTAATTAAGGTAGCAAAATTAAGCTCCATACACCATATTATCATCATATAAATACTATTTTTGGCGCGAACATCATTATAGTAAAAATGAAGGTGGCGACAGGTTGCCTCTTGGATTATTTTTTCCAGTGTTTACCTGCAAGGTGACACATGATACCATCTGTTGTGCGAGAGGATGCGATATAGCTGGTTGCACAAACCAGTGGCAGCATATGTGGTCTTGTCACAAATGCCATCTATATCATCAGGACCACTGCCAACGTGACCACTTTTTTCCTAGCGAATCTACTAAACGAATGACAGAACACTACTAAAAATCCACTAATCCGATTAGAAAAATCTACTACAAATCTACTAAATCAATTTAATTAAACAATGATGGGACTGTTCACGGTACACGTCAAAATTCCTACGCCGCGGCCGCCGCACATAGGGGTATTTGACTCACAAACCTGCCCAAAAGTACGATTTCATCAAAACGACAATTTCTTGGAAAGGACTACTGCCTACGAAAGCATAGTTTGGGAACACAATGCCCATATTTTAATAATTTTTCAATTACATAACTGAGAAGCAGGCATAGTCTTCGATCCAACGAGTTCAACGTGTTGTATGTATAAGCTGCTCTCTAAATTTTCGATAAGCTTCGATTCTAAAATTTCTTGTGATTAAAAGTGGAATAAATTTTCTTATGGATAATCCTGAACCAGATATATACTATAGCTTACAGTACTTTTTTAGGTTACATTGTTACTTGTTTATTTAGCTATCGCACCTTAAAAGGAAATGTGTCACAAATATTTGTCTTTTAAAACACAAAGAGATTTGTTGTACTGCAGGGTCCGTCCCTGTACTCTTTTATATGGGATTTGTTCCTCATGTTTATGTAGTTTTAATATAAAAGAAAACTTAGCGGCCGAATATCTGCGAATTTAATTTTAAGATAGTTTTTGTCTTGGTATTCGTATTTAAGTCAGTAGTTGAATAGTTGATAGTTAATGGCGAATTTCTTTTATAGGATCTTCAGGGATCAAGATCCTCTCAAAAAAGCTCTGTATAATATGAAACAATGTCCTGATAACAATTTTGCAACAAAACTCGAACATATGGAAAACCACACACAGCCAAAACTATTCCGACAAATTTTCGCAGGAGAGTTGTATCTTAAAGTGGCGCGGCCGAGGCAGAGGGTCGGTTTGCCCCCCCCCCCCCCCAAAGGCTTCGATTTTTATTCTTTGTATTCTAAAGAGAAAAACGGGAATAAAAGTTTTTGTCTTTGTTGTCACCCCCCCCCCCCCCCCCCCCCCCCAGCGTATTATTGGCTGCGCCACTGGACGATGTCTTTAATAGGACAGTTATTACTAATTTCCGATCCACTAATAAGCAATATAAGACCGAAATCCAAAAAATCTACGAACCCATTTAGTCAGAAGACATTAAGCATGTTACTCCCCGAGCCTCAATGTTGAAGGGCTTAGTGAAAAAGAAGAACAAAGTAGCATGCCTGAAACACATAACGGGGCATCTGATGAGGAACGGTTAGACGAATCTTGTTATTAAAACCTCTTTTATTTTGTAACAAGGTAGATATTTAAATTTAAAAATAAATCACCAATTGCCCATTTACGTGTTTTATTTTTATAGACAACCACAGAAAAAAAAATCGTTACAGATATAATATTCAAGGGCTCTAGAAACAAAAAATATCAATACATAATTTTGGCCAACTTTTTGACTCAAATAGCCTCTTTTATTTTGTAACAAGGTAGATATTTAAATTTAAAAATAAACCACCAATTGCCCATTTACGTGTTTTATTTTTATAGACAACCACAGAAAAAAAAATTCGTTACAGATATAATATTCAAGGGCTCTAGAAACAAAAAATATCAATACATAATTTTGGCCAACTTTTTGACTCAAATAGCCCTATGTGTGCCGTCTAACATATGCTTAAACAATGATCACTTCGTTCATCTTTTTTAGACTTACATAGCCATAAAAAATGTAGGATCATGCTTCCACTAATGTTTGCATTTCGCTATTAATATAATAAACAACTGAGGAAATATTATAGATACGTAAAATTGAGAATAAGTTCTCTAAACCACCTGAAAATTCCTTATACAATAAGGATTTGAACAAATCATGGTAAAACAGCTATTCTCCGGGCTATGTGCCCCTCCGAGCGCTGGATTACATACCAAAATTTGCCGTATTTTGACTAACACTGTTAGACAACAAAATACTTGGTTTGACTGCAAGAAACAATCAGGAAGAAGGAAGCTTTTTCTTTAGTTAGGATGAAAAAGCTTCCTTCTTCCTGGTTGTTTCTTGCAGTCAAACCAAGTATTTTGTTGTCTAACAGTGTTAGTCAAAATACGGCAAATTTTGGTATGTAATCCAGCGCTCGGAGGGGTATATAGCCCGGAGAATAGCTGTTTTACCATGATTTGTTCAAATCCTTATTGTATAAGGAATTTTCAGGTGGTTTAGAGAACTTATTCTCAATTTTACGTATTTATATGTACCCCTGACAAGTAGACTTGATTCATTTCATTGTTGAAATATTATAGAGTTGCGATTAGTCATTGCTTGTCCGTTAAAGTTTTGTATCATTTTTTTATTTAACTACGAAAGTGTCTTAAGGGATGGAACCACCTTAAGTACCAAAACGACAAGAATGTCAGAAATCATGAAAATCTCTTGACATTTAAATATTTTTGTATTTAGCGATTCTTTCATTTTGCAGTCGTTTGTTCTACATCAGAGGCAATTGAACACGCAAATAAAACATTTGTGGAAGTATATTTCCTACAATCATTTTCTACTAAAAATCTACTAAAGATTTTTTTCACTAAAACTTTTTTAATTATGTTGAAAACCTATCAAAAAAGTAGAAAACTACTACCAAATATGGTCACCCACCCGACGTGTTCCCTCAACACGTCGCGCGAACGTTGCATCGTAAGTGGAACAGTTAAGAGCTATGTCATCCTGTATTTAATTTGAACCTGGAAGTAATCCCAAGATTATTGATTTTTGTTTTATAAAAGGGTTAAATGAGTTTTCTTCTGTATTTCGTTTATTAAAGAAGGGTATACTTGGGATTTTCAATATTTATAAGCAGCGGTCCAGTACAGATTGCGGAAAAACTGTAAATGGACCCTGTCTGCATAACAGTGTTCACGACATTTTTCTTTGGTAGTTAATTTATAGTATAAAATTTTTGAAACTACAATACAATCTCGATAGTCCGGCCATAGTAAGTCCGTCAGCTCCTGGCGGATTACTGGCTTTCTTTTGGATTAGTAGAATGAAGGAAAAATGTTGGAAAAGAAAACAATAATTTTTATCTAATAATCAGTGCATTGGTATTTTCCCTAAAAAAGCATACTGAAATTACTGTCTAACTCCAGTCAATCAATTTGTTAATGGGTTATTTTTTTTCGACGGTAAAGGTGTACTACTAAAGTATTTGTCATACAATATTTAGTTGAAAAGTTCCAATGAGCTTTTTCCATAATTCGATTTAAATTCGTTATCTAAGCCGCAAATGACTGAGTCAGTACATAACTATTAGAAGAATTTACTTTTTATACTGAACTCGATTAACCATAGGTTACAAGCTTGTTAATAAGGAAATGCTAAAGATATATAATAACAGAACTATTTCTTACTTAAGCGGCATTAGTCACGAAGAAAAATTTCAATCATTTTAAAATTTGACTTTGAATATTTGACGTATTTTGATTTTTTATTATTGTCAGAAAGTAAAAAAGTCTGTTTTTATGAATTTCCTTTGTTTAGTCTAATACTGAATTCAATTGACCAGTCTTGTTTTTTTCGATATTTAAAGCCCTCTTGCAAATACGCCTTGTAATTTAACACTTTTTCTACTCCCCCAAACGAGAAAAAAACAAACATATCGATTCAGTCAAAAGACCAGCCAAATGTCTGGATAAAGGAAGAAATAAGGTCAAAAGACAATGTTCTAAAGGCAGCGGACTTGGAGAAAACATGGGAAACTTATAAAATAATAACTACATCAGCAGCAATAGAAGTATGTGGGGTAAATAAAACGACAAACAAAAAAGAAGCTAACGCGCTCGTGGAGTAATGAAATAAAACAAGAAATGAAGCAGAAAAAACGCTTATGGAAAAAGAATTTAGGAAATATCAAAAATCCGGATGATTACCAACTATACCAGAACCAGAGAGAAAGGGTTAAAATAAAACTAAAGGATGCTAAGCAAAGTCATGGGAGTAGTTTGGAGTAAAGATGGAAGAAAATGCTGCAGGCAATGCAAGAATGCTGTATCGCATCATAAGAGGCTTGAGAAAAGAAAAATCCGTTAAACATATTAAATATAAAGAAGGAAGAATTATTACAGAAGAAAACAAAATAACCAAAAGATGGAAAGAATACTACTAGCAGATATTAAGCGGAGGTCACATAGAATTACAAGAAGAAACTGAAAAAATGGACACAATGCAAGAATAACAACATATCGATGAAGAAAAATCAGAACAGGAAGAAGACGAAGGAGAAATAACAAAAGCCAAAATAGTGGAAGCAATCAATAAAATCAAAGTAGGTAAAGCACCAGGGATAGATGAATTAAGGCCAGAGATAAATAAATATATGGGAAACGGAGGGATAACTTTACTGCACAAAATTATAAACTTAGCATGGACAACACAAACTATACCCGATGAATGGAACACAGCAATAATGATTCCAATACATAAGAAAGGGAGCTAATAACTGTAATAATTTTCTGAGCAAATGGGTCAACGCTGGACTGGATATTCGCAATAAGACAAATTGCAGAAAAGATAACATCAACCAATAAATAATAAAATGCTGATGATAGCAATAGATTTTGAATAAGCGTTTGACAGTATAAAAACGAAAATTTGGAAAATTTTAAAAGGAAGAGAAGTAAATAAAAAGCTCATTGAAATAATTAAAAGCATATATAGAAAAACAGAAAATGTTGTACGGGCAGGAGAAGAAACAACAGAAAGTTTTCAAACAACCAGAGGAGTTATACAGGGTGAGGTACTTGGCCCGTTGCTTTTTATCATTCTTATAGATGAAATATCAAAGCAAGTAAATGAAAAAACGAAAAGAACCTATATATAGAATACAGAAAGCTTAGACCAGTTAATAAGTTTATGTACGCAGACGATCTGCTAATATTTGCTAACAGTAAAGAAGAACTACAAAATAAAATGGAAAAATTGGGAAATGAGATATTTGGGCACAATTAATAAAACAAATGGAGGATTGGACGAAGAAATAGCAAACAGAGTAGGTAAAGTGATTACATTGTATAGAACTCTATATAGACCGTTTTTTGACACAAAGCAAATATCAAGGAAAACAAAAACAAGAATTTACGAATCGGGGCTCGTGCCTATGCTCATATATTGGAGCGAATCATTAGTCCTGACCAACAGACAAAAACGAAAACTAATGACATGATCAGACTCGACAGAATAAAGAGTGAAGTAATAAGAAGTGAATTAAAAATAATAAGTGAAGTACAAAAAATTGAACAACAAAAACTAAGGTGGTTCGGGCACTAAGTTCGAATGAAGGAAGACAGGACAGTAAAAGTAATATGGAAGACTGAAACGGGAAAGGAGAGGAGGAGAGGAAAGCCAAGGAGAAGATAGATCGAGGATGTTGCGGATATAGTAAAATGGAAAGGACTAAGCTGAACCCAAGCGAAAAGTGAAGCTAGAGAACGAAATAAATGAAGAAAAATAATTGCCTCTACACCTATGGTGGAACAGGATGCGGATAAGTAAGCAACAATGAAAGTTAATCAGTGCGTCTCATTTAAAATTGCAAAACGACAGATAATAATTCCCAAATCTCATATTTATAATTTCCGTGGAAATTTTCCAGAAAAGTAGTTCAAAATGCGACCGAACAGTATTCGATTTTGTTTGAATTTTTGCCGATTTAGTATCGGCTACCATCATTTTAAGTTGACGCCACTGGTCTTCAGCAAGAGCAGACAACACCATTCATTCATAACTAGCCTTTTGTCTTTTTTTCATACATTTTACGTGTGTAGGACAACGAAAAAGGAAAGAGAACACCCTAAACATCCGACGCCGCGCGCCAACGTTATGGCTGTCCGAGCCGTCTGTATTTCACCGAGCAAACCTGTGAAAAGAGAGTTCCGGATGGAAAGAGTCCAATTTTTCACACTGGTGCACCATTTTCCAAACTTTATGGATAAAATCCTTTAAAGAAAGCAAAAAACATTGAAAATTTCACTACAGCACATATTTACACTCCTAGGCAACCCTGTACACAACGACTCTTAAGCCTCTGGAGCTGCTTAATCCATAAATAAACGGGACTATGGTACGTATTGCGGAGAAAAGCGACGTTGCCACACTTATTCTAAATTTCATCATCATGCAATGGAAATAAATTACTAAAAATTTATTATCGTTTATTACCTTTAGTGTATCGAAAAAAAAACAAATAAGAAGCCGGTTCTTTCCAGAAACAAGCATTTTGAAGGCGACCTTTCGAGTAGTACGTGCGTCACGGGCCCTAGGAATATTTATAATTCGGTTATAATAAAAGTCCATACTAAAAGTGCTTGTTGTATTTCATTACATCCATAGCTACAACTGAATATTACAGTGGACAAACAAACTTTTAAACCATAAACCAGTAAACCCACCAAATGTCTCAAGGCAGACCGGCTTTTCGGTGTATTCGAGTGTCTGTCTATATTCTTTATAGTCTCTGGTAGTAGTCATGAAAAAAGATAATTTTTTCGACTTTGGTAGTCTCGGAAAAGGAGTTATGGTCAACAAGAAAATAAATACAGAAGGAGAAAAATTCTTGTGGCATCCGGTCCAATGGTTTCAATATACTAGTAACATTGGAATAGTTAAACACAAACATGTATTAGATACTTTAGAGCTATTCAAGACGATAAATTTTCAAAGGCGTGGCAAACATACAGTGCCCAGTACATTACCTTTAATAACGGACCATGCAGTGCCTATTAGCAGCCAAAAAAAGTAATATTTACTTCAGTTATTGCCCCTTGTTTACGATGCATTTCATGACTTTTATAGAAATCTGCCAACTACAGAAATGGAAACTATAGACCCGGATTTAGTAGAAGTGGATCCCGATGCCGAGTAATTTGGAGATATAATAAATATTTTAATAAGAATTTATGTTTGTATTTGGCAAAAAAGGGGTAATAACTACAGTTGTGTTTTAGTCAATAATTTTAAAAATGTTAAAATTTAAAAATCCAGTTCATGTTTAAGTTTTGTTTAAGTGGAAATAAGTAGGCAACAAATCAATAATACATAAAATCAGGGTGCACTGAAATGACATTGTGGGACATTTCACTACAGTTGTGTACCTTTTTCCAACAATTTGTTCTCAAAAACGACCAAGACCAATTTGTAGCAAAATTTGCTACAAGTGTATGAAAATGTATAAATACTGTTGCTACTAATAATCCAATTAGAGTAAATTGCTCTACAAAGACTTTGCAGCAATTTTGTGTGAAAAAAAGTCCAAACGATTTTTTCAGTGTGAATAAGTAGGTAAGTCATCATTATTTCAGTATTGAATAAAGCGATATATCTAATATAAGTAAAATTTATTTATTGTCCCAAAATTAACCATTTTTAAATTTAAAAATAAACCACCAATTGCCCATTTACGTGTTTTATTTTTATAGACAACCACAGAAAAAAAAATTCGTTACAGATATAATATTCAAGGGCTCTAGAAACAAAAAATATCAATACATAATTTTGGCCAACTTTTTGACTCAAATAGCCCTATGTGTGCCGTCTAACATATGCTTAAACAATGATCACTTCGTTCATCTTTTTTAGACTTACATAGCCATAAAAAATGTAGGATCATGCTTCCACTAATGTTTGCATTTCGCTATTAATATAATAAACAACTGAGGAAATATTATAGATACGTAAAATTGAGAATAAGTTCTCTAAACCACCTGAAAATTCCTTATACAATAAGGATTTGAACAAATCATGGTAAAACAGCTATTCTCCGGGCTATGTGCCCCTCCGAGCGCTGGATTACATACCAAAATTTGCCGTATTTTGACTAACACTGTTAGACAACAAAATACTTGGTTTGACTGCAAGAAACAACCAGGAAGAAGGAAGCTTTTTCTTTAGTTAGGATGAAAAAGCTTCCTTCTTCCTGGTTGTTTCTTGCAGTCAAACCAAGTATTTTGTTGTCTAACAGTGTTAGTCAAAATACGGCAAATTTTGGTATGTAATCCAGCGCTCGGAGGGGTATATAGCCCGGAGAATAGCTGTTTTACCATGATTTGTTCAAATCCTTATTGTATAAGGAATTTTCAGGTGGTTTAGAGAACTTATTCTCAATTTTACGTATTTATATGTACCCCTGACAAGTAGACTTGATTCATTTCATTGTTGAAATATTATAGAGTTGCGATTAGTCATTGCTTGTCCGTTAAAGTTTTGTATCATTTTTTTATTTAACTACGAAAGTGTCTTAAGGGATGGAACCACCTTAAGTACCAAAACGACAAGAATGTCAGAAATCATGAAAATCTCTTGACATTTAAATATTTTTGTATTTAGCGATTCTTTCATTTTGCAGTCGTTTGTTCTACATCAGAGGCAATTGAACACGCAAATAAAACATTTGTCGAAGTATATTTCCTACAATCATTTTCTACTAAAAATCTACTAAAGATTTTTTTCACTAAAACTTTTTTAATTATGTTGAAAACCTATCAAAAAAGTAGAAAACTACTACCAAATATGGTCACCCACCCGACGTGTTCCCTCAACACGTCGCGCGAACGTTGCATCGTAAGTGGAACAGTTAAGAGCTATGTCATCCTGTATTTAATTTGAACCTGGAAGTAATCCCAAGATTATTGATTTTTGTTTTATAAAAGGGTTAAATGAGTTTTCTTCTGTATTTCGTTTATTAAAGAAGGGTATACTTGGGATTTTCAATATTTATAAGCAGCGGTCCAGTACAGATTGCGGAAAAACTGTAAATGGACCCTGTCTGCATAACAGTGTTCACGACATTTTTCTTTGGTAGTTAATTTATAGTATAAAATTTTTGAAACTACAATACAATCTCGATAGTCCGGCCATAGTAAGTCCGTCAGCTCCTGGCGGATTACTGGCTTTCTTTTGGATTAGTAGAATGAAGGAAAAATGTTGGAAAAGAAAACAATAATTTTTATCTAATAATCAGTGCATTGGTATTTTCCCTAAAAAAGCATACTGAAATTACTGTCTAACTCCAGTCAATCAATTTGTTAATGGGTTATTTTTTTTCGAAGGTAAAGGTGTACTACTAAAGTATTTGTCATACAATATTTAGTTGAAAAGTTCCAATGAGCTTTTTCCATAATTCGATTTAAATTCGTTATCTAAGCCGCAAATGACTGAGTCAGTACATAACTATTAGAAGAATTTACTTTTTATACTGAACTCGATTAACCATAGGTTACAAGCTTGTTAATAAGGAAATGCTAAAGATATATAATAACAGAACTATTTCTTACTTAAGCGGCATTAGTCACGAAGAAAAATTTCAATCATTTTAAAATTTGACTTTGAATATTTGACGTATTTTGATTTTTTATTATTGTCAGAAAGTAAAAAAGTCTGTTTTTATGAATTTCCTTTGTTTAGTCTAATACTGAATTCAATTGACCAGTCTTGTTTTTTTCGATATTTAAAGCCCTCTTGCAAATACGCCTTGTAATTTAACACTTTTTCTACTCCCCCAAACGAGAAAAAAACAAACATATCGATTCAGTCAAAAGACCAGCCAAATGTCTGGATAAAGGAAGAAATAAGGTCAAAAGACAATGTTCTAAAGGCAGCGGACTTGGAGAAAACATGGGAAACTTATAAAATAATAACTACATCAGCAGCAATAGAAGTATGTGGGGTAAATAAAACGACAAACAAAAAAGAAGCTAACGCGCTCGTGGAGTAATGAAATAAAACAAGAAATGAAGCAGAAAAAACGCTTATGGAAAAAGAATTTAGGAAATATCAAAAATCCGGATGATTACCAACTATACCAGAACCAGAGAGAAAGGGTTAAAATAAAACTAAAGGATGCTAAGCAAAGTCATGGGAGTAGTTTGGAGTAAAGATGGAAGAAAATGCTGCAGGCAATGCAAGAATGCTGTATCGCATCATAAGAGGCTTGAGAAAAGAAAAATCCGTTAAACATATTAAATATAAAGAAGGAAGAATTATTACAGAAGAAAACAAAATAACCAAAAGATGGAAAGAATACTACTAGCAGATATTAAGCGGAGGTCACATAGAATTACAAGAAGAAACTGAAAAAATGGACACAATGCAAGAATAACAACATATCCATGAAGAAAAATCAGAACAGGAAGAAGACGAAGGAGAAATAACAAAAGCCAAAATAGTGGAAGCAATCAATAAAATCAAAGTAGGTAAAGCACCAGGGATAGATGAATTAAGGCCAGAGATAAATAAATATATGGGAAACGGAGGGATAACTTTACTGCACAAAATTTTAAACTTAGCATGGACAACACAAACTATACCCGATGAATGGAACACAGCAATAATGATTCCAATACATAAGAAAGGGAGCTAATAACTGTAATAATTTTCCGAGCAAATGGGTCAACGCTGGACTGGATATTCGCAATAAGACAAATTGCAGAAAAGATAACATCAACCAATAAATAATAAAATGCTCATGATAGCAATAGATTTTGAATAAGCGTTTGACAGTATAAAAAGGAAAATTTGGAAAATTTTAAAAGGAAGAGAAGTAAATAAAAAGCTCATTGAAATAATTAAAAGCATATATAGAAAAACAGAAAATGTTGTACGGGCAGGAGAAGAAACAACAGAAAGTTTTCAAACAACCAGAGGAGTTATACAGGGTGAGGTACTTGGCCCGTTGCTTTTTATCATTCTTATAGATGAAATATCAAAGCAAGTAAATGAAAAAACGAAAAGAACCTATATATAGAATACAGAAAGCTTAGACCAGTTAATAAGTTTATGTACGCAGACGATCTGCTAATATTTGCTAACAGTAAAGAAGAACTACAAAATAAAATGGAAAAATTGGGAAATGAGATATTTGGGCACAATTAATAAAACAAATGGAGGATTGGACGAAGAAATAGCAAACAGAGTAGGTAAAGTGATTACATTGTATAGAACTCTATATAGACCGTTTTTTGACACAAAGCAAATATCAAGGAAAACAAAAACAAGAATTTACGAATCGGGGCTCGTGCCTATGCTCATATATTGGAGCGAATCATTAGTCCTGACCAACAGACAAAAACGAAAACTAATGACATGATCAGACTCGACAGAATAAAGAGTGAAGTAATAAGAAGTGAATTAAAAATAATAAGTGAAGTACAAAAAATTGAACAACAAAAACTAAGGTGGTTCGGGCACTAAGTTCGAATGAAGGAAGACAGGACAGTAAAAGTAATATGGAAGACAGAAACGGGAAAGGAGAGGAGGAGAGGAAAGCCAAGGAGAAGATAGATCGAGGGTGTTGCGGATATAGTAAAAAGGAAAGGACTAAGCTGAACCCAAGCGAAAAGTGAAGCTAGAGAACGAAATAAATGAAGAAAAATAATTGCCTCTACACCTATGGTGGAACAGGATGCGGATAAGTAAGTTGTCTGATAAGTGTGCAACAAACTTCGGAAATACCGTGTTTTGAATTTTAAGAAATCATAAATTATTGTTTAAACGCTTTATGTTATTTAAGACTTAATAAATTTTCTTTTGACGGACACTAACAAAGCAACAATAAAAGTTAATCAGTGCGTCTCATTTAAAATTGCAAAACGACAGATAATAATTCCCAAATCTCATATTTATAATTTCCGTGGAAATTTTCCAGAAAAGTAGTTCAAAATGCGACCGAACAGTATTCGATTTTGTTTGAATTTTTGCCGATTTAGTATCGGCTACCATCATTTTAAGTTGACGCCACTGGTCTTCAGCAAGAGCAGACAACACCATTCATTCATAACTAGCCTTTTGTCTTTTTTTCATACATTTTACGTGTGTAGGACAACGAAAAAGGAAAGAGAACACCCTAAACATCCGACGCCGCGCGCCAACGTTATGGCTGTCCGAGCCGTCTGTATTTCACCGAGCAAACCTGTGAAAAGAGAGTTCCGGATGGAAAGAGTCCAATTTTTCACACTCTTGATACTGGTGCACCATTTTCCAAACTTTATGGATAAAATCCTTTAAAGAAAGCAAAAAACATTGAAAATTTCACTACAGCACATATTTACACTCCTAGGCAACCCTGTACACAACGACTCTTAAGCCTCTGGAGCTGCTTAATCCATAAATAAACGGGACTATGGTACGTATTGCGGAGAAAAGCGACGTTGCCACACTTATTCTAAATTTCATCATCATGCAATGGAAATAAATTACTAAAAATTTATTATCGTTTATTACCTTTAGTGTATCGGAAAAAAAACAAATAAGAAGCCGGTTCTTTCCAGAAACAAGCATTTTGAAGGCGACCTTTCGAGTAGTACGTGCGTCACGGGCCCTAGGAATATTTATAATTCGGTTATAATAAAAGTCCATACTAAAAGTGCTTGTTGTATTTCATTACATCCATAGCTACAACTGAATATTACAGTGGACAAACAAACTTTTAAACCATAAACCAGTAAACCCACCAAATGTCTCAAGGCAGACCGGCTTTTCGGTGTATTCGAGTGTCTGTCTATATTCTTTATAGTCTCTGGTAGTAGTCATGAAAAAAGATAATTTTTTCGACTTTGGTAGTCTCGGAAAAGGAGTTATGGTCAACAAGAAAATAAATGCAGAAGGAGAAAAATTCTTGTGGCATCCGGTCCAATGGTTTCAATATACTAGTAACATTGGAATAGTTAAACACAAACATGTATTAGATACTTTAGAGCTATTCAAGACGATAAATTTTCAAAGGCGTGGCAAACATACAGTGCCCAGTACATTACCTTTAATAACGGACCATGCAGTGCCTATTAGCAGCCAAAAAAAGTAATATTTACTTCAGTTATTGCCCCTTGTTTACGATGCATTTCATGACTTTTATAGAAATCTGCCAACTACAGAAATGGAAACTATAGACCCGGATTTAGTAGAAGTGGATCCCGATGCCGAGTAATTTGGAGATATAATAAATATTTTAATAAGAATTTATGTTTGTATTTGGCAAAAAAGGGGTAATAACTACAGTTGTGTTCTAGTCAATAATTTTAAAAATGTTAAAATTTAAAAATCCAGTTCATGTTTAAGTTTTGTTTAAGTGGAAATAAGTAGGCAACAAATCAATAATACATAAAATCAGGGTGCACTGAAATGACATTGTGGGACATTTCACTACAGTTGTGTACCTTTTTCCAACAATTTGTTCTCAAAAACGACCAAGACCAATTTGTAGCAAAATTTGCTACAAGTGTATGAAAATGTATAAATACTGTTGCTACTAATAATCCAATTAGAGTAAATTGCTCTACAAAGACTTTGCAGCAATTTTGTGTGAAAAAAAGTCCAAACGATTTTTTCAGTGTGAATAAGTAGGTAAGTCATCATTATTTCAGTATTGAATAAAGCGATATATCTAATATAAGTAAAATTTATTTATTGACCCAAAATTAACCATTTTCGAAAAATTCAAATCCCAATTTTGTTTACCCGATTTTGGAAACTACCCCGAATATTAAAATTGCTCTACTGAAAAGTGCTCTTTTTAGACTTATCTATTCACGAATGGAACAAACTAGAGTATTATATTTCACATTTTGTATGATCCAGGTAACAGGTATTTTGTTAGACTGGGTTACTTGGGTCTTAATTGACTGTTAATATCTTTCTTTAAATTAAGATCCACCCGTTCCTGAAATTTAAGAATATTTTATGAAAACCTATACAAACTAACAAACTAACAAAACTAGAAATTATGAAATTTTGATGAGTTAGAAGGGAGATTGGAGGACATATTTAAACATATTTTTGACATTTACCCTCTATCTTTATTTTGAGGGGTGGGGCTAACTTTGGAATTTTAAATGTGAGGATGTACTTTTATTTATAAAATTCGAGTCTGGGTAAAAAACTACGTATGTGAACAACGTTTTTTCTGATTTGCTCTTTTGGTCACGGGATTATGATTTATTAGGTTATAAAATTTTAAAAAAATTACCATTTAATTTCAACTTATTTATTTATTATCTGTCATGCTTAAGAAGTTGTTCAAAATGTCTCTCTTCAACTTCCAACATCTCCAACACTTTCTTATTTTGTTTTCTAAATGAATCTTGTACACGCTGTACCATTTCAGGTGTCACTAATAAGCAGGCAAAGCGGATTCGGTCTTTCAGATCATCGACAGTGGTAGGTGCAGTTGTCATTACTTTGTCCCTTATAAAACCCCATAACAAAAAGTCAAGGGGGGTCAGCTCGGGCATCTCTAGCAAGCCGTCTGGTTCGTACATGCGAGTCAATAGCTACCGCTGCTAAAACGCAAACTGCCCTATTTTCGTCCGTTTTAGTTCGCTTTCGAACTCGTGGTTTCGTCTTCAGACTGCCATGCCAGTAGTACGACTTCTGGTTCCCAGCCTTTTAAATGACATGTGAGATTTCGAGTTATTAGGATACCCCCCCCCCCCCCCCACCAACACTGGTGCAGCTTCTCTGTAGTTTTTTCTGCACTCCCCTAAAATTAAGATTATAATATCAACTTGCACAGTAACATTCGCTTCCATGTTTAATTGAGCAATAAACTAAGAAATAATCGTTAAAACGTCAAAATTCTCAACTGACTTAACTAAAAATAACGAATTTTCTTGGAAACGAATAATAATTCTGAAATAAGTGAACCTGATTTATTTGTAAAATTTATTTATTTTTTAAATTCAATCAAAATTTAGCTAACCATAATTTCGTGACCGAAAGAGCAAATCAAAAAATTGTTTGTAAACATACGCAGTTTTTCACGTAGATTCGAATTTTATAAAGAAAAGAGAAAATAGAGAGAGAGAGAGAGAGAGAGAGAGAGAGAGAGAGAGAGAGAGAGAGAGAGAGAGAGGTTAAATATGTTTAAATATGTCCGCCACCATTGACTCACCAAAATTTCATGAAAATATTTTAAACCGTTTTCGAGATATCGCCCTGTAGCACTTTAAAAAAACTCACCCTGTATACAGCTACGGAACGGTTATATCTCGGAAATAATTCATGCTACGATTTTGAGGTAAAATGTATTAGCAAATATGGCCAAAAAATTTTATTAAAAATAGTTTTAAGTTTTTAAATTCACCGCTATGTGTCGAATTTTCTATGGTGTTACGGCAAATCTTTAATTTCTCGAAATATCTTAAGCACAATGGACTCGAAAATAAACTTTTTTAAAATGTCTGGTCAATTCTCTGCATATTTTGTTTAAACAATTTATCTCTAGTTACCATGACAGCGACAGGTCAAAGGAAAACAATTTAAAATTGTTAAAATCTTGTAATTTAAGTTTGCCCTAACAAAATCTAACAAACGATGACGATGGCTCATTTTAAAGAACACTTCAATCTGATTTAATTTTATCTTAAATAATTGAAAAGTTAATTTACAACCTCAAGGATATTGGACGCTATTTAAAAAATTTTATACTCGCTCCGATTTCTTAAGAAATTTAACTGCAACCCTTAAGCTTTTTACTCTCTTTAATAGGCCATTAGTAAAAATATCTGAAAACCGGAAATCGATATCTCTTTTTTTTCAGATCATTCCATACATAGTAGAGAAGTGTCTTTAATGAATTCTCTATAAATAATTTTAACTTAATTTAAATGAACAATAAAGGTTAAAAATTTACAAGATTTCTTATTATTATTTTTTTTTCTCATCATTGAAGTGTTTTATTATTGTATTGTTAATAAAAATGCATCATATTATTCATTTACTTATGAATGAACCGAATCTTTAGTATTGCTGACCATAGCGGCGTAACGCAAAATTATAGGCCCCACCACCGCAAGTCGGACTCAGAAGTGTAGCTATGAATGAACTTCTGCTCCATCCACAAAGTTCTGTTTAAGTTAAAATCTTTAGACTGGACTTTTTAATGAGTAGCTATATTTTTCCAATTAGTGAATACGACAAAGAATGTCTACAGAAGCAATAAGCATAGGCCAATTGAAATTATTATGGAGTCGTCTAGTCTTTTTATTCACCATTTTTAGGGCTACTCTCTTTATTGACTGTTGATATTCTTCTTTCATGTAAATGAAATAATTATATCCATTCCGTAGCTTAACGATAGTTTTGTAAAAACTTGTAGGAAAGATAAAGAATACTAGAATCTCATTTACTATTTTACATGCCTATTTCCCACTCCATTCTTAAGAAAATATAGCTTCCCTAGTACTAAGGACCAGTACTAAAATAGTAAACCTTCTTAATGAGTCTAAGCGCTACTGGTGTTTGGTAGGATGGGAGTAAAATTATTTTCAAAGTTTAAAGTAAGGAAGTAAATGTTCTGGGGTTTACAAAAATTAATTCTCATGGTATTCATTTTGGATAAGAAGTTAATTAGAATGATATTTTTTACAAATCTGTTGCAGTCACTGCGGACATGCTTTGATTAGTAAATTATTCAAATGACATCGCTACGGGCCTGGTAATACAACTGTTAATGTTACTTTTGACTTTAAGTTTTTTTCCTTTACTGGAGACTTCGACTAAAATAATAATATAATACCTTAATGGGGCACACCTAGTTAGAATTTTGAAAAAATCGATTTATGTTTTTTGCATTTTCTAAAAGTAGAATATTTCGAAAGTATTCTCTGAAAATTTCAGACAAATCGTACTATTATTTATAGAGATAAATAATTTTGAATGGAGCCGACTCTAATGCCTCATGTCAAATTTGACAGCAGACGTATCGCTTGACCCTTGCTCGACGACAGCTAAAAATCACTGCTGATGCAGCTACTAAAGCATTATATTAATATACGATTCAGTGTTCAAAATAAATTCAGTTCTAAAATAAAGTTTTTATCTGCATGCAAATCGTACTCAAAACTGTAAACGCGTTTTTCTCGAAACCATGTTTTCGAAGTCGGTGATCACTGTAACGTGAGAACGGCTTTCACGATTAGTTTGAAATTTTTCTCACTTATTTTATATATAATTGTCCTCCGGATGGACGAAGGATTTGTTTTTTGGACGATTCTATTTTTTTTTATAGCCGAAAATGTGAGTGAAATTTCGGTCGAATAAACAACTTTGAATTTCAACATCCGCCATTTTTCGAAAAATCAAAATTTTTCAAATCCCTTCGTCATTAACTAATGATCCCTTTTTGTTTTTTTGCTTTAAGATGATCCACTGACGAGCTGCAGTGATCACGGCAAAACCCCTTTTTTTTTTGGACCCCTCGCAAATTTGCTGTATCCCACGTATTTCTCCATATTTAGTCTTGAATAATTTATAATATTTTCTTCAAATACATATCTTCCATGTGGAAAAACATTTGTCATTAATTATTTTAAGGTGCGGCCAAAAAAAATCCTAAATAAAGAGCTTTTTTGGACGTCCCAACTAGGTCTGCCCCCTTAAGTCTTTCCTGACAGATTATAAGAATTAAATCTCGAAAATGTCTAAAAATTATTGTAAGAAGACAATTAGGGCTATAGGATTTCAACATAATGTTTCTATCGTCTGTCTCTTACATATTTCTCAAGCGCTTTAATAACGGAACCATTTTACAAAAAAAATCAGCCATAAGGTATTATAAATTATTAGAAAGAAAAATTTAAAAATTTTGACAATTATACACTTGATTTATTTTCTTGTCTTTCTATAATCATGTTATATTGGAAAGTCCTTAATATACCCAAGGCCAATAAGAATAAATAATAACTCCATAGAAAAAAATAACAATTTTTTATTTTAATGTTTTCCCCGCATTGACCACAATTTTTTTTACGACGTTTTACATGACTAATTGCCTAGGTATACCTAGTCAGTCACCCAACAGTAAACGATTTTTCAATGTGAAATCTATTAGTTCTGCTCTTATGTCTCCCACGATTTATTAGACTGGCCTTTAATAGTAAACTAATTATTCCATCGGTCTGGAAAATATACTTTACCAAGCAATTGTAATAGAGATTTATAATTTACGTACTTTCAATAAGTATCAAGGCGATCAAGTTGTTTTTTCTTATAAAATATATGCTCCAGTTTTGTTCTGGCGATACGACTTATGCATTTCGTAATAGGGCTAATGTTTTTATTAAGTTAATTACTGAAATCAATCAATGGTCCCACGTCGATTATAGACGTTGGTAAAGTAAATGCAGAAAAGGTATATAGTAATAAATGTGATCTGGCGTGCTACGGGTAGGCAACTAGTAAAACATTTCGAATCTTATGGTACGGTACTTCATTAATATTGCAAGTGAAAGTACCAAATTATGTATACGCTTAAAGAATAAACATAAGATTTTTTTTTGCAAAGTTAAGTATTATTTGTTATTATGATGTTGATGAAATTTATAAATTAAATAAATCATACACTAATAAAAAATATTTATTAACATATGTGTTTATGCAGTTAGCTATTGCTAAACTGAACAAAGGGATATCATTTTCGTTTGAAATTTTTCAATAATAATAATGTATTATAAATTGATGGATTGAGGCTTTAGGGGTAATAAACTGAGAACATGTCGGTTAAGTCTCGATAGCTGTTTCTTGCATAACGTTATTTCACAATAGTAGTTTTTCCAAAACGCAGCAAATAACTTATATAGAATTATTAAATGGGGAAAACCAGTGCAATCGCAAACAGATGGTAGCTTGTTCCTAGCTGTTATTTTATTCATTTGAGTTTAAAGTGGATTTCGTTTTCATAATTATTTTGATAAAATTTTGAAAATTGTGCTTAAGTAACTCAGATGTGAGAAAAAGGCAGAACTTCAACAAGTTCGCAACAGAGAAAATTAAAAATATATCCGAAAAATCTGAATATTAATATTAACTATGTGTAACAATTGATGAAATAAAACTATAAATACTATGTACGAACCAATTACTTATTTTCATATAATCTTCTTCGCTGAAACGAATGTTCGTTGGTATACGTTTTTTGTTCGTGTAGTTTTTAACCACAATCTTTTTATTTTTTCATCCCTTGCCTTGTATCATAAACAGCGCGTTCAGCTCCTTTTTCTCTTATATTTGTAATAATCCTTACTGCTTTCTTAAAATGAGGAAATGACTCCTATTTCATATACAATGTGTCTGCTTAAGTTCGCAGCATAAGGGAAAATTTTTTATTATTAATTTTCCGAAAAAAGTTATTCTTCATAAAAAGTTTTGCATGGTCCAAAACCTAAAATGCAACCATCAGATTTCGAAATTTCCCAGTCATATAAGAGGTCTGTCAGAAAATATTAATTTTACCCTACAGCAAAATACTTTTATTTTTGACAATATCCAAAACTTTTCCGAAGAAAATTTATTTAGAATTGCAAACTAATTTCTAATAAACAGTTATCTCTTTATTCATTAAAAATTTGATAAAAATAATTTTTTTCATGATTTTGTACATTTTCCCATTCTCTACCGTACAACAGTGAACACATTGATATGAATGCATTTCTAATTAGGTTGTCATGATATTTACATACCTGCCATTAAACGTCAAATATTATTAACTTATTACGTAATTATTACAATATTATATAGTACTGTATTCAAGTTGATAATTGTAAAATAAACTATTTTCTTATATATCAATTATTTGAATGCTTCATCAAAATACTGCAACACAGAGGTTAAGAAACGTAAAGGTTATCCAGTTTTTAATGAATACAGAGATAACTGTTTAGTAGAAATTAGTTTACAATTCTAAATAAATTTTCTTCATAAAAGTTTTCGATATTGTCAAAAATAAAAGTATTTTACTGTATATAGGGTAAAATTCATATTTTCTGACAGACCTCGTATATGACTGGGAAATTTCAATATATGATAGTTGCATTTTATGGTTTGGACCATGCAGAACTGTTTATGAAGAATAACTTTTTTTCGTAAAATTAATATAAAAAAAATTTTCCATATGATGCGAATTCAAGCAGACACACTGTATAATACATACATTATATATATGGCTTGGTGCAAGTCAAATTTTGACCAAAATGAGTTCTTATCGATATTGACATTATAGTCACCTCTAGTTTCTATACACAAAATACGAGAATCAAAATCGAATCAGAACTGGTCATAATGACACTAACTAGTACCTATGTCAATAATGTGCATAATGTAAATGGCGTCCAAGAAGCACTAATGGTGTGCCAATTGGTAATTATTGCACTAAAACCTATTTTTAAAATTATTATTTAACTCAAAAAACTTGCTATTTAAGCTTATAAAAAATATTTGTAAAACTTTGGGAATAATTGGTTAAGTTTTAAAACACCTCATATACAAAAAATGATAACCTAGGAAACGTTGCCTCAATCTACACCTTCCTTTTGACACCACCGTGCCAAGCAGGCATTTCTTAGTATACTAATTAAGTTTTTTAGTAATAATAAACCAAAATACAGTCCAAAATAGTTTTATTGAAGAGAAAAAACCCGATGGCACGGGTCATCAACAAAATAGGTCCTTCGAGCCGGATGTTCTAAAAAAAAGTAGTGGAAAATGAAATTGTGCATGGCCGACGTAATATGCTGCAACTAGTAAGTCTCCGTCATTTTCTACCTACTAAAATTTCCCTTTTAGTATCTTTCTCTATCTTGTGTAGCACAGATTATGCTGGAGTTAAATAGTTTAAAAGAGTTTTAGTAGATTTGCAGGATTTTTTCGCTGACAGTCTGTGTTATGTTTAGATAGAGAGATTGAACACTTGCGTTATATCCCAAATTTTCAACAGCCAAAACTTCTGTGGTAAATTTGAATCAATCGAATAGTTTTAACAATTTCTTTCCCCTTAACTATCTCAATTTGGCGAAAACTCACATTGGCACTTCTTGCACTAAAATCGTTCAAGAGTTTAAAGAGAGTTATAAAGAAAAGTTGTGTAGGATTAAAAGATATGTCTAAACACAAACTCGTAACGTTTTATTAAAAAATATATATATTTTTTTGAAAATTTTAAATAACCCCCTATAATGATTATTTTATATTCATTTTCAAATTAACCACAATCAAAACACTTCTGCATAACTTTTATTTTGTTAAATTGAAGCAAATATGTAAAATTTACTTAGATTTATATTTTTTAAGTAACCGAAATCTTCATGTCGTTACTACATATTATTCTATTTTTAAGAATATTTGCGATATTCGAAACTTGTATGTAATATCATTGCAACAGACATGAAGTTTTTGGTTGCACAAAAAATATGTAAGTATATTTTACAAATTTGTTCGATTTGATGAAAGTTTTACTGTAAGTGCAGTGATATTTCATTGGATGAGTTACGCATTAAATGCCATTTTTATGGATCTTTTGATAACCCTTGAACACTGAAATTCGCCATGTGTACTCATGACGAGTCATAAAAACACTTTAGACGACACAGTCAATGGGATCACGTTTTATAAGTTTTGAAATTCGCGGGAAAATTTGCAGTAGAAAATCCTTTTTATGGGTATAAAGACCAAAATAAATGGAAAACAGCAACCGCCATAAACATTTAATTTTTGTAGATGATATAAAAATATATTTCAGATTTATTTGGGATATATGCATATTTCCTATTGCCACCTCGATTGTTAGTTTCAATATTCTGATTGTCAAAATAAATCATGATAAAATGTAAAATTATAATTACCGTTTATTTAGACTTTTTTTTGGGGGGGGGGGGCTTCACAGATAAAAAATTGTACAGTATACGTGGGATATTGCCTCACGACACGTATATTGTACGATTGTGAAATTTGGGTAATTCAACTTATATCGTAACTATCGATTAATTAACCAACACATATTTCTGTGTATGATGGCAAGTTTTCTCTCCTAATACTATTGTTAAAGGTAATATTTCAGTTTGTATTTTAAACTTTTATGCCACACCTTTCAAAATTTCGGAGCTTCATCTATAGAAAAAGTGCAAAACTTTATTTTATAGTGACTTTTTTTATTGGACTTACATATTAGTATGTGTACTTGGTAAATTATCGCATGTTTTAAAGCCATTGGCTAGTAACACGGAACAGTGGTGCTTAGGTGAGCTAGTTTGGACTCATCTGCCTAAAATTTCGTTACTTTGGCTGATAATATTTTGGTATAAAAAGATTACTTATTAGGTCGGCCTTGTTCACTATATGTTTTCTTAGAAGCTGTTTTATCACTCATCATTTAACATTAAGTAAAACTTAGAAGCTGTCGTCGGGTTTTATAATGTTTTCTTTAATCCAAGTTATGGTGGTATAGGTGAAGTCCTGATTTCTTTGCACCTACTAAGTTATAAGTTTCCATGGCTTAGTTTAAAGTTTGCCCAAATTAGTATCAATTCTAGAACAGTGTTTGCTGCACAAACAATTTTGGACTCCCTGTATCTTGAAATTTCTGATTATTCAGCAGAGATGATGAAACATTATACTAAAATGATATTAAAGTCTATAATATCGAACATGCTACTTTTCCGTTTCAGAAGATCACCCGATATATAGTAATAACTTTGAGGAACATGGGTATTTCGTGCCAAACAATTTTAGATTAAAAAAGTTTTAGACTCATTTTAATCACGATTCCAATATACCACAGGATATCCTGCTAATAATTTGACACGCTTACCACACCTGTTTTTTAAACTAATTTTCAGATTGACTGTTCTAAAAAACTGCTGACTCTTAGGTAATGCTGTCTTTATTGGCAATTTTACATTAATGGCATAATCAAGGACAGTTAAGCTTATACGATTACAGATATTTGGAAAATTAAAACAAGTTTGCGTCAATCAGTTAAAATATGTTGGGTGTGATGCATTTTATTAATTTTAAATGGTCATTAAATCACTTAGTATGTAATATAGCATTCTAAAAGGACTTGTCTTAGCGATCGACGTATTTCAGTTAACTTGCGAACGTTCGGTAGTGGGCAATAATTCAAGGTAATTATTGTAACTAATATTTCATTTAATGAAATTGGTATTGACGCACATAAAATGTATCTTCTTTGCTAAATTCTGCGTTTTTCTTGCAGGAAACTGATTTTGACACATGGTGGATGAACGAAACGCGGTACCTAATAGTATTTCCTTTTTCTTATCTTATAATTTCAAAGGCATTTTAAGTCAATTTATGATGCAGAATCCAGGGCATAAAAATATTTTTTTACAGATTTTTAGAATAACTTTCAGCGATATAACACGGTCTATTACAATTTTACAAAGAGTAAAAATAACGTGCATAATTTAAGTAATTTTAATTTGAATCTCACCAAATCAGTGACTGAGCCAGGGGATGATCTCATATATTTTTGTTGTTTTAATTAAAATGCGATTCATTTTACAAAAATTTTGTTTTGTCTGTAGCCAAGGTTTCTACACACAAGATGACGTAAATACGGGGGGAGCAACTTCAAAAATTTAATTCTGGTAGTTTTTGCTCTAATTAGGGCACTATATATTTACCTAAGACAGATAATATTTATTTAGTAGGTACATTTTGTATCAGTATGTTATTATTTATAAAGTTAAAATGTTTTTCATACTGGGTGTGCAATTTTAAATAAATTTTTTTGTTTACTTTAAATCTACGAGGTAAGTTTAAAAAAAGTATTCGGATGTACCTAAAGCTTTTGGATAAAATTTAGATTTTTTATACAATACAGCGTAAAATATCTAATGCAGAGACCGTTAATTTTGCTACAACTCTAGAACACGGAATACTGTTTTATACTTAAACTAAACCGAAGAGTTTACGTGTAAAATAAAAAAAAATTACAGGATGAAAATTTATTGTATTTGATTGTTGTAATATTACTTAAATATGCTCCAATTTGACTTATTATAACTGATTGGTTAAGTGATTTATTTTTATTTTCTCGCGAGAGAAGTTCAATGCAAAGAATTTTCAAGATTTTCAGTACTGTGTATTGAAGTTATAATAAACTATATAAACTAAGGACTAGGTAGGAATTTATTCCTACTTTGACAATAATTGGGAATTGTAATTTCTTTTTAGTTTTATTAACTGTTTTTGCTTCTTTTTGTTTATTTTTTAAAAACGCGTCGCTGGCACCCCGCCCCTAAAAGTTTAGCGCATTAAGCCCGGGCTACCTTTGTTGGAAAATACGCCCCTGGGTCCTCGAATATTCTCGTGTGTTTCTCAAACAGTTCGTATAAAAATTCTCAAAATATGGTCTAATTAGCTAACATTTTTTTCGGTTTTTACGGCGGCAAATTACCATAAAGAACGCAATAACTTACATCATCCTAGGTTTTTTATTATTTTAATTACTAAGTATGCCCATATAGAGTAAAAGCAAACATCACAGTGCTCTAATTCAACCTAAAATAATGCGGCGCCAACAATTAATTTTTTCTTTTTACCTTGAGGCGACACTGAAGAAAAGGAATTGCAGGCTGTTATATAAAGTTTAAATCGTATTACTAAGTCCTTTCTCCTAAAAGATAAGTTAGGGGAAGGCGGAACAAATCAAGAGTGTGATATTTTGTTCTGTTGTCTTAATTTTAAATTGTGAAGTGGATAATAAAAATAGCACGCAAGCGTGATGTTTTCTTACCGATTATTCTTTGTAGTATTTTATATCATATTATTTTTATCCATATTACTGTTCATAGAGGCATGAAACAAATTCATGAAAATATCATAGGATACTAAAACAATATGCATTTTAACTTAAATATTCAATAAACAATAGAAAACGCGAAGAAATTAAAACTTTATCAATCTTGTAAAATACATTGATAATTATAAGAGCTTTCGTCAGACCGGTTAGTACATCGAAATTTAACTAGATTCAACCTTCTATTTTTACAGAATTTCTATTTCTTTTTCATATCATTTTCGGTAGTTATCGAAGGTGCTGACACTTCATTTTTCAAAACTGATTAAAATATAAAAACAATATTGTTTAATTAATAAATTAATAAGTCAGGAAATAGTGTGTAACAAAAATATGGAAACCTCGAAATATCCTCAGACCGTTCATCCGGTTTTTATGAAATTTTGTACACTTAGGTACGAAATTACGCCCGATCCGATGACGAGTTCCGCATTGTTGTCAAGTTTGCCGTTTTCCTGAAATCGACAGAACCTTTTTTTAAATGGAACGCTTTACATTTTATTGGATTTTCGAATTCAGCTTAAACTTCTGAATACTTCTTGTTGGAAACATTGTATCCTAAAGTTAACCGTTTTTGAGAAAATGGTGATCAAAAATCGTTATTTTATTGAATTTTACCTTAAAATATCTGTACATGAAAGTTTACCTGAAATGTCTGACATTGTCAGTTTCGTTTATTTGTGAAAAATGGATCATTTAACAGAAACCCTAAGAATTGAAATTTTAATAATACTGGTTATGGGGACAGAATGCGAGTGCAACAAGAAGTTTGTAATATTTTTAATGACAAATATCCTAACAGAAATTCATTAACTAAATCTAATGTAAGTAAAGTTTTTAAAAAATTTCGTCAAACTGGAAACGTAAAAAACGCTATACGCTCTGGCTGACCTAAAAGTGCAACGGATGGTCATAAGGCTCTGAATGTTTTACTAAGTTTACAGGGAAATCCCCATCTTTCTACCAGAATAGTGGGAAAACAAAAAAACAATTCACACATGCCCGTGAAAACCGAAAAGATTCATCCGTACAAAATAAGACTTGTGCAAGAGCTCTCAGAAGATGATTACGACAGGCGCTTGGAATTTTGCGAAACCATGATGGAACGCTGCAACGCGATTTCCAGATTTTGTCCACCGAAAAATTTTTGTCTGACGAATCAACATTTATTTTAAATGAAAAAGTTAATAAGCATAATTGTCGATATTGGGCTAGGGAAAAACTTCACTGAATATGCGAAAATCATACCCAGTTCCACTAAAAGGTAAATGATAATAGTTCGGAGAATAATTAGCCGCTTCTTCATGCAAGAGACATTAAATGGAGAAATATATTTGGATCTTCTAAGAAATGATATTGTCCCGGCTCTTGTACAACTATTTCCAAATAATCGTAAGTGTTGTAACTTGATTTTACCTGTGGTCTTGATTATTTGAATATGATTTTATAGGCAATAATCAAGTAACAAATGAAGGATGGTGCCCCACCGCACTATGCCCATAATGTTCGGCAATATCTCGATGGTGTTTGTTTAGAAGGTGGACTGGACGTAGGGGTACAATCGAGTGGCCAGCTCGGTCTCCGGACTTGACGCCCCTCGACTACTTCTTGTGGGGCCACCTCAAAAATGTTCTTAAAATTCAGCCAAATGACCTCGAGGATTTAAAGTTGAGGATAGAAACAGAATGTAGAAAAATCGAGGAAACTGACATTCTTCTAAGCGTTTTGCATGTTTTTCCGCAGTATTTGACTTACTGCCAAGAGTGCCAAGAAGTAAATTGACAACATTTTAAATATTTGATTTAGTTTTCTTCGTCAGTTTTTAAATTATTTCCTACTGTATTGTTTATTCATGTACTAAGTAAATATGCAAATAGTATAGCGTTTCTTATGTGTCTAGTTTGACGATTTTTGTTTTTAAACTTTACTTTATTTAGTTAATGGATTTCTGTCAGGATATTTGCCATTACAAATATTACAAACTTCTTGTTGCGTTAGCATTCTGTCCCCATAAACCAGTATTTTTAAAATCTCAATTTTTTGGGTTTCTATTAAATGATATTAAACGAAACTGACAGTGTCAGACATTTCAGGTAAACTTTCGTGTACAGGTATTTTAAGGTAAAATACAATATAATAACGATTTTTGACTAATATTTTCTCAAAAACTGTTAACTTTAGAATAAAATGTTCCCAATAAGAAGCATGCAGAATTTTAAACTGAATTCGAAAATCGAATAAAATAAAGAGCGTTCAATTTAAAAAAAAGTTCCTGTCGATTTCAGGAAAACGGCAAACTTGACAACAATGTGGAACTCGCCATTGGATCGCCCGTAGTTTCGTACCTCAATACACAAAATTTCATAAAAATCGGATGAACGGTTTTGCAAGATTTTTCGAGGTTTCCATATTTTTGTATGTGTATGTTCTGTATGTGTATGTAATGTATGTTCTTTTCCCTTACATCTTAAAGTTATTGTATTTGTTTGAATAAACTATTATATGTAAAAATGCAACGACAACTCGAAATACAGGTGAAAAACTGCAGAAGAAGCTTCAACCAATATTCCTGCGAGGTGCTATTCAAAAAAGGAATTGGAGAATGTTAATTAAACATCACAAAACACCCAAAATATAATGGTAACTTACGTCAGAGCGTCGCGAGGACTATTACATGGAGCCAGATATACAGTAGAACAGGCATATTTGGTTGACTTTGGCCATGGTTCTGGTTGGCAGTTAAACAATGAATTAAACTTCATTTGTAAATCAATTGGTTGACAAATGAGGTTTAGTTCATTCTTTAACTGTCAACCAGAACGATGACAAAAGCTAATCAAATACGTCTAATGTAGTTTGAATATTGCACGATTGCATGCATTATGTCGACATCAACTCTGGAATCTTAGACTAGGTGACTCCCAATGCAACGGTAATGAATCAATAAATCGATTCAATGATTTTGAAGTGGTGCAACGTCCTGTCAGCAATATGACTGCCAAAATCAAGATTGGTATTATCAGCATAACTTTTAAATTTTGATTAAAATTAAATGAGTTCTGGAAAAGTATGAAGACTATTTGAGTTTTCTGTCAATATTTAACTGTAATTTTTCTACAAGCTGGTTAAAAAGTCCGTATAAAATTCACATTTACTTAATGAGTGACTTTTGAGTAAAACGCTAAAACCCATGAATTAATTGAACTGCACTAATTTTTCTGTAATATTTTCAAATGTCTCCCTTCAACCCTTTAACCCTCAGTCCTTTCAACTTTTTTTTTCAAATGGCAACATATCTCGAATGGGAGCTCGTGAAGAAGCTCGCTAAATACTGAATGTAAGATTATCTTTAAAATGTAACTTAATTTTTTTATAGATTTTCTAATATTTTTTTAAAACGCTATAAAAATTTATAAAGGGCAAATTTGGTGCTTTATATCGAAAATCAACAAAAATGTATGCATATTGTTTACCTGGTAAATAAAATACCATTCTTATGGCTAGAGAGACAAAATTCCTATAAATTTAGTAGGTACCTTGCTTATTAAGTTTTAAAGGGGTTCTCCGTATTTTTAATAAAAATTGTGTTGTCAGAGAGGCAACGTATTGAATTTTTGATGTTGGATCGCGGGGACAGAATACGTAAGATTAAAATTACCACTGTTTCTACTTTTTGACACGTTTTAGTTTGGGGCATGGCTCATTTACTTTGTCAAATAATATTTATTTCGGCAAAATGTCATTAATTTCCGATTTGTTAGATTTATAAAAAATGAAAAACGGTTGAAAAAAATTGATTCTAAACAAATAAATTATTATGACTCCGTATTCTCCTACTGAATAGACATGGTACTGCATTATAAAATTTCTTGGGAAATACAAGTTTAGTGCTAAATCTTCCCTGTTCTAGGAGTAAAAACAGAATCATATTTAAAAGTGGGTTACAACTTTCATACGTTGGTAGATTATCTACTAAACTGCAAACTAATATTAATAAAGGCTGTCATTTCATGATTGATCATGTGAGTGGCAATCGATATTACCATGCAAAAGTCTGTAAATGAAAAATAGAGAAGCTATATTTATCGTGTGTTCCAAAGATGAAATCCCTACTAAAAAAAAGTAAGCAGGACTTTTGGGAAACATTCTTAATAGGGAATTTATGTTTGATGATAAGAATGATAAGAAATTAACAAAATTATTGTTAACTCTTTCAAGTCTGTCTATATATTATTATAGTTATAGATAGTAGCCCAGATAATGCTGTTCTATTCTAGAATGTTCCTGTCTAAACAATTAGAGGGTGTTTGCAGTGCCTTTTTATTGTAAGTTTGTCTACAATTTCTTTTTATAAAACCCAGGCGCGGCCCGTGAGTTTTTTTTACAGGTGGGGCAAACTGTGTGGGCAACTAGTGATATCAACGTAACAAGCAAAATACACTTTTTTATTAAGATAGATTTTCTAATGGGGTTCCTAATTTTGGCGAGAAATTATTTACCTACAAAAAAACACCGCCAAAAACATAAAATACTAATTGCATTTTTGCTGACTTTTTTTAAATTACATGCCAACAGTTTCTTGCATTGTTAACACAAGTACTCAAGTACCTACCAGTAGTGGGAGATGAGGGGTTCACCATCAAGTCCTCACTGCATTCTGCGCATGCGCCGGAGATGCGCGCGCATACGTCACTTGTCATACGTCATTTGTCACCTCTCATATGTCATACGCCATCTGTCATACGTCATCTGTCACCTTTCATACATCACCGGTCACCTGTCATACGTCATCTGCCATATGTCATCTACCATATATCATACCTCATCTATCACTGTCAAATGTCACATTCTTGGGCGATAGTTACTTTAGTCTTAGCTACTAGGGCGTTAACTACTTGAGCATTAACTACTTGGACATTAACTACTTGAGCATTATCTATTTGGGTATTAACTACATCGGACATTAGTTACTTAGGCGCTAGCATTTGTCTCATGTTTAGTATTCTTTTTCTTTTTGTGGTTAAGTCCTTATTCACGATGACGTCACAAACTTGTTCATTAATTTTACTCCTAAGGGGGCCTTATCGAACCGATAAACTTTCCATCTTCCAAGTCCAACGCAGCTCCTTAAAAATATTATTGCTATTAAGTATCTCATGAAGATGACGTCACAAACTTTTTCTATTTATTTTCCCTAGTGAGGATCGAACTATCGACCTTAATGTTGGAATATCGGCGCTTTAACCGATCTCGCCATTGAGTTCCATTAAACTATTAAGACCAAGACATGCAGGCTTGCTGCAATAAGAACCCGCGACTAGTTTTCAAATAGAAATTTAACATACGGCACGTGTTGAGGATGACGTCATAAGACCTGTAAAAAATATGGCAGCTGTCACCTGTCATATTCGATGAGTCAACTGTCACCCGTCACTTGTCAAATGTCAAAAATAAAAATTTAACATACGTCACGTGTTGAGGATAACGTCATAAGACATGTGTAAAAGTATGTCAGCTGTCACCTATTATCTTCGATGTGTCAACTCATCTGTCACTTATAAAACGTCAAAATAGAAATTTATCAAACGTCACGTGTTGAGGATGACGTCATAAGACATGTGTAAGAATATGACTGCTGTCACTTGTCCTTTAAGGTATGACAAATGTAACCTATCACTTGTTAAATGTTGACAATTAATATTTGATATGTATCACGTGTTCAACGTGGCGTAACAAGTCGTTTGGAAAAAAACCTAAGGTCAATCGGTCAACTCGTTCGCAAATGATCGCATATTAAATCCGCCTAACGCCTAAAACCGCCTTTATGCTTAGGGGCGAAAAGAATTGGATGAGGGAGTATAAGTCAAAAAGGCCTTTCGACTAGTTAAACTGTTTTTGGAAAATACCTATCACTTTGATTACTGCTAAAGACTGTAACACTGCTAAAGCCTAAATTGCAAAGCAACTAATGCAGTGGCCATTGTCAATGATCATTGCTTAGTAAGAAATAAATCAGTAAACCTCGTATATTCTAATATTTATATACTCCGAATAATACAATATTAGTAACATGTTATAAAGATTGCATAATCGTTGAAAAAAATTACGAATTAGCGCGATCCCAATTAATCGACACGAGGCAAGGTCAGCGCAATCATTGTTTTAATTGTTTAGACGTGTTCTTAATTGCAAGATCATCAGTCTATTCAACAGTCGTTCACAAGCTTTCTTTCAGAGCAGTCAGTTCTTTAAACATATAAGTTGGTTTTGTTTTTTCTTGTGTTGTAAAGTGTGTAATATTATTTGGTAAATACATTTACTTATTTATAGGGATTATATCAAGAAACAAATAAAAATTAGTGAGGATAGTGATTGTGTGGTTGAAATCTATTGTGCATTATTATATTTTAGCAAAAATTAATAATGTGTGTGTGTGTGTGTGCATATACTAGAGTTAAAAATATTACAACCCTGTCTGTCTGTATGTAACATAGACCTATTATTAAAAAACTTATACTTAGTTATGTCTTTTTGTCTGCTAAAAAATTAAAAACGATTTTAATATTCCTACAAAATAATAATTTCTTCGTATGGTTACCACATAAACTAATAGTTCTATAAGGTTAAAAAACAACATTGCGCAATATTATGAAGTAATTAAAAAGTATCAATCACCACCAACCGCTGCCTTCTTCAACCGTATTTTTTTTTTACAGAAATGGCATACAGTTTGTATGCCAATTCTGCAGCCGATCATTCGCTAGGAGGGATAATCTCAAACACCATGGGGATTGCCGTCTGGTACCGCAAACGTGTGAAGCGTGCGAGGAAAGAAAACAAATTTGTTCTTATCTTCAGAACCATCTACCTCAGCCTCGAAGTATTGTTCAACGCGTAGAATCGATGTCTCCACAAACCACTAGTCGGGACATCTAAGAACCCAACGCCATCGAGAACAGTACGGCGTGGTGCAGGAGGAAGGGGTGGAGCTTGTAAAAACATCCTTTAGAAGCCGAATTGCTACCTACCGACTTTCTTCAAACCAAGACCCCATCGACATCAGTAGATACCTCAAGCATCTAAAGGAAAAATTTGTCAAATTGATGGGAAACACTGTACAGCAGTATGACCATCTAAAAGTCGGTATGGCGCTTTTCGGACGCTTCCTCCTGCAAACCAAGGAAATAGATGAAGTCAAGTCTAAACGACTTGACTTCATCTGCAAATACGTGATGGTAAGCAAGGAGGCAGACCTAGAGGAGTTGATTGACCAGCTTGCTGTGATCCTTGACAAAAAGTATACTGAATTCAAGGAAAAAGACAGCAGCAAATATTTTTTTTTCTATTACGACAGAAATAACATAATTTTTAACACTGTGAAAATTTAATACTAATTGCTATTTCTATTGTTACAGGGTGGGCGCTTCAACAACGCTGTATCTAGAATTAGGAGTCAACAAGATTAATGGCGGGTTGCAGAAAGAACATTTAATTCGTATTGCGGTCGTTTTGGTTTTTAGCCATATGCTGTTTTCCACATAACTTATGGTGGTTATTCTTTGGTCACCCGGTAACAGTATTTTATGCCCTCCATGATGTCATTATTGACACGATACGTGCAAACAACACTTCTTATCGATTAAGGCTTATACACGGTAGAGAACAAAGAAAAAGCTGATTTGCTGAAGTGAAAACAAAGATGCTCGATGAGCAATAAAGTGAGTAACCTATCGACGATAATGGAAATGACCGTAATGTCCGGAATGGTTATCACATTTCGTAGACACGCTCAACTCTATCCTATTTTCAACTCAAATTAAGGAAGCCAGCTACAATCAGCTGATCTTTAATGGGGAAGAAGGGCTCGCTAGACGACAAAATTGAAAAGAGATATAAAAATTGCACTTTTATATAGTACAAACTGCCAAGTTGCAGAATATAGGGTGTAGTTTTTAAAATATTTTTACCAACTTTATTTATATAAAATTAATTGGAAATTTTACCTTCTTTACTTCCTGTTTAATCTATTAACTTCTCTTGTATATTTTTATTTATTTGCATTTTGGGCTACTCTTTTAATAACAACGTGATAACAATACCTGTTTGGTAAATAAAACCGAAATGTACATACTTTGTAGTTTTATTATATGTTATATTTTATATATTATTCTGTGTAGGGTTTATAAGTATCAGTAAAATAATAAAATAGATTGGTAAATCAATTGTTATGTTATTATTGTCTCTTTAGTTTGTTTATAGGTTAAAAAAGTTAAAATTATTTTTATTAAGTTGGCACTACAAGCTAGTGTATTGGCCCCGGGACCTATAGATTAACGTGGGTCCCGAACCACGGTCCTTAGTAACACGACACCCAGAGCATGCACCCCCAAGGGCTATCAACCCTTGGTGTCTCGCTACCCTATGATGTCTCTTGTTACCTACCGACTGGGGAGTGTGAAACGGTTCCTTCATCCTACGAGTTGTTTATAGGTAATATCTTCTAAAATATAATTTAATTCGTAAAATCATCAATTTATAGCTGGTTTTACTGAATATATAATATTTTATTTTGTCATAAGAAAAAAAAACAATAAATCGTCTTCAAAACAATCCAAAACTAGCTTGAATATAAATTAATATATTAAACATGTCACTTTTAAACTACCCGCAACGAGAAAACGAGCTAGAGCGACATCTGGTGGTAGAGTGCGTACTATTTTATTAATTTCTATTTAAGTTTCACGTTTCCGGATTTTACTTAGGAGTTAACATTTCTAACCTATTATATTTTTTTCTTTGAATTGTCTATATTAAAACTTTTGCACATAAAGTTTATTTACTTTACATCATAACCTGAGAATTATAAGAGTATTTTGACTGATCGCGTTTGTGGAATGGATGGTTGTTTTTACAAGCTTTAATTCAACTTCACCTGTTAGTTTGCTTGTATGGATGTATGTATGTTTGTTAGTATGTTTTGGTCAAATATTGCAATCAAAATGTCAACTAGTTCTAATTAAGCTAGAGCTTTGTAATTTTGCACACGTGTATAAGCCCGGTGACAATGCAATAAAGTATATTTAATATTGTTCTAAATCCAATATGGCGGACGCCCCAAGATGGCGGATTACCTTTTTCTTTTCAATCTATTCAATGTATATCAAATGAAAGGGTTTGCCAAGTAGAATACGATAAGCTATGTGACGTTATTCTAAACCCAATATGGCGGACGCCACAAGATAGCGAATTAACTTTTTCTTCACAATCCTCTTCATATGGACATCAAATGAAAAGGTTTGCCGAGTAAAATACGATAATATATGTGACATTATTCTAAACCCCATATGGCGGACGTCACAAGATGGCGGATTACATTTTTCTTCACAACCTCCTTGGCATTTATTCCAAATGGACGGGTTTGACTAGTAGAATACGATAAGCTGTGTGAACTCTAAACCCAATATGGCGGTTACCACAAGATGGCGGATTGCCGTTTTCTTCACAATCTCATTGATATGGGTATCAAATGAAAAGGTTTGACAGGTAAAATGTCTTGTAATAGCGATGCATTATTAGAAATGCATAGGTTAAGGCGTAACTAAAAATTTAAAAATAAGATCTTGAAAATAATGCTTTTTAAAAACAAGTTTTTATTGTTTAGATGTACTAAAACGAAAAAAATTAGCGTAGTTTTTTCATTGTGGCAATGCTAAATGCTATTTATGAGTAGACGTACTTCGCCTAGGTGGATCCTAATAAAAGTAGTATCAAACTTATCACTGAAACAGATAAATATATTATGTTAAATTTATTGTCTTAAAAGCTTGAACGCGTGAATAAAAATGAAAAAAATACATACTTAGGTATCTACTTACAATTTCTGCTAAACAAAATGAATGCCTGTATGAACTTTTCGCGCCCGACAAGCTTTTAAGACAATAAACTTATAATATATTTTATCTATTTCAGTGATAACTTTGATACTACTTGTATTAGGATCCACCCACGCGAACTACATCCACTTATAAATAGCATTTAGCAGTGCCCCAATGAAAAAAACATGCTAATTTTTTTCGTTTTAGTACATTTAAATAATAAGAGCTTATTTTTAAAAAGTATTTTTTACAAAATTTTATGTTTAGTACAGAGAAGAATTTATTCTCACCTTTCAGTTTTTATTATTATTTCTACAATCTACTATAACAACAAAATTAGAAGGATTTTACAGTTCTGAAAACTTGTCGTAATGCCGTCGGTAATACTTTTAGAATACTTTTTGGTTGTCTAAGATTCGGGGGCAAACCGGGCGCGGTGAAACGTACTAGTTTTACTAGTACTATATAGTAGATGTTCTTTCTAATAAAAAGCGTATAAACAGTCATGTTGTATTTCATGCTCTGTTTTTAAAAAGTTCTAGATTCCCTAGCCGTGACCCACTTCTTCTAAAATTTGAATAAATCAGCCTTCTATATGATCAAGGACTGTGACATTCGTTGTTGATATTAGTGGAACATCTCGCTAATTTTTTTCTACACGATAAAACACCTACTACACTGTAAAAAAAAATGATTAAATTTTAAATCAAATTCAACCCAATTTTGACTAAATCCAGGTCCACGCCAGATTGATTGAAAAAATTAACACTGCATATTGATTAAATCGAAGGATCTGTGATTAAATTTTCTTATTCAAAATTGATTAACCTAACAATTAATTCTGATTACATCTAAATCAATTTTTATTAAAATTTTCTTCCATAATGATTAAATTTCCATAATACTCTAATCATTTTTTATTAAATCTTAAATCCAATGTGATTGATATGCAATCATCAGTAGCACCGCCCTTCCCCTCTCCGCCCTATAAAGTACCTGAGTAGGGCGTCGATTTTATTTATTAAATGACAATACTATAATACATAAGAAAAGGGAACACATTAAAGAACAAACAGATGAAATTATATAAAAGATAGGTAATGCAAATTCCCAAAGCATGGGAATTGTTTGTCCCATATCATAAACAAAAATCCGGGGAGGTGAGGCGTGGACCTGGATTTAGTCAAAATTGGGTTGAATTTGATTTAAAATTTAATATTTTTTTTTTTACAGTGTAAAAGTTGAAAATAATTATATGACGTAAAAACACGAAAATTATTTACTCATCTGTAAATAAATACATAAAACACTAATGAAGACCTGGCATGACAAATCTTTTCTTTGAAAATACATGGAAAATAACTTACATTGGTGCATGAGTTCCTCCAAGGGATTGGATTCAATATCTGAGATTTTTGCGTATTTCTTTTGTTTTTGAAACATAATTTCACCAACATGATGTAACAACAAAATATTTAAAAGAATATTCGTAAAATTTTAGAACAGGTTGACCACTTCATTCGTTATAACCTCACATTGCACATTGCACTACGACAGAAACCGCCATACCTACTGCCGATTAAATGGAATTTTTGCAGATTGCAGCGGGGTGGATGGATATCGGTACTCCCTTGTGATTAAAAGGTTGCGTACTGCGCATGTGTTGGCGGCTTGGTTTAGAAGTTTGAGTATTTTTTAGTCAGTAGGTGATTGATACTGATTATTGTGATTATTTTAACAAGGAAATATGATTTAAAATGTTTGTCTTTTTTATGCATTTGATCAGTATCGATTTAAAGTAATCGAGAATGAGTAATTTGTTTGAATCATAACGAAGATTATGAAACTGATTTAGAAAATAATTACAAATTAAATCAAAAAATTTAATCCGGCCAATAAAATCAGACATCTCTTGTGGTTAATCAACTGGATTTTTTACTGTGTAGATAATTTAAAGACTGATATGGAAAAAAACTGCCATAGTGTAATTACATAAGTACTTTAAATGTATAATCTAATTATCCTTCGGACCTAAATACCTGTTCAAGACATACATGACACGGTAATTGAATAAATGTAGGTTGAATTATTTATTTTCATTGTGAAGTGAAAACGGAGTATTAAATTAAAAATAGTTGTTTACAAACAATTTTTAATTAATTACAAAAATATAATATAATGAATTAATAACCTGGTCAGGTTTGAGTTGAGTCGCACTTTTGGGCCCCCATATCTTTGCAGTGGAAAATATTATATAGCTCAAACTAATTTTTTAGGACTACGGAAAGGTTTGCGAACTTAAATAAATCTCTTAATATCATATTCTTGTCTTTTTTACTTTCCAAGATTTAATACCAAAAATTGGTTATTTTGAGAATCACCGCTCATTTACTCACTTACTCACTGAGTATCAAAATTCTAGGATACTGTTGTTGATTGTTGACTATTACTTATCGTTTACTTACTTACTTATTATGACTATTACTTAAAATTAAAATAGCCCGATTAAATACAACAATTTATCATGTGTCAGGAATGCTATTACCTAAAATGCGTAACGTCCAAGTCACATAAAGTTGGTTTTGATTGAAGATATAGATTGATCAAACTTTAGAGAAACTGAACTACAATATAAAGTTTCAGCTTGTTGGGATAAAATATTTAAAATAAAGTTCTAGTCAGCCCACCTAATAATAATTAGTTATCTAGATAATAAGGAATCCCACCCAAAACATGCATGTAAGAAAACAGTTCAGGTTCTCGTCAGGACTTTGTGTTTTGTTATCTGAAAAAAATAACTAAAATGTAAAAATTATGCCAAGATCCTTGCCTACACGTTATTAGCAGTGTTTTGATAAGCACAGAAAGGTATTGTGTGAATTAATAAATTTACAGACCAAACTTGGCAAGTTTTCAAGGGTTCAGTATTGCTCAGTTCTTTAATGAAAACTGTTTGGTCTGTAAATTTGTCAATTCACACAATATTTTTCTGTGCTTATCAAAACACTGCTAATAACGTGTAAGTAAGGAACTTGGCATAATTTTTACATTTCAGTTATTTTTTTTTAGGTAACAAAACACACAGTCCTGACTAGAACTTGGCCTGTTTTTTATATGCATGTTTTTGGTGGGATTCCATAACTTTTTATTCAGATATCAAATGATATTTATTTATTATTAGAATGTGTATACTCCAAGCAAAAAATTTTGGCTTTTTGTCGATAAGGTAGCATACACTCCTGGTATCTCTGTTTGTTGTGATCTTCGTAAAATAGAGGTATTTGAAAGTAAATCAGAAACTAAAAAAAAATCTTTTCCGCGTGTTAGGCGGATGTGATAACCACTGCACTACGTACACACGTAACTTTCTAAGGCAGAAGTCGCTACCTATTTCGTGCCAGAATCCGTCATGTTGGATTTTTATTAATTTTTGATTTTTCTCGTAATTGTCACCTTAAACACTAGTTATGTTACAAATTTCAAAGCTCGAAGTACCCTAGATTTATGATCATCTATCAGTCAGTCAGTGAGTGCCCGAAATTGTGATTTTTGGACACCCGTATCATGAAAACTATTCCACCTGGACGTATGAAATTTGGAATACTGCTTCTTTTTGGTAACCTTAACACCCCAGTCCTGTAGCGCAACTCGCCTCGAAGATAGAGGAGGGTCGAACAGTGCTCGAAATGGTTCGTGCAAATATAGCACAGTGCGCGCTCGGTGAGTTTTGCGAGAATTTTGCCTGGCGCACTCTGTGCGCTTTGATATGTACATACTTTTTTAATGCACAAATTGTTTAAGAAAGTCATTATAAACCCAAAAAAATTATTTTGATGTGATTTTGAAAATTATTTTGATTTTTTTGTGGGGTCAAAATGGTTCAAATCAAAATTCCATATATGACATCGGAAAGAGCTCATCCAAATATATGGTATCCATATTTTTTAGTTTCTTCATTCTTTATAGGAAGGGAGCAATCACCGATTAAATTTAGATTTTTTGACTTTTCGCCCTCGACATCGATACATTTCAATCACTGTGTATTTCTTCCTATCTAATTTTGTTCCAATTTTTAACACTATATTATAAAGGGATAGTCACACTTTAAAATGAATACCGAATGGGTCATCCAGGAGCTTATTTAAGGGGGTAAAAACCGAATTTTCTTACTTTTTTCCGACAAATTTTATTTTTAACCGACATTATTCCACACTATTTTCCTTATTTAGTGATTCTTTTTGGGTTTATTTTATCCGTTAATTAATTATCTAAAACACCTTCCACTAATTTAAATCGTTTATTTTGTCGTTAAAGTTATAACTAAATAGGTTTATTTGCATCGGGGACGGGCAAAATTTGAAAATTTTTGAATTTTCGAAGATTGTCATGAAAACAAAGAATTGCATTTTAGTTACTAGAAATTATTAACATAATAATATTATGTGTCAAAATTTCGCAAAAAATGCCAGTTCTTTTGCAAAAGTAAAAGGTTCCTGGACCGATTTCGGCTTGAAATACATGTACATGAATAAGGCTTTAGGAACCGTCTGCTTTAAGTGCAGGGATATTTAGTTGGATAAGTTACGCATTAAATGCCACTTTTATTGAGTTTTCGATGACCCTACAATACTGGAAATCCCCATGTACTCCTTTTGAGTCATAAAAACACTTTTGACGACACAGCCAATGGGATCACGTTCTCCAAGTTTCGAAATTCGCGCGAAAATTTGCAGTACGCAAAATCCTTTTTTTTTAGTTGATAAAGACCAAAATAAAGGAATAGCAGCAACCGCCACAAACATTTAATTTATGTAGAGAATATAAAAAAATCAGATTTATTTCAGTTGTATGCATCTTCCGTATTATTTATAATATAAATATTAGTTGACTAAAGCGAGTTTTGTTTAGTTAAGGTGTCTAACTGAAGTCATAAACGAACATAGGTAAACTTGAGGAAAAAAATGAATATAGGTTGATTTTTAACTCTAATGGTATTTTAACTCTAAAGTTCGGAAACTCGCTCTCATTCCAGGTGCCTAATCAGGGCAGTAAGATAAAGACTATATAAGATTGAAATTTTATTTATTTGCGTTATTAACGATTTTAATGTTTATTAACACTTACAAAATCACATTTTGTAAGCGGTATTGAATCTCGCATTACAACGCTGCAAATTAACGCCACATAATCCGGCTTTGGATAAGGTAATATCAACAAGTTATTAGATACTTCTGACCCGTGCAAAAGCAATTTTAAGTCCGTAAAGGCAGCCCAAATTTTTGTTAGACAAAATCACAAAATATGAACGTAACTGAAGACAATGTAAGTCAAATCCAAAACCGTGCCAAATAATACAGTTATGCAAGAATCCATAAAAAAACACAAGTCGTAATGAGCACTACATTAATCAAGTAAGAGTATCGTGAGGATACATACAATAGGGAGCAGCAATATTAAGAATTAAAATTTTACTAATTTTCTCAATTGTGTTTAACCTTGATACCTGGTATACAATTATATTAATTTATTAATATAAAACAGTTATTTTGGTAATGTATCTATTGAAAGGGTATACAATAGGTGTTTTTGTCAAACAACATGTGTTCAGAATGATTTGTGTCAAAGAAAGCCATCTCTCTATTAGTTCTAGAATCTAATAAATAAACCTAAAGGGGGTCGAGGATGTAATGTCTTGTCCGTGATTGGATCACTCTGGTCGACGATCGGCACACTTTAAAGGGAACATGGTCCAGCATGGCATATATGTCTGCACGATGGTCCATCATATCTTATTTTACTACTATAAAGAACAATTATAGGTATGTATCTCCACTATAATGAGGGAAGGATAATATAGTACGCGCCAACGTGTCCATGATAAAACTGGCCTATAATGACCAATGTCAAAGGCCTGCGTTGGTTTACCATGGGCCATATTACCATTTAAAATATAATTCTTGTAGCATTTTTGATTTCGGCTAAATGATTTTCCAAGTTTTTATTCGAGAGCCTGGGAAATAATTTTTAAGTATAAAATTATAAAATATATAAAAATGTTAGACAATTAGTTGTAAAAGATAATAGACGATTAAGAATATTATACAGTGTTTCATTCGTGCTGCAATAAGACCAATTAAAATAAATTCATAGAAATAAAACATGGGAAAACAGTTCTTGAACCACCTGGAGATATTCTATCACACAATTAGATAACAAAATACTCGTTTAAACTATACAAATCTACATCAGAAAAGAAAATAAATCCTTGCTCCCTCGATAGGATTTCACCAAGTGCATACTGGTCTGAAACTTTCAGTTTTCATAAGGAAAAACAGGCATACTCAACAAAATTCTTGTGCAGATACTGAACTACTTGAGTAGCATAATGTAGGCAGTGCTATCACTTAGCAATTTTAAGTAACTCGGGCAGAATACTATGAGCAAATATTTGATGACCTCTAAAAATCTGAGCAGCTAGAATGCATCTACATTGGTAAAATTGCTTTGGAGTTTATAATGCCAGCTATTTGTCTGGACGAATATTCGATGTTCTGTTTAGGCAGGGTATTCCCGGCAAGTTTATTCCATTCCTTAACTTCGTCAAAGTACATGTAGGGTTAGGCAGTATGCTGAGCCTCCTTCCCACCATATCTCATTCGTGTTATATTTGGGAAAGATCGGAAAAGCGTGGGGCTGAAAAATATATTAATTTTTGGATCGTTACATGCAAGCAATATGTGGCCTTGTAAATTATCTTGCTGAAATTAGTCGTTTTCAATATGATGAATGTAGAAAACGGCTCCAGTGATTTTGCTCAGACAAGACATTCTTAGTTCTTGAAGAAACTATAAACCTTAACATTATTTCACCATTTTCTGTTATGCTCCCGCCAAAAAAACTGAAATTACTATTAGGGACGATACCGAAAATACTATTAGGTATTTAATCGATCACGAATTCTTTTGCGAAGCAAATCTAAGAGTATACTTAGTTTTCCTAATATTTATTTGTTTAAGGGGTGGAGGTGTTATTTTGTGATTTTCTTTATATCCGATCGAACGTTGTGTTTACTTGATGTGCAAAATTTTGTTTGCGCTATCGGTACAATAGCAAAGAGCACCCCAAAAGCTTACACTTTTGACAAAATAATCAGAAATTTTAATTTAGAAATGGCTTTTGAAACAATCTAATGAAAAAAATTAGTTTCTTATATGTTAATAAAAATTGACCCTTGTTTTAATTATTAACTAATATAATTATCTACTTCGTTAACTTTTACGGATATGTAAATAAATTATTTACCTTGTAATGTTTCCAATACGAATAATTGAACTAATCAGTGGAAAAAATCTATTTGATAGGATATCGTTGAGGTTTATCTAAACAAAGTATTAACAGACAACGAAAGAAACTCTTAGATTACGTATTTAGTGTTAAGAAAATACACTTGCCTTCAAAACTTAAGGGTTATTTATTAGTAGGGAGTTCTAAATGTATCGTCTCGAAATATACTGCACACTGCACAGCCCATGTTTTACATATATATGTATATATGTATATATATATATATATATATATATATATATATATATATATATATATATATATATATATATATATATATATATATGTATATATATATATATATATATATATATATATATATATATATATATATATATATATATATATATATATATATATCTATTTTCTCAAACCAGCGGCACCCGCCATACATTATACAGAGTGTTACAAAAAGATATTAAAAAATTTTAAGGGCAGATTCTACATCTCAAAATATGAAAATAAGTTTATATAAACATGGGTTCTCAAACGCTTTTTATTCGAGATACAGGGTGTTTAATATTTTCTTTTTTAAATGTGTCTTTTTAATTTCTCGAAAATGCGTTAAGATATTGACATAAATTTTGGTACAGGCCAGTATGTAATCAAAGGGTACCTTTACGTGTAAAAATATATTTTCTAAAGTACTTGCATCAGTGGCGTGCGTGCGCGGGTAAGTCTTTATTTTTTGCGAAAAAAATGGCACGTCACTGTTTTTTTTTTTGCAAAATTGATATTGTTTTCTTGAAGCCCAATGAAATCTGCGTGAAAACTGTCTCTTAGGATTTTTTGTTCTGACGCACCGTTTTCGAGATAAAAATAGATATTTCTTACCAATAATTATGATATTTTTTAACATATTTTTTGTTCAGGAAACAGTGCATTTTAATTTAAGTTTATAGTAGATGCTGGAAATGGCTTCTTCGTGCTTCAATACATGTTCTAAATCGTCTTCGAATATTTCTTCTAACTCTTCGGAATACTTGAAGTGTGAAAATATGAAACACCCTGTATCTCGAAAAAGAAGCGTTTAAGGATCCATGTCTATATAAACTTATTTTCATATTTTTAGATGTAGAATCTGCCCTTAACATTTCTTAACATCTTCTTGTAACATCCTGTATATGGATCGACCTAAGTTAGGTATCTGTAATTCATTTAAAAATTCTTTTGTACCTATTAATTATTGCATTGCGAAAAGTATTCAATTTTGCAAAAGTTATTGCAGTTTCGATATTTGCTAAACTATCGTAAATATTTTGATAAAATGTAGTTATTTGTGAAAAAACCATACATGGTGGTTCAACCAAGATGGGGTGGACGATTGTGAGTAAACGGTGAGGAATTTCGATAAAAATTTTTTTTGGATATTATCGATAGTCAGACACGCTATGTTTTAAAATTATACCCATAATACAGGGTGGACCGAAAAACTCGTGGCGAACCAAAATTGTATTTTTTTAAATGGGAAACCCGGTATACAATTATTCCAATTGATTCTCCTGTTCGTTACGATCATTTTGATATAGGGTTTATTGGTCCTAAAACTTATAGCAAGGGAATGGGACGCGGTTAAAGTTGAAAAAATGCTCACAGTTCGGCCATTTTTAAAAAAAAATTTGAAACAGGTATGGAAAAACCAAATATTCCATAAAACGTTACATATACATTAATCACTTGCAATTTGTTTAAAATTATTCACTGTTATACAGGGTGGTCAAGTTTTGCAAATACGCCCTGGACTCGTTTTTTTAAAATGGAACACCCTGTATATTTTATTTTCATGTTAAAGATAACATTACTAGCTTCCAAAAAATACCAAACATGATGCCTTTCTGACCAACAGTTTTTTAGTAAACTAGCCGTGAAAGCAAAGTTACTTCATTCTAATACGATTATACTGAATTTACGTTGTTTATTATTGAAATGAAACAAAAGATTGACGAACTTGTCAAAGCTACTGCCGCATAATCCATTATTTACAAGTTAAGTGTAGGTGGCCCAATAATTATGAGGTAAGAAAATTGAGACCCGAAACTTTTACATGTTTATTAGAGATGTTTCAAAAAACAGAAAATATTGTTTTTAGGAAATGTAAAGTAATTAATAAACCAGTTATAAACAAAGATAATCAGTTATCAGTATTATTAATAGTGTAAGAAAATTAATGAAGCAAAAACAGAACATCTTTTAAAATTATTTAGGTGTATGTACTTACTTGTTTATATTAAATTAGGTTTACACGTAAGTACATACCTAAATAATTTTAAAAGATGTTCTGTTTTTGCTTAATTAATTTTCTTACACTATTAATAATATTGATAACTGATTATCTTTGTTTATAACTGGTTTATTAATTACTTTACATTTATTTGCTAAAAACAATATTTTCTGTTTTTTGAAATATCTCTAATAAACGTGTAAAAGTTTCGGGTCTCAGTTTTCTTACCTCATATGGGCCACCTACACTTAACTTGTAAATAATGGATTATGCGGTAGTACCTTTGACAAGTTCGTCAATCTTTTGTTTCATTTCAATAATAAACAACGTAAATTCAGTATAATCGTATTAGAATGAAGAAACTTTGCTGTCACGGCTAGTTTACTAAAAAACTGTTTGAAAGCTAGTAATGTTATCTTTAACATGAAAATAAAATATATAGGGTGTTCCATTTAAAAAAAATGAGTCCAGGGCGTATTTGCAAAACTTGACCACCCTGTATAACAGTGGATAATTTTAAACAAATTGCAAGTGATTAATGTATTCAAGGATATGTAACGTTTTATGGAATATTTGGTTTTTCCATACCTGTTTCAAATTTTTTTAAAAAATGGCCGAACTGTGAGCATTTTTTCAACTTTAACCGCGTCCCATTCCCTTACTATAAGTTTTAGACCCAATAAACCCTATATCAAAATGATCGTAACGAACAGGAGAATCAATTGGAATAATTGTATAGCGGGTGTCCCATTTAAAAAAATACTAGTTTGGTTCGCCACGAGTTTTTCGGACCACCCTGTATTATGGGTATAATTTTAAAACATAGCGTGTCTGACTATCGATAATATCCAAAAGAAAATTTTTTCGAAATTCCTCACCGTTTACTCACAATCGTCCACCCCATCTTGGTTGCACCACCCTGTATAGTAAATGGGAAAAAACTCAAAAAGACTTGTTTCTTCGATTTCGACTTTATTTACTACTTCTAATATTGGTTTAACCCGTAATTTTAAAATTTCTTGATTATGTGAAACGTTCTTAATAGTTTCTTGAAAATCGTCAATTGATTTACTAAATAGCGTCATTGGCTTGTCGAAAGCAACTTTTATGTCGTTTGGGTTATTCCTTAGTATTAATATATTCATGTTATTATCGATAAAATTGATGTTCTGCATCCTCTTGGTCTTAGGGTACGTGCATAACGGAGCTGTGATACTAGATTATAGCAGAGATGAGAGATGAAAGAGTAGAGTATAAGTGCTGATGGGTGTGCACAATCGAGCTTTCAAAATATAGCATTGAGCATTGAGTAGTAGCTGTAAAAGTACGATTTCGATCAGAAAATATCACTTGCATCCTATAAATAAAAAAGATCTACACTAGGTGAATTTCATCACCTATATCCACAAACATTGACGGTGAAACACTTCAGTAATTAATTTTTTATTATAATTATGACACATGTCAGCGCGCAGAGAATTACAAGCGAGTATAACAATGCATACTCGATGTACATAAAGCTTCGTAGTGCACGCTTGTATTTAAATATACGACATATTTCTATAAGCGCTGTTAAAAGCAATCTGTCATATCTTCTATCATCTAGTATCACAGCTCCGTTATGCACGTACCCTAATTTACCTGTAATGATTTATATTATGCTGCATAAAGCATTTATTAAGGCTCATCTTGTGCGAGTTTTTATTGGAATGATTTGATTTAATTCATTATTGATTATTTGTTTAAGGTTATCAAAAATGACATACGAATTATAAAATTTATTTCATAACTAAAACAGTTATTAATGTTTTCTTTAAGAATATCGTATTTTAAGCATTTTTCGGGAAAAACGCTTAAAAATTGCTGTGCCCTACCCTTATCACCAAAAGGATAGATAAGAAAAAATCATTAATATTGAGAATTAGGTGTGAATTGAACGAAAATTTTCAGGATTGAAAAATTATAGCGCGGTCAATAATTTATTGGTTTATTTCCTTATAACTGCTGAACCATTGGTTTTAGAGAAAAAGTCTTTGGACAAAAAATATTTCTGGCGATGTAAGGAAGAACTCTACACGTTTTTCAAAATTTTTAGTACCGCGCATACGCGATGTGATACCGCGTTGGTGCCGTCGGCGGCGGTTAGCGCGGCCGGTGGGCGGAGATCGGGCGGTCGAGGTTTGCTCAGGTTAAGTGGGGGGATGATGGCACGGAACACTAATTGTGCAAGTATAGCTTGCACTTGACCGGCTTTTTCCGACCACGCAATTGCTATTTTATAATATTCACGAAAAAACATAAGAAAATAAATAAGTCGGATATACTGTTAGTCGTCCAAAAATCTTTAAGTGGCAACATGAGAACATTCATTTTGCCAATGTCTTTTTTAGTGAAAAACATAAATTTCCCAAGACATTTGCATAGATATGCCATTAAAAACTAAGAACTTTTGTATGTATGTGATGTATCAGTTAACATTCCGCCCGGAAACTTGAGCACATTTAAATTTATTTTAAAAATTATGAATCAGCAAAAACTGTAATTAAAAAAAAAATAATCGTCAGAAATGCAAAACCCCAAAGCAGAGACTATCAGGACGCTCAAAACCGCGAAATATTTTCCTTGTATTTCAGTAACTCAAAACATATTAATTTTGATTTTATACAAAACGCAAATATCAAAAATGATTTATAAAAACTTAAATATAACCTTAAAATGCAAGACTACTTAAATAAGAAAGAGTGTAAAAGCAAACTCCGGTGTTTATTGCATCAAATTACTTCAAGTTTTTTCTAACGATTATAAAGATTGTTAAAAAAAATATCTAGGTCTGCTCATACAGCAGTGTTAGCTGTTTTTCAAACAAGAAAAAAAAAATAGTTTTAGGATCAATCCGTATGCAGATTTTTAAGCTTTAAGAATGCCACTAGTTGATGAATAAAACGCACTAATGTCTTTCTTCGCTGTCAGCTCTTGCTCCAAATAAGAAAGTATTAAAATGATTAATAAACATGTTAAAAATATTTAGTTCAAAAATCTCTTTATTTACGTTACGTAAATAACATAAAAATTAATTATAAAATTAAAGGAAAATTTTTACATTATACAATAAAAATTAATTATATCAGTTGCAGATATTAATTAACAGGATGCGTTTTATTTTAAAAAATTTATAAAAAAAGCATTGGGTCATGTCTCTCTAAATTTCGATAAACAAATTTAGAACAAACGTACTTGGTTCCTTACGTAACATATTACATATACAACTTATATGTTTTATGGACAGGAATTGTGTAAAATCACGTCTTAAAACAGTGTTTTGTTATCTAAAAATTTATAACATCTGCAAAAAAAAAATTAATATCTTGCTATACAGGATACCCATGTACGAATGTATTGGGCGGATTTGTCAGTCGATCCTGCTCAGATGACAGTTTTTTTCTTATTACCGAAATACTTTTCAGGTGCAATCGTGCAATTAAGGCTATTACAATATCACTGGGTGTTTATTTTAGGCTGCCACAGTTATGCGAGTGAACGTAGGAAGAACGGGCGAAGCAATTTCTAATAATAATTCTTTAGGTATATTTGTAATGGATCTAGGAATAAAAGCAAGGCTATTACGGCTTTTATTTTCAAAATTGCTACTCCACAAATAAGCCTGTTTAAATTTCCGCTATTATCTATATAGGGTGTCCGGTAAGTATATATTAAACTCTCGGCAGTGTACAGGAGACGTCAAAGTAACCCTAGTGTGTAATATATATATATTTTTTCCTAAGGTGCTTCATAACGGAGTTATGGGACCTAAAAGGGGCACCCAGTGGTTTACCTTTTGGGCTGTAATTTTTGACCAGACTTGTATATTTTAATTATATTTTGGCGTGTTGTATAACCGATAAAGACCTACGAATCCAGACCATAAGCAACCTTTGAGATTACCAAGGAGCTCAGGTACCATCGCGCCCAATAAAAACTAGGACAACAAAATTGTAATACTGGGACAGCTGAGTTGTAGATCCCAGACTTTAAGGAGGTACTCTGAAGGTGTAAATATTAACACCTTACCCTGTAGAAAGTCACCTTGGTTACAAGATTGTTACCTTTTGTACTTTGCGATACGAGGTGAAATCAAAAGTATGTTTTTATTTTGTCCGAATTTTATGGTTGATATAGATAAAACAGATATAGATATAGGAACCCCAAAGTTATAATTTTGGATAATATTTTTTCTTTCAATTAATCGAAACAACATATTTTAAGCGTATATTAAACATGAACGAAAAATCAAAAAGCGATCAAACCTTAAAAATTAAATCAAAATCAATAGGTAAACATATTAAATCATTTCTAAATCTAAAAAAATCTAAATTAAAACACATTTTACATATTTTTTAATATTTGGTCATTGCACCATTTTTGATGACAACATCTTGCAACCTTCGCGGCATACTTAAAACTAAGTTTCTCGTAGTATTTACGTTGATTTCATCCCAAGCTTGGTTTATTCTTTCGCGGAGTTCATATTGATTTCTTGGCTGGAAATTATGCTTATTTATAGCCTTTATCATTAAACCAGAAACGTTTTCGAACGGGTTGAGATCGGGGCTCCTCGAAGGCCATGGTAAAACACGAATATTATTTTCCTCAACGAAATCTTGAGTAAAACTGGCTTTGTGTATCGGAGCATTATCGTGCTGGAATATATAATCTTGGTCATAAACTGCGCCAATCGACGCGACGGTATCATTACTTGGTGGAGAACATCGCAGTATAGCGCTGCAGTAAGTCTCCCCTCCACGATCTGATAGGCTCCTGGACCCCTAGCACTAATCCAAGCCCACACGTTTACAGAGAAACGTCCACTTCTATTAGTTTTGTGAGTATATCTCTCATCATATCGCGCACCAGATGGCCTATAAACACGGAATCTCCCATTATTACAAGACTGAAATGTTTTTTCGTCTGAAAATACCACTGTTTCCCACAAATTATTCAGGTTGAGGTATTCATGGGCAAAATCTATCCTGATTTGTTTGTTTCTGTCCGTTAAAAATATTTTATTAGCGGCACATCGATTCCTTATATCAGAATTGCGAATTCTCCTCCGAGCCGTATTAACTGACCCTGGGAAATTGGTATCTTCTTTGACCTTTATGGCGGTTTCAAAGGGATGATCTCTTAAAAAATCAACTAATTCTCTGTCTTGATCTTGCGTCGAAAGTTTGAGGCGACCAGAACCTTTTCTAATAATAGCTCCATGCTCTGCAATTTTTTGCTTTGCCAAGAATACGGTATTTTTGTCGACTTCTAGTATTCATCTGCTATGTTTCTTATACTGACACCGTCTCGCAATAGACTGCAGATAATTGATTTTTGCTGGGGGGTTAACTGAGGCATATTTAGGAAGTAAATGTAAAGTCAATTATTTAAATAAATCAAACTAACAACTGTCACATGATACCTGTATGACACATTTTACATGATACCTGTATGATGTTCAACCTAAGGTAATACGTAATAGTCTAGGAGATCACAGCAAATTTCAGCAAATTTTGTTGTCCTAGTTTTTTTTGGGCGCAATGGTACAGACTTGCCACCACACTCGAGGGCCCAAAATTTTGATAGGTGTCACTTTTCAGAGCGTTTTATTAGATATTTTGGACAATTATCTAAAAAAAGGTACTCTACATTTTTTTGAAAAAATCAACCATTTTCGACAAAAATCAATTTATTTACCTTGCAGATACGATTAATTCAAATAAATTAGATTACTACAATAAAAACCAACCAACCAAACGAAGAGTTTAATTAATTTCGTATAATGTGTAATAACTGCTATTAATAGGATATATATGCATGATTCCGATTTTCTCGAAATAAATGAGCAGTACCTTTTGTTTTAAATAATTGTCTGAAGTACCTATGTAATAAAACGGTTGGATTTTAGCTCAGAAGAGTGACACCTGTCAAAATTTTGGGCTTGATGACTTGCTTGGTAATGCCAAATGTTTATGGTCTGGATTTGTAGGCCCTTGTCGGTTATACAACACACTAAAATATCATTAAAATATAACATGGTCAAAAGTTACAGTCCAAAAGGTAAATCACTTTTGGGCCCCATACCTCCGTTATGGAGCATCTTAGGGGAAAAAATTATATGACACACTAGGGATATTTTAACGTCTCCTGTATACTTCCGAGAGTTTGACATATACTTACCAACCGTGTATATTAGCGCTGTTAATTTATTTCCACACAGACTAACTTTGCATCACCACTATCACCAGCGGTTTAACATACAACTTGTATACTTTCAAACCAGACTATACTTTATTATCAAATGCAATTGACCGGATTGTACAGGACCTTGCAATATTCCATAGACAAACTAGTCATTCTTTGGCCGCAATATAACACAAAAAGTCACGAGATACAGGTTATTTGAACCTTTTTGTGGGTTACTTTATATATATTTATATAATTTTAGGTAACTTTCAAATTTTATAAATACAACCAAAAGTAAGTTTCAACGTTCCCAAGAATCTACCAAGGGATCTTTTTGGAGATAACGATTGCTTTTTGGACTTGATTTTTGTCACGACGAGACTAACTTAATAAACCTAGTTAGATTCTTCATTTTATTATTTTTTGCTTCTTGAGTTTTTTGGTATCTTGCACTAAACAAGGTATACTTACAAAAGAGTGTCTTTATAAACGTAAAAATATCTAAATAATATCTGTAGGATTGTGGTGGATTCATATTTAAAAGATTTATTGTTTGGGTGTTACGCCACTCTACTGTTAAGGAAAATTAATATTTTTAAAAATAATAAAAGTCACTGCGTTTAAACAAAAAACAAATCCTGAAAAAAGAAATGTTCTGTACACTGTCAGTGACTTTTAATTATAAAAATTATGCCTGACCCTAATCTATCTCGGTAATTATTGATATTACTGGAAACAGCGAATTTTTTCATGAAATTTTGCACATACCCTAAGTTTGGGTCGTAGAACATGAATCCGAAGTCAGCTTTTGGCGGTCTCGTATGGTTTTTCCAAAAAAAAATTGTTTTTGGAAAACTTTTAGGTTAACTTTTAGGTTACCTTTTTGTTATAGATTCCTTTAAGTTTCGACACTTTCACTTCAACATATCTGTAAACTTATAATTTTTATTAGTTTTCGTCACACAAAACACCACATTTAGGCAAAAATAGCTAAGAAAATTGCTTTTTTCTATAGAAAATTCCATTTTGGCTGTGTACCGTTGTCAAAGATGTCATTATTTTGCCAGCTGTCAATTTTCCGGCGTTGCCACGTTGCATTTTATTTTCCCTAAAAGGGCAAAAAGATGACCCCGACCAACACCCTGGGGCACCGATCCCTCTTCGCCTGCGAGGAAAGAGACTGGTCAGGGCCCCTAACCAGGTGCTAACCCTGCTCCGACCTTAGGGTGCCCTCCGATCCACCGTTATACCACCGTTATATCGAAAATATTAGATCTGTCACCTAAGACACCGAAAAGTTTTTGATACGAACGGTGGATCGGAGGGCCCCCTAAGGTCGGAACAGGGTTAGCACCTGGTTAGGGGCCCTGACCAGTCTCTTTCCTCGCAGGCGAAGAGGGATCGGTGCCCCAGGGTGTTGGTTGGGGTCATCTTTTAGGGAAAATAAAATGCAACGTGGCAACGCCGGAAAATTGACAGCTGGCAAAATAATGACATCTTTGACAACGGTACACAGCCAAAATGGAATTTTCTATAGAAAAAAGCAATTTTCTTAGCTATTTTTGCCTAAATGTGGTGTTTTGTGTGACGAAAACTAATAAAAATTATAAGTTTACAGATATGTTGAAGTGAAAGTGTCGAAACTTAAAGGAATCTATAACAAAAAGGTAACCTAAAAGTTAACCTAAAAGTTTTCCAAAAACAATTTTTTTTTGGAAAAACCATACGAGACCGCCAAAAGCTGACTTCGGATTCGTGTTCTACGACCCAAAATTAGGGTATGTGCAAAATTTCATGAAAAAATTCGCTGTTTCCAGTAATATCAATAATTACCTCTATCTCTAGTGTAGTATATAAATATTCGGTCTAAAACTTAATCTGAATAAAATAATTTTTCTGACGTTTCGAGACCTAATATCTAGTCTCGTTATCAAAGAATCTAATAAATTCAAACTAACTAAAATAAAAATGAACTAAGTAATTATAAACAATAATTAAAAAAGGATACAAGAGTTTTCTGATAGAATTCTTCGGATTTTTTCGAAAATATTTCTCTGATAATGGTTTCGTGCTTTTCTGTCAGCATGAGGTTTGGCATTAGTCAAAATGACAAGTCTTCAGGTAATGCAGGAAACATGACTATGTACCGTAGGACAAAAAATATATAACTACCTATTTATTCAATAATCAAATTATTTTTACTAACTTCCTGTCTAAGTATTGGTAGCCAAATTCTGTTTATATCTACAGAAAAATTAGAAAAACATTTATCGTTATTAAGACTAATAGTAGCGCTTTCAATTAATTTACGCCTATTAGAGAAAGTTTCTCTAGATAAAATTTTAGAATTATTCCACTCTATCCTATGACCTGTTTCCCAAACGTGTTCACCTAATTTACTTTTAAAAAATTCGCGACGCCGGTATTAAATCCTGATGAACTTTATACCTAACACTAACTGGCCTAGATGTTCCACCTATATAAAATTTATCACACTGACATGGTATTTTATAAATAACATTTTTAGAAGGTTGATCTGCATTAAAAGGTTTAACGTGAGTTACAAGAAATCCAATGGTATTACGTGTTTTAAAAAGTGTTCTGACATTAAAATTTTTACCTATTCTTTTGATTTGTTCTGAAATACCTGGAATATATGGAATTGTAAAGTTTATTATATCAAAATTATCATTAAAGATATTTTGATCATTATTATAATAATTATTATCAAACTTTCTAAAAGATCTATCTAAAAAGTCATTAGGGTAGTTATTTTCGTTTAAAACTTTTTTAATAAAATCCTTTTCATTTTCTAAACTATCTCTATCAGCACAAATCATTTTAGCTCTGTCATATAAACTTTTTACTACACCTGTTTCACTAACCAAAGTAGGTATCAATAACCGGGTAGAAGTCACGTATCAGTTCACATATTCTATGAAAGGCATGAGCTAGACATGTAAAGTGAATCAAATTTGGAAAATGCTCTTTTAACTGTTTTCCTGCTGTTATCATATATGTCGCACTATTCGAAAGCAGCAAAACAACGTTTTCAGTAATATTCGTATCTGGAAAGAGCGACCTGATACTTTCTACTGCAACTTGAGTTATTGTCTCACTATTGGTTTTAGCCAGAATTTACTGTTGACTAAATATGAGCTTTCCGCTTCTATAGGATTTAAAGGCCCAACTATAATATTAGCAACGTATCGCAACGTATCGGCCCTTGATGTCGGTGGTTTCATCGATGCTAAACCACAACTTTTTTCCTTCAATATTGTGACGTACTTATTTTTTCTTTTTTTTTTGAGTATACCTTATCCACATAACTTTTACGAAGAGTAGATTCGTCTGGTAGTATTTTTGCAAAAATTTCTTCATAGATAGATTATTTTTTATTTTATGGAAATGAATGTCAGCTGCAACAAAGGCTTCACACAAATCCATGCAAAATTCTGCATGTATTACATCAGGTTCTCTAGATGCGGATGGCCTCGGATGAGATTGCCTCTTCTCTAAATGCTTTTGACCTTTGACATGTCGCTCGATGTGATTTCGTTGTGTACAAATAAATTTAGAGTTACACACTGTACACCAAATCAAATAAGATAGTGGAATATGGAAGCAGCCACTCCAACTTAAGTTTTTTACCTGTACTCATTGCGGCTATTGTAAATGGTCACAGATAATATGGAACAAAATAATTTTAGCACACCAGTAACTTGTTTACACTGAAACTGAACACAAAAATAAGTGATATCTCTATTTTATACCTCAAAAACTAATTAGATTTACAAGCAATAAACTTCACTTCAGAATAAGAAAGAATAATTGTATGGGAATGTCAATTAGGCATTTATTATTTATTGTCCCTCGTGCCAAAGTTTGTAGGCAACCGTGTACCTGTGCAAAACACACCTCTTTTTCCTTAGCTATTGTATAGGATCGGCCTTTTGGGCCCACAAGTAGGTACTACATAATTAAGAGATTACCAACAGGTAGAGTGACTTAATTTGCAGAGAACTGTGGTTGTGCTGTGTTAAGTATATTTTCATTTCAAATACCATAATGGCGTACCTTTACTTATACCTACTTAATGATAGGTATGTTCGAAAAATGATTTAATCTACGTGGAAACATTCTAGCCGAGTGAGGACAACCTCGACAAAGAAATTTTCGGAGAGGACTGAGGACACATTTTCATATATTCTGTCAACATACAAATGTTGATAATTTATGTATACCTGTCAAGGTGGGTGTATTAGAACAACATTCTCAGAATATAAAAATTAACTTGTGCCGATATTGTATAAAATTAAAAAAAAAAATTAAAAAATTTGTCAGTAAAAAGATCTCCACACAAAACATAGTTGGTATGCCCCGATGGCATGCAGGGAATAAAACTGCCGCAAATAACCGCAAAATACTTTTTTCTACAATGTAACACTAACAACTAATAATTTTCCCATTACGTGGGACGACTATGGGTCTAGATCAGCTGTCGGCAACTGGCGGACCACGGTCAGAATTCGGACTGGGAGGTAGAATACTGGACCGCCAAAACAACTTAAGTAATTTGTAAGAACAAATACTTCCATTTAAAGTTTTTCTTTGTTTTTTCTTCGGACCTTGATACAATTTTTCAAGGTATCCGAACCCTACTAGAAATTAGTTGCCGACTCGTGGTCTAGATGTTTACTTAAAGTTATTTGCTAATGGAAAAAACAAAATTCAGTTCTTTATTCAGTATCACTTTGAAATAAAACATCAGAATGAAGTATTACCCATTCTAACTTCAGCTTTTTTTCGCACTCATTTTAATACTTTCTTTACTTTTTTACAAATTTAAACAAACACTAAAGTCAGTCTACACACGAACTTAACGGCATCCTGCAGGAGATCTTTACCTCACGACACAGCAAACGAATTTAACAATAATAATTGTAGCGATGGGATATCTCGAATGAAAAATAATCGATCATTCGATTATTCAAATCACTCGAGATATCTCGAGAAGTCAGCGCGATCATTCGAATGATTTAGCCGAGAGATTATAATATAATAATAATCGTCTTTCGCCGCTTCGAATGACGAGACGAAATACGAAATGATGCCGTCGCCGACTCGGCACTCGACGTTGCGTTACGATGACGATGCGATTGTCTCGGATGTGTTTTTCATTTGAATGATTATTTCGAATGATCCTTCGATATCGATCGAGCATTATTTCATCTCTCGACAACGCATAGTGTTATTGCATGTTTTTATGATATATATATATATATATATATATATATATATATATATATATATATATATATATATATATATATATGGTGTTAGTAAAGTATGTGGCCAAACTTGAGGGTATTATTCCTTACTTAATTTTAAGACAAAACATATAGGTCCTAAAAGACTTTGTTTTTAATACACAGGGTGTTGAATTTTTGTAAAAGGTTTTTCCTAAATAACTACAGGACGCAAATTAGTAACAAGTTGAAATTTGGTGACAATTCTTAATGCATAAAGGGGAGTCATGCTAGTTGCCAAATTTGTTTAAATAAATGTTTTTGTTTTCATGGATCTCTTACTTTTTTGTTATTTCTAACAAATTATACTAATAAATAATAATATGTATGTATAACTTTATGTATAACTTTACATTTTTTTTTGTTTTTATCGAAAACGGCCAAGCCAAGCAGAAAAAATTCAAGAGATGATTTTTGTGCAGTTTTATTTGCTATATTTTTTGATCCGAATGATTATTTCGAATGATCATTCGATTATTAAAATCATTCGAGAGCTAATATTTCGATTATTTAATTCATTCGATTATTCCCAACACTAAATAATTGTGTGATACTTTTAAACCCGCTACGATCTTTTCTCAGTATCTGCACCGTTAGATCAAACGCCGCGCCGCGCCGCCGAGAACACAGCTTGCATTGATGTACCTTGACGAAGGACGTTAAATTCCTTTTCCAATTTTTATTTCGTATTTACTGTATACTATTTTATTGTTTAATCTACTATTACCTGCATTTTTGTAAATTTACTAATATTTTTGTGTTAAGTGATCCAAATTTAATGTATAAGCTTGGCTAAAAAGTTGTAAGGCCAGTAAAACGATTTAAGTACTTTAAAAGTAGAATTTTTTTGTCATCATTAGAAACGCCGCAACCGTAACCAATTTTCTCCGATATAATAAATAATCATTTACCTGCTATCACGTGACGTTTATGGGTTCACATGTTTACTACAATTTGTTCTCTTTTGGAAAAACATTGTCAAATAATTAATTATTAATTATGCAGTATTTGCACATAAAAAATTATTTTTGCAAAACTATACGTCTTCCCTGTGTAACGCAACTGATCCTTGTTGTGTTGTTGAAATTCGAGGTTGGACAGTTTTCGCACTGCAGTTGCAGGGAGAGTTAGTTGCACCAAAGCATTGTATTTATGTAGGTAATTATTCTTAATTACGGCAAATATGAACTCCAGTAAGAGTACAAGTACATAAATTAAGTGATTCTAAATATATATGAAGTTTAAGTACATTTTTGGTTTATTAAACTAATGGAATAGGAATATAAAAAAATAGTAGTTTACACTTTTATTGGTGCAACAAACGTGTATAACTATCCTAGAATAAAAATCCTGAAATTATTTTTAAATAGCAAGGCATTTATTACTGATTCTTATTATTTTTATTGGTGGGATTTCACACGATTAAGTGAGTGGAAAAAACTAAATTCCTTACCCTAATTATAAATAAATAACTAAATAGCTTTTAAATATCGATTTAACCCTTTAAGGCGCACTGGTCGATTAAACGACCACTTATTTTTTTATACTTTGCAAGTGGCGCAGAGACTTGAAAATGGCCATTTCGATATCTGGAGAGATGCCCAAGCGCTTCTAGCATGATTTTTAACCGCCTTGATGCGCGACTCGCGATTGGGCCTAATAAGTGGTTGATTATTCGACCACTGCGCCTTTAGCGACTTTTATTAGGTTGAAGTAAGTGCTGTGGAAGTTCTAAGGGCTTATTTTATTTGTTGGGAGGTGATAAAGTAAAAACCAGATAAGAGAGTTATAGAAAATGCATTCAAAAATGATCACACTCTGTAATTACCCAAAATCTTTGGAAAATAGATTGTATTTTATTAGATACATATTTTTGAATTTTCTCCCCATAACCCTAAATTTTCAGATAACATAGCATGCGTTTTTCAGCTATTTTTCTTAACATTTAAGGATTTTGAACACAATTTTGCGCAAATTAAATTTAGGGATAACTAAGAACCTAATTTATAATTTTACTTCTGCATATCTAAACTCGGCTTAGATAATATACGTTGATATAGAGTTTTTGCTTGCACAGGAATGTAGCAAGATAATTTCTGGCTCGGAAAAAAAGCACTAGCGCAACAATGCGCAATAGTAGTTGATCTAGGAGTGGATCGAAAGATTTAAAAAGCTGGTGGGAGGACAGTTTCCATTGAAACTTAAAATCATCGGTCAAGTGCAAGCTATACTTGCACAATTATTAGTATTCCGAGCCATCAGCCTCCCACGGAACCAGAGCAAACCGCGGCCGCCCGATCCCCGTTTATCTGCCGCGCTGCCCGCCGCCGACGGCACCAAAGCCGCATCGCATCGCGTATGCGCGGAGCTGAGTGGGCCAAATTAAAACTTTTGAAAATCGTGGAAGGACAAAAGTTCTTCCCTAGATTTCTTTAGCGATCCTTTTAGTGATAAGGGTGGGGGAAAGCAATTTTTAAGAATTTTTCCCGAAAAATGTTTAAAAAATGCATTTTAAAAATACTTCATATATTATATCGTTAAATTCTTGCTTCAACAAGCTTTTATTTGATATCCTACACGATGCCCTTGAATTTTTTTGTTTTCATTTTCCAATTTACACCCGAAATTAACCCTCAGAATCAAAATTTTACCTTTTATACTATCAATATAGGGTCGTTAACAAAAATAAGTGGTCGATTTAGATTATGTACGACTTTGATGTCTTAAGGGGTACTTAAGGTTCTTTGGTTGATATATCGACCCCCCTTCACAGCCAAACTGTCAAATCTGACAGCTTAATTTTTCTAATAAAAATTGCTGCTTTTGTATTCAGGAGTAAGAATATGCCTTTGAATATCGAATAATTTACAAAAAAAAGTACTGCGCCTTAAAGGGTTAAATAGATATGGTACAAGTGTTTCTATTTTTTTTTTGTTAAAATCAAAACGGCGAATAAACACAAAAAATAAAAAATTCTTGCCATGCCTTCACCTGATTGGTCGCCAGAGGTCCGTTATCACGTGCTGCTTTCCAAGCAGCTGTCCAGGCAGGAGTGAATTTAGTAATAGGTATAATAACCGATAAGTATTAATAAGATGAATAATGTCCTTTGCTTTCTGTTTATTAATTAGTAAAAGAAGATACTTTTCAGCCCTTGATTAGTGCTATTAGTATTAACAAAATATCGTACGCGCTTAGTGGTGTGCATTATACGATTTATAGGTTAGTAAACCATAACATTTCTGGGTGTTTAGTTCACTGTTATAATTTTACCAGCCCGTGATTAGAACTATTAGTATTAACAAAATATCGTACGCGCTTAGTGGTGTGCATTATAAGATTTATATGTTAGTAAACCATAACATTTCTGGGTGTTTAGTTCACTGTTATTATTTTACTCTTAGTTTGAACAGCTGTTCTCTAGATTGTTTTATATGTGTTATTTTAATTTTTCGAAATTGAGAGTTTTGGAAGAATTAGTAGGATTTCGTTCTTTAAAGGTAACAAATATATTATTTCTTCAAACTTGTCAAAAAGAATTATTGCTGAGAGACTTGAAACACAACAACCTAGCTCACTGTTTTTTTATATGGCCATCTGTTTATTATCAGTGGTGCGCAGTTGTTAAACATTTGTTTTTGGTGGACGATATCTAGCTTATCATCACGTAGCGCCGTTTATGACTAATTCTCCTCCATCTGAATTCATACCAGGATTTACTCGTTTCGATATATGCAGTAAATTTCATAACATCCTGTATATAGCAGTGGTCCAAATATATTAAACCATTATTGAGAATTTTTTTCCAAAAAAATGATTATTATATTTTCTTCAGAAACAAGCGCGCGCACCGACTGGCTTGTAACAGAACGTCGATCTTTATCAAAGAAACCGTCATTCAAGTCGAGTGTTTCAATATTGGACGCTCGGTCCGATAAACCTGTCAACACTAGACCATGCTCGATATCCTGATACAAGTGAATGCTTTAGTCTATCAGCACCTTAATAATTAGCATGCTTATGCTGACATTTTGATACTATTATCTGCAAAACAACATGTAAATCATGTATTTTGTAACATCCCACTCGTATATCCAGTAAAAATTGTTCAATAGGCTAAATATATCTTAAAAGACTTTCGTTGATTATCATAGGTGCCATTTTTTAAGCTTTGAAGTAATGGTTAGCTTTTTCTGTCTATGGATATACAAGAGTTCAATAAATAAGACGCATTTTATTATAAATAGATAAAAAATATCAACACCTATACCTGAATGGTTTTTGCTTTAATACTTTTTAAAAACGAAGTGATTACGAAGCCAATTACCAAAACCAGGATACCCCACTGTGCAGTAAAAAGTAAATAGAAATAAAATTATTTCAAATTACCGCCTATTTGTACGTCATCAAATTATTCCGAGGTGAAATAATGTTTTAAAGGTTAATTTCATATAGACCGGTTACAAAGATGAGCAGCATCATTTCCGAGATGCGACAATGACCTCGTAAATCACAGTAATTTCACCCGGCTCGGCTACAACAAATTTCGTTTGATTTGAAAAATATGTAAATGTACTTTTATGTCTGCATAAGGATATTTTTGGTAATTTTTGTTGCAGCATAACTTTCTGCCATTTTCCGTTTTAACTGGTAGGTACTAACAAATTTTTTAAACTTGGTAACAGTAATGTGTGATTTACTATTACCATAATAAGTACATGTTAAGGTATAAGTATATTAAGCCACACTAAATTAGAACTTTATTAAGTATTTTGTTAAGACTTCAATCGCGTTCTAAATACCGATACTTTATCCCATCATTGTGGCCACTGGTCAAATACGAAGAAGTTGCTTGTTTTTGTTGCCAACTCTACCCACATTTCTCCTTGCTAATTTCCATCTTCCAATAGGTGTCTCTATATCCTTCCTGAAATAATCTTTAAAATCAAACAAATTTCAAAAAATTTCCTGTCTGTCTCCAAAAGATCTTTACCTACACTATTTTAACCCAATATTTTAAAATTTCCAATGACAAGGGTGGTCTTCTTAGTGTCCAGGCAAACTGTATATATGCCTGTTTCTCTTATTTTGCATTGTCTGCGGTGGTATTAAAACAATTAATAACTCGCATATCCTAAAATATTTACAAAAACTAAAGGTTGTTGACTGCGGACATCATGGATTTCGTCATCAAAGATTCATAACAAATCTTTTTTTATCAGACATAACTGAAACAAGTCCCTTGAGTTTAATAGTGTATCCCAAAGACTATTAATATATCAAAAGCTGTTGACTAAGTAAAACTACTCGTATATTGATAAAAGCAGAAATAGTTTCTTAATGGGCATTTTTCCTCTCTATGCTGCTATACATACATTCTACAGTACCAGTAGATTTGGTAATAACTATTTACTATAATCTATAAGCGAGATTATGAGGCTCCTATTTCAAAAACCACACTTGTTTCTTTTAGTGTTCTGTGAACACCTATGGAATCATTTCGGTGTCCGTCAATGCGACGCAAAAATTTAAAATTTGGCACAGAGTGTGGCGGCCCAATTATAGACGTGAAGTATAAAAAGTTAAATTTTGATTCTGGGGGTTAATTCCGGGGGGGGGGGGGGGATAAATTGAGCAATGGAAAAAAAAATTCAAGGGCATCGTGTAGGTTGTCAAATGACAGCTTATCAAAGCACGAATATAATGTGTATATATATATATATATATATATATATATATATATATATATATATATATATATATATATATATATATATATATATATATATATATATATATACAGTGAGGGTTTAACCTAACTTCGGGCCCTGGGCACTGGAGACATAGGGGTCCTCATTGCTGTTGGTTTTTTTCACCAAGTAAAAACGTGTTTTAATTGTTAAATGTTTATTATATATTTATTTTATTATAAACTATAATGTAGGTACATTTCTTAGAACAAATCAAAAAGAAAAAAGAATTCCAAAAAATAATATTTCAAAAAATACAAAAAACAGAACATTGCAAACAATACAAAACAAAAACAAACAAAGAAATAAAACATTTTTATCAAGTAAAAACATGTTTTGTTAAATGTTTATTATATAAACTACAAAATTATAGGATAGGTACATTTCTTAGAAAAAAACAAAATGAAAAACAGTTCCACAAAATAGTATTTCAAAAAATACAAAAAACAGAATATTGCAAACAATACAAAACAAAAACAAACAAAGAAATAAAACATTCTAGAAAATACAGAACAAAATTAAATCTTTTTTTTCCTCGCTTTGGCATTAGCAAACTCATATATAATTTCATCGCAGCTCATTTGCTCTAGTTCAGCATTTTCTATATATAATAGGGATAAGGCATCCAGGTTTTGTTGGCCCAAATTTGACCTTAAATATGTTTTTATTCGTGTTAAGGCCGAAAAAGACCGCTCGCCTGGTGCATTTGAAATTGGTATGGTCAAATAAATTTGCAAGATAGTTAAAATATTGGGAAAAGTTGCTTTTAAGTTCTGGATGACAACAACGCTTAACTCTTCAATTGCGAAATGGCGGGTGGCCGCCCGAAAGAACCGCATCGCTCGTTGCTATGGTGATCGGCTTGTTCCGCGTGCCAGGCCTTGATTTTGATCAGGTCGTTCGGGTATTCACGTATTCGTTTAATCAGTGGCGTTGAAGTCGAAGCAAATTTTGATAATTTTTGTTGTATTTAGGATCCCATGCTTCGTTTCAGTGGTGGATGGGCCGGAAGCCGGGCATCGCATCGAAAAATAATTGAGAGCCCCAAACCACTTTACTTTATTTTAAGCAAACATAATTCCGGGCCCTTCCGGGGCCCGGGCCCCTGGGCGACAGCCCCAAGCGCCCAATGGATGAACCGGCACTGTATATATATGTATATATATATATATATATATATATATATATATATATATATATATATATATATATATATATATATATATATATATCCTGCCTGAAATAATCTTTAAAATCAAACAAATTTCAAAAAATTTCCTGTCTGTCTCCAAAAGATCTTTACCCACACTATTTTAACCCAATATTTTAAAATTTCCAATGATAAGGGTGGTCTTCTTAGTGTCCAGGCAAACTGTACTGGTACCATACCTACCATTTTCTTTTACCATATTCCTATTTCTCTTATTTTGCATTGTCTGCAGTGGTATTAAAACAATTAGTAACTTGCACATATACCTATATATATATATATATATATATATATATATATATATATATATATATATATATATATATATAGTATATGTAGTATACCAGAAGGATCGATCAGAAAAATCTGAAAAAACAATAATGAACATTGAGAATTAGGTGTAGTTGAGTGAAAATTATCAAGATTGAACAATTCTAGCGCGGTCAATTGTTATAAACAATTTAATGATTTTTTAAATTTTTAACTTGGCCCACTCAGCTCCGCGCATACGCAAAGTGATATGGCGTTGGTGCCAGCGACGGAGGCGGCCGAGGTTTGCTCAGGTTAAGTGGGGAGCTGATACCACGGAACACTAATTGTGCAAGTATAGCTTGCACTTGACCGATTTTTTTTTTGTTTTCATATTATTAAATATATCGGCCAACCAGTTTCCCACCAGTAACAAGTAAATGGGCCGAAAAAGCGGAATCTAGAAGAAACCAGTAATAATTAGAAAAAGTGCATCTATATAATTATTAACTAAACAAGTAGGTAAGTCTTTAACTAAAGCCTGTTCATTTCGTCATATAATAACAATATGTAGCTTTCTGAGTATTTTTTGGTTTCAGTTGTCCGACAGTAATAAGTAATATTTTTATAAAATGTATTAGGAATATGAATGTACATTGTTTTGTTATCAATATTAATTCTTTATATTGCTCATTCCTACTAATAACCTTTGAAGTGTCAAAAATAAAATCATGATTATTTTTTAATTACAACTTAAAAGTTGTAAAATCTTAATCAATATAAATAATTAAGATCAAATTCCCTGACAACTTGGAAAGCATATTTTAATATTAATCACTTTCCCTGTTCTCTTTAATATCCACTTTTTGACCTACTACAAACCTTGCGCTACTTTAGTTCTTCCAAAAAAGACTAAATATTTAATAAAATTTTGGCGGCTAAATAAGTACTAGTAAGTTGTGAAAATCTTTAAATACCTTTTAATTTGTTATAAAAATATATATCTCGTGAGTAGTTAAAATTTTATACAAATAACATAAAGAATATTTTATAGGACGTCATAGATTCAATGTAAAACTTGGTGTTTATATATATGTAAGTAGTATTGTTGGGTAATACTATTAAAAAATGATAGCATAATTGAGACAAGAAATTAATGACCTCTATACTTCACTGACCAGTGTGTCACTATGTTTCCGGTTATCAGCGTTTACATGTTTTTTAGATATGCCAACTAATTACATTACTTAACAATCATAAGAGTGTCACCGGTAAATTGGGTCTACAATTTTCTTAACTGGTAGTTAGTTACCCGCGTCATAGTAGACCATTTCACTATCTTGGGTGGTGGTTTGTAAAAGAGAATGGCGGGAGTACCATTCGAATTCATTTAGAAAACTGTCTGTTATTCTCTATCAGTTTAGTCTTTTTCCCGTGCTTGCGAGGAGTGCGTTTAGTTAATTCCTTTTTTACTAACAGTAAGTGTTCCCCTTTTGGATTACATTTGCACGCTTGTGGGTGTATGGAGCTTAATCACGTATGACCTTGGACTGCTATAGCTTGTCGGTTCGATAAAAATAAGAGTGAATTCACTACTTTTGTTTTCATACTGGTAAAAGAAATTGCGGTGAAATTGATTTAAAGAACGCTGAATGAAAGTGTAACAGTTTTCGTGTAAAGGAAAGGCGTCGAAAAACGAATGGATATACATGATTCGTAATCCCAACCGCGAAATATTTTTATTAGAAATCTAGCGGTTTTATTTATAAAAACGAATTATTTTTAATAAGCAGTATGAATTTAGGGACGTCCATATTTTTTGTTTTTAAATATATATTAAATTAAAATAAATTTGCAATGAATATTTAAATTTAAACAACTAATTTATTTTACATTAATGAGGATAAGTGTTGTTATTATTATCTGCCCTCTAGCATTTTTTTTTAATTTTGCCTGAAACAAAAACATTAATGTCCCTTAAGAACCATTCATGAAAGGTTATAAATGAGATTAGTGTATATATAAATGTTAACCGGGATAATTTTTTTTCCAATAACGCTTTCCAACTGAAAGCTTATTTTTTGTTTTGATTTTTGTTCATTGATGTTAAAATAACTTGCTTTTTAGCTTTATATTTAAGTAATAATATATAATAGTAATAGTGCCTAATTTCTCAGAATATATTTATTGCAGATATAAATTTAACATTGGCTTAACCTTGAAAAACTGGCTTATGAGGTGGGGGTGACATAAGGGGTTTGGGGTGGGGCATTATGCAGCTTTGACTGTCAATACTAGATGTCAGCAGTAGTCACAACGTTCGATTCTTTGTTATTTAATTAAAATTTGAATTACTAATAACATTAACAAACCCAATAGAGATAAATATTTTTGAAATTGATGCATATTATTTTAGAGTTCTCGGTGATTTTTCTTACTCAGTTTTTAATGTATACCTATAGCTATTATTTATCGTTTCCATATAATTTATTTTTAACACATTGTAATTGCTACGTTTGGTCAATTAGGTACTCCCTTAAATATAATGTACTTACTTAATTAAATATAATTACTTTTTAAATTACTTAATTTACTGTTAAATTTTAGCGACTGATTTCCGAAACTTTTTTTTTGACAAACCGGTGTAGATTAAAAATTTTGGGTTAAGATTTTCAAATGCAATGACAAAACAAAAAAGTTTTTGTATTAATGATATAATTATTAGTTTTGGGCTCCCCGTAATTTAGTGCAAGATGAAAACACGTATTTTCTTTTCGTGAAGCCTCAAACGCTTCCCTTTCATTTATTATGTACTTTTTTATTGTTTTTATTTTGGTCTCTTATTCAAATTTATTAGGCAAAAACTAAGTATTTAGATTCACTTATTAGGCAAAAACAACTCAAGTATTTGGATTTACATTAGCAGAAATACATTCATCAATTCTCTACACGTTCCATTACAAATTTATTTGGAAAATTATCATATCGCAATGAAAATGGAATAAAACATAATATTTCAATAACACATATTAGCAATGGCACGGTTTTGTAAGAGTTTAAGTTTAAAACTTACCAAAATAAAAAATGACGTTCGAGAATTAGCGCGCAAATTTTTTAGCGTACAATTAAAGCATTAATAAACTTATAACATTTTTAAACAACCTACATACATATTACATATTATTTGTGTTTAGGGAAATGATGCTTAGCATATTTTTGCATACAATTTTTGTCGAAAATATTTACCACTTTACCGTAAAAACAATGTTGGCTATACTATACAATGCAATTTTTGAGTCCCAGAAAATTGCTGTTGGTATAGTTCAGTTATTGTATTGAATATGATAATTGATACTACATCATTCAATATTTGCATCTCTCGTGATTCAATGTTCCAACATGGTATAAATGTCATCTGTCACTTGTCAGTTTCTCATTATTTAAAGTATAAATCAAGCTATGACATCTATGTTTTAAGCATAAAAACATTTTAATAAAATTATGCATATAGTTATCAACCTTGGTAAAACACGCCCACCTGTCCACTGTTATATAGGTTGGGTAATAAGAAGAAAAGTATCTACTTTTTACAAACTCTAATAGATGTCGTTAAAAGAATCACTTTAGTTAATATGTAAATTTATTGATAGGTAAAAAATTGTAACAACTGTAATGGCATACTGTTTTTAAAACGTTATCACCTATCTCTCGAGTTTTTTTTTTTTAAATTTACTATGATACGCGGGAAAAAACTGAAGTCAAAGTTTTGTCAGATTTTCTCAGGATTTAAAATGACGCATATTCTTTTTAAACTCCCTAATTTTTTCATTAATAAGTTTCGATGATAGCCATCACTGATTTGCAATTTGCACAGTTCTTACCTTTTTTGTCGGTTTGCACGTCAATAAATTTAATTCCCGAATGTGTGTTGGGAAGCTTGGGTCATGGGGTCACAACTATAGTGATCAGAGTGTCACCAATCCAAGTCCAAGTGACAGCATGATACTAGTTCCATTAATCTTCTCTATAAGAAGAAGCTGACTGACTGACTGACTGATTGACTGACTGACTGGCAGACTGACTGACTGACTGACTGACTGACTGACTGACTGACTGACTGACTGACTGACTGACCGACTGACTGACTGACTGACTGCCTGACTGATTGACTGACGTATCAATGCACGGCCCACACCTCTGGGTCTAGAAACTTGAAATTGTGCACAGAGGTTTCTTATATAACGTAGGCGTGCACTAAGGAAGGGCTTTTTAAAATTCAACCCCTAAGGGGGTGAAACAGGGGTTCAAACTTTGTATGGAGAAAAAATATTAGATGGTTCTATTCACTCGAAACTTCATAAAAGTACTCTAAAAAATAAATAATGTATAAACATGTTTTACCCTAAGGGGGTGGAATGGGGGTTAAAAGTTTGTATTGGAGTAAAATTGTTATACCCGGGACGAAGTCGCGGGCGCAAGCTAGTAAATAATAATTTTGATTTATTTGGTAGTCACGATGTATGCATAACTATCAATTTTCTTACCTAAAATGATTCTTATAAGAATGTTTTTTCTTAAAATAACAATTTTTTTCTTTAAAAAATTAAGAGATTATTAATGTGCTGTATATTAATTGAGAAATAAAATTTTTTAAATATTAAACAAACAAATTTTATAGCAGTGTATATGTATAGATAAATGTAAGAATGGGTGGTCTTAAGTTATTTCGAGAAAGCTGTTGATGGTGCAAAAATCAATCCTCACGCTTGTTGGCACGTTAAATAAATGCAACAGCAAAAATATACGTATTTATTAAGTAATTACCAATTTAAGAAATTTGCTAAAACAACTTAATGCACACTTATTACTGGAAGTTTAAAACAACATATTTGACAATAGTCTTTTTTTATATAGAGATAATCAAGATCGTATTTATTAGTTTTTTTTCTAGTTAAAAAACAGCGTATAATTTTTCTTCGTCTTTTCTAATTTTTTGTATTTAGTAATTTTTACGTAAAATCCAAACGAATATGTTCTAGCTGAGATATTATTCGCAAAAAAATTAAACATATATATAATATATACAGTCCATGGATGGAGTTGACAACAGAAAACAAAATTATTGATGGTTTTACGAGGAAAAGTCATTCTTTATAAAAACATAAACGTTAATCTTATTGTTAAATAAATAATTAAAATTAAAAAATGATTTGTACAATTGTGAAAAAAATTGTTATTCCACATAAACTCCATCAGCGTTTACACATTTCTCCAAATTAGGAATAAATTTACCGTAGATATTTGCCAGTTTAATATTATCGATAGGGCAGCACTCTGAGGTTTTCATTTTGAATGTTCATAAATTCAGTTTATTGTAAAAAAATAAAAATTAGAATTCTGATTTTGAATTTTGTATTTATACACATTTTGTCTCAAATAATAAATAATGTTATTTCTCTCTGAAAGCATTCTCATGTTTTCCTAATTTACTAAGACTCTGTACATCTGATCTCAGATATTTAAATGGCAAACTCATTTTATTGACAAGCAGAATATTTTTAAAAGAATGACTTTTCCTGTTAAAATCAACAATAAAGACTTTTTCGTCTTGTCAACTCCATCCAATCCATGGACACACATCCAATCCATGCATTAAAGTACGGGGAGTCCAATATCTAATGGATAACCCCGGGCCGGTAGACAGTAAGCTTTCACCTTTGTTAGGGATCATCAGACTAACTTAACCCTTTGGCAGCTTCCCACATAGAAGCCTCGCGTATTATGTCGTTCGCTTTGGATAAAGACGGTACTTAATACACGTCAGCGCCCTGGAGAGACTGATTGTGCGTTGGAGTGATGCTCAAAATCGGTGCCGGTACCGGGTGTCATGTTTCCATACGTATTATTGTTTTACTGGCTGCCTACAGTAGCAGCTTTACTCTAGTAAAATCTGTTCTTGCATTACAGTGACTTCCTATAGATGGCGCTCACATGTATTATGTACCGTCTTTAACCAAAGCGAACGACATAATATGCGAGGTTGCTATGTGGGAAGATGCCACAGGGTTAAGTCAGTCTGATGATCTATAACAAGGGTGAAAGTTTACTGTCTACCGGCCCGGGGTTATCCATTAGATCTTGGACTCCTCATACTTTAATGCAAGAGCATAACTTACTGGTGTTGTCCAATTAGCCACGATTTTCCTTTCCTTATATGTATATATAATCGTCAACCATTTCCAGTTATGGTGTAGTCTCCCTTACATATTCATATTTCATTTCGGCCCATTGTTGTCTATTAATTGATAATTTCTTTATATCATGGTCCCATCTCAAATTTGGGCGTCTTCTCGTGGTCCATCTATTGGCAGTTCTCCTCGTCAAGTGTCCTGCCCATTGCCATTTTAGGGACTTGATTCTGTGGCTGACGTCTATGCACTGACGCACCCAGGAATTTGTCCTTGGGGGCTATTTTGTCTTGGGGGGGGGGGTGAGGGGGCTGGCAGTCTGCAACGTGATGTGAGATATCACAATTCGATGAATTTTTTCAATTTATAGTGCACCTTTAATTTTTTTGTGTCTAGGATGCTGGTCTGGGGAGGGGGGGACTGAAGCCCCTCAGCCTCCCCTGGGTGCGCCACTGCGTCTATGACCTGAGCTTTTTGTCTTATTCACTCTATTCTCTTGCGGTTCCTTCTAGTTATTCCTAGCATGCATCGTTCCATAGCCCTTTGTGCTACCTGGAGTTTTCTTGATATGTCTGTTTTTAGTATCCAGGTTTCACATCCGTATGTCATAACTGGTAGTATATATCAAACGTTCGCTTCTTTAAGTGGAGTGGCATTCTAGATTTGAATATGATTGAGTTTCTACCGAATGCTCTCCATGCTAGTTTTATTCTTCTATTGATTTCTGGTAGTAGAGATCCCAAGATGTGTATTAGTTGGCCCAGGTATATGTCTTCTTCTACTACTTCCAGTGTGGTGTTGTTTACTTTTATGTTTTGTTTGTCGACCAGTTCATTGTACATTATCTTCGTTTTGGCTAGGTTCATGTTCAGACCTACTTTATTGCATGCTGTATTCAGTTCGTCAATTTGCTGTTGTCAGGTTTCTTGGCGATTAGTACAATGTCATCAGCGAATCTTAGGTGATTGAGGCATTTTCCGTCTATGCATAGACCTATATATATATATATATATATATATATATATATATATATATATATATATATATATATATACAGCGTGTCTTCGGAAGTTCTTACCATATGGTCAAAATTTTTATTATTGATTTTATGAAAAAAAGTGCCTCTTTGTAAAAAGTTCTGCATCATGAGAAAATAGCATCGTCATTCCAAAATTTGATCTTGGACATACAGGGTAGCCCAAAAATGTAAAAGTCCCAATTCACGTGAAGCTAAAAAGACACAAAATCGTAATTTAAAGGTAAACTGCCACTGTAAATGTACTAGAGTTAACTTTTTGTATGTTAGTGAATTAGGTTTGGAACAGACAGGAGTCCCAAAAATAAAATTATTATCAACTTTACAAAAAAAGTATATCTTCATAAAAAGTTCTACCTTGTAAAAAAGAGCATGGCTATTTATAAACTTGATGTAGGACAATACAGGGTGGCTTAAGCAGCTGAAAGTCACAATTTAAATTTAAATTATTTTGCCACCTGTATGTCCTATATAAAATTTTTGAAAAACCATGCTCTTTTTTCACAATGTAGAACTTTTTATGAAGATATACTTTTTTTGTAAAGGCGATAAAAAGAAATAATTTTATTTTTGGGACCGCCTGTATGTTCCAAACCTAATTTACTAACATAAAAAAGTTAATTCTAGCACATTTGCAGTGGCAGGTTACCTTTAAATAACGATTTTATGTCATTTTAGCTTCACGTGTATGAGGACTTTTACATTTTTGAGCCACCCTGTATGTATTAGATCAAATTTGTGAATGGAAATGCTATTTTCTCACGATGCAGAACTTTTTATAAAGAGGCACTTTTTCCGAAAAATCAATAATAAAAAAATTTTCCATATGGTAAGAACTTCCGAAGACACGCTGTATATATATACCGGGTGCCCACGAGTTTACTGGCCAGCTTGTTATTTTGTTAAGAAATAATATTTCGATTTGAAATTTTGGGGACTCGTATGGTTGCTTTAGATGCAGATTTTGAGTGCTCGAACATCTGACTATCGTTTCCGGTTCAACCGGAAATACAGTCAACTTTGTTATTTTAAACGAAACCCCCTGTATATTTTTTAAAATTTGGATTCTACGTAAAATTGTAATTATAAAATATGTATCATATCCCATACCTATCTTTAACAGTTTTCAAGAAAATGACGTTTGAAAATGTCGAAAGAGCCGCAAACTATACTGTTTTAACATAAAACAAATGAATATGCGAAAAGTTTAATATATTATTCTTACCTCTTTTTAGGGGCCTTGTATGACTGTGTCATGACAATCTCACTTCCGGTGCAACCGGAAGTGCTACAAAATATGACATTCAGGCACAAATTACTTCAATAATTTCAATTGAACGACCTACTTTACACTCTAAATTCTAATTTATCTGACTCTTCTCTATAATTGTTGTATACACAATCCCAGGTCTAAAGTTGATAGTTCTTGAGATATGGACAGCTAAAAATTTAGATGCATTCCAAATTTCAATCTTTCTAATTTTATCTAGGCGGCTATGGAGATCATTTGTCGCTTGAACTGCTTCATGATCATAACTATGTCAATTTCCAATTATTTAGTCAAGATGGCTATGAATACAAGACACCTGTCATTTTTTCTGTTAATATCGCCCCCAAAACAAATGAACAACGTGCTCAGGGAATTTCAAAGAGTTCGTCTGAGAGAAAACCGTCAACAATTCGAACACTTAATTTATGACTAATTTCTTATTTTTTATAATGAAAACCTGATAAAATTATTCTTCAAGCACTACTCTGATATTATTAATTATGTGTATTCTTTCTACATTTTCTTAATGCAAATGGTCTCCATAGCCGCCTAGGTAAAATTAGAAAGATTGAAATTTGGAATGTATATAAATTTTTAGCTGTCCATATCTCAAGAACTATCAACTTTAGACCTGGGATGGTGTATACAAAAATTATAGAGAAAAGGCAGATAAATTAGAATTTAGAGTTTAAAGTAGGTCGTTCAATTGAAATTATTGAAGTAATTTATGCCTGAATGTCATATTTTGTAGCACGTCCGGTTGCACCGGAAGTGAGATTGTCATGGCACAAGCATACAAGGCCCCTAAAAAGAAGTAAGAATAATATATTAAACTTTTCGCATATTCATTTGTTTTATGTTAAAACAGTATAGTTTGCGGCTCTTCCGACATTTTCAAACGCCATTTTCTTGAAAACTGTTAAAGATAGGTATGGGGTATGATACATGTTTTATAATTAGAATTTTACGTAAAATCCAAATTTTAAAAAATATACAGGGTGTTTCGTTTAAAATAACAAAGTTGACTGTATTTCCGGTCGAACCGGAAACGATAGTCAGATGTTCGAGCACTTAAAATCTGCATCTAATGCAACCATACGAATTCCCAAAATTTCAAATCGAAATATTATTTCTTAACAAAATAACGAGCTGGCCAGTAAACTCGTGGGCACCCGGTATATATATATATATATATATATATATATATATATATATATATATATATATATATATATATATATATAGAGTTAGCTTTTGCTTGTCTCCGAACCAATTTTCGATATATCAAATTTATATTTACTTATACAGGGTACCTCAAAAATAAGGTAATATAACTTGTAAAACTTAAAAATGTAAAAATTTAAAACTTTTGAGATATACAAAATAAAGTGCTCTATACCCAAAGAAAAAAGTTAAGTCTCATTTTACTCCAGGTTATACAGGTGAGAATATAATCAAGGTCAGAAAATACAAGAAAATGGATTTCAAGATATTTAAACAAACTGTTCATTGAGTAATCGGGAAAAAATTTTGCTATAGTTTCTATTGATAAGAAAGGTGTAAAGGTCTATCACAACTCTAAAATTGTAACTACAGTAACGACTATCAAGATTAATTATTACAATTTTATTCTCACCTGTATAACCTGGAATGAAATGAGACTTAACTTTTTTCTTTATATTGTATATCTGAAAAATTTAAAATTTTTTAAATTTACATTACCATATTTTTGAGGTCTGTACCAATAAAAATAAATTTGACATATCGAAAATTGGTTTGGAGACAAGCAAAAGCATACCTGAAAAGAAAAACTCCGAGAAATACATAATAAAAAAAATCATTTGTTAAGAAATATCGGGCATACACGGTATATACCTATATATGTTTGGTGTATGGTATCGAATGGGCCGTACCTTAGCAGTGGCTTCCGTTGCTCAGGTTGTTTTTTTTTTGGGATAGGAAAAGCAAATCTGTTCTCAAATTTGCTGTATTTTGTAGGGGCGCCACATACGGCATTAAATGTCATTTTAAAACGTACCAACTTTCTTGTGCTTTAGTATACACAGTTTTTAAAGAGAAATTCTTGTTTTCCACCTTTTTTACTTAAAAAATGTTAACATTATTAATGTCGCTAGACTAGAAGCAGCTGTTTTTAAGTAAAATGCATATGAATTCGGTGTTGCACAGAATAAATATGAAATAAAAATAATAATAAATATTATTAATTGTTGTCATGAGTTCATTTTAAGCAGTTTATTTTTTCATTGTTCATTCGTGTTTTATTTTTTTGCTGATACTAAAAATTTGTATTGCTTATTTATTCTGTGCAACACCGAATTCAAATGTATTTTTCTCAAAAACAGTTGCTTCTAGTGGTATTAATAAAGTATACCTTTTTAAGTAAAAAGGGTAGATGAATAAGAATTTGTACACTGAAGCATAAAAAAGTTGGGACGTCTTAAAATAGCATTTAATGCAGTATATGGCATCCCCCTACAAAATACAGCAAATTTGAAAATGAATTAGCTTCACTCATACCAAAAACCCCCGCCTACCAAATTTTGTGAATTTATTTATTATCTTTCAAAACACATCGATAAACTGTAAACTAAAATTTTAACTCTAACACCCTGCAGACGGGGCCCGTAAAATTTTAAAGTTGTATATCTCTATTGCTACTTATGGGACTCATGCCAAGTTCAGGTTTTTTAATACTAAGCCTACTAGGAATGTTTTGGTAACGAAAAAAAAATTGTAATGTGCGAAGAAAAGTTAAATTTTTGAATTGATCCCCTTTTTTTCGCAAATTTCAAAATTCTTTACCAACACATTCCTAGTGGGCTCACTCTTAAAAAACTGAACTTATCATGGGTCCCATAAGTAGCAGCAGAGGTATACAACTTTAAAATTTCACGGGCCGCGCTCGACACCCTGTATATCTCTATCAAGTTTTGTATTAAGATAAGTTAGGTTAAAACGATCTAAATTAAGTCAGAGAAACCACAGCTTGGATATGGCATCTTCGTTATCAAACACCCTGTATGTAAAGCGTTTAAGAGGAGTAAACAGCTCCCATTACTATTATTTTGGATTTTTAACGTTGTTGCTGTTGGCTATGAAAAAACACTGACTTTCTGGTATTAATCTGGTTATAATAGAAATATATAATTTATTAGAGGAAGCCAAATTTTATTTTGTACTTTTCCATTTAGATCGCGCTCCGTAAAAATTTGATACGTTTGTCGAATATCGGTTATAAAAATAAAATACAATTTTAATTTCATTAGTGAATTACGTATTTTTTATGTGTCTACACTGGGAAGTAACTGATTCTATACTATTCTATATATCACAGGAGCAAATTTAGGGGGACACAGGGGGCGTCCCCTAGAGACTTGTATAAAAACGATTTTAATGGCGAACTCTATAAATATAAATATTGTTACATTCACAAATGTTAACCACATGCATGTATTATACAAAATATTATAAACAAAAGCAAATATTTGCTTTATATGTACGGTCTCGTGAAATAAATTATACCGCAAAAATATAAATATTGGGTCTATAATACTAATAATATGTATATAAAAATGGAAGCTGTTTTGGCATTTCTGATTTACATGCTCCTAGATTGTTGCTGAAAACCTTCCAAACACATCTCATTGTGATCTTACCAAAATTTTCGCCCGATCGCTTTGGCTTCTAAAGGAAATAAATAACTGTTTTTTTTTAAAAACATGTTTTTCGGAAGTACAATTTATCGAAAAACATCTTTTTCGAAAACGGATCTACGAAATTTGCGGAAAATATTTTCTTGAAATCATATACTTACACATATTTCGCAATTAGATTTTTTTAAAATTATATTTTCTCAAAAAGAGAAATTTTCAAAAATATACACATTTTTCGAAAACAGTATTTCGAAAATTGTATTATAACTTTTACTAGGTTAGAAAATGGTAAAGGAATAAAAACCGAAATAGATCCGGCACGAACCTAAACGAACCTTTTTTTGGATTTTATCAGGTTTCCTTAGATCTTCTAGGATAGTCTATGGTAAATTACTTTTCAAAAAAGTAAATATCGATAAGTCTTTTTCGAAAAAATCTATTTTCGAAAAAGATAGTTGCTCGAAAAATGTATTTTCAAAAGCTGCTTTTTAAAAATAAATTTGAAAAATACCGCCAGTTGAATGTATTTTCGAAAAAGTTCTGTTTTTGAGAAAAGATTTTTTCGAAGAAATGTGATTTCAGAAAACGTGTTTTTGAAAAATTTTCGTATATCAATCTAAATGGGCAGAAGGTATAAATAAAAAATGCTAGCATATGTACCAGGCGCGGCACGTGAGTTTTCTTATAGGTGGGTCAAAATTTTGTGGGCAACTTGTGATATCCACGCAACAAGCAAAATACACTTTTTTAATTAAGGAAGGTTTTTAATAATGTGCCTAGTTTTGCCAAGAAATTATTTACCTAAAAATAAACACTGCAAAAATCACAAAATAGGTACTGTACTATATTGAACATTGGTACTCTAGATGTTTATGACTTTTAGCATTACTTTTCTATGTCGTGTTTTATTTAGTCTAAGATTGTTAGCGGCTTCCCGTTTTGATGCGTCTGCGTCTCCTCAATAGAGGTCGCGCCTTGTACTAAAAATATGATACAGGCTGCCAGCTGTAGTAGATATGAGATTACCAATAATTTTAAAAATATTTAATCGAAGAACAAGTGCTAAACTTATTGCCAATGCACCTTTTGGAGCCGATCTAATTTTTTAAATAACAAAAATTTTAAAAAAAGTTTACCCTAATACAGCCTCGAACCCACGACGTCTTGATTCACTAGTTGAGACTCTACCTCTGGATTACGTTGCTAATGTGAGAAAACCCGTGCGGATGCTGTTATGTTTGATGACTAACATTGGCGTGGCGTGAGCCCGTTGTATTTATATGTTTAGCCGCTAATTAATAATACATTAATACAATGCAAATACAACGCGCATATTAGGTAACTAATTAGTTTTTTTTTGTCCAACCCAAATATTTTGAAAGAGTATATTTCGCGGGACGGTTCGAGTGTATTTTCATAGTGGGAGTGGCGCGATATTATTGGTGGGCCGTCGACAAATTTTGTCTCTTGTTAACTTCCTAAAGCGAGTATGTCTGTTTCTCTCTTAGCTTTACTGAATTTATATCGTACATATAAACCTATGAGGCCAATTTAAAATACGACCCAGCCCGCAGCAAGCTTGGATAATGGATATCTTTCGACGATGGCTTGGCTTAGTTCTTTCTTGGGGAGTTTTCGTATGGAACTTGCACTTTTTTGAAAGAATAGTTTGGTTTTAAAAAATAAATTATTTGGTGGATCATTGAAAATAAATTTTGGTGGGTCATTGACCAGATGACCTTATGGACGGGCCGCGCCTGATATTTACTTCTCTATATCAATAAACAAATTTGTCCTGTCGGTCGCGTGTAAGCTAAGATGATCAACCGTACTCAATTTTGGCCAGGACCAGCTTAGATTTCTCGTCTCGTCTCGTTGTTCCGAGTGGGAAAAATTTCTCCTCCGGGATGTTCTTCTTTTGCGTTATAAACTAGTGTTGAATTCTTAGGACCATAAATACTATAATAATTATGTCGTATGGGACCTTGCCCGTTTTTTTTCCTAAAATTTTGTCTAGCTCGAGATGACGATGCAATCACATAAATTGGATCACCCTACAAATACTATAAAGAAAATTATTCCTATTCTAATTCATTATCCTTATTAACAGGTTTATATAATTTCCATGAAAGCCAATCCTTGAATTCTTAATAAAAAAAATGTTTTATTTGTTGTGTAAATTCTGAAATAGGAATCCGCGATTGAAGAAGTTATATTCCTTGTTTTATAATATTTTTAAAGCCATATTATGTAACCTAAAAATAAAACCAATTGACGGCTCAAATTAAGAACGTTTTATTCTCTTCAGCCGATGTGCTAACTGCTATAATGAGGAATGTTTTCGTTTCGTCTTTGTCTTCATTATTGTGTTATTTGACATTTTTGTCAATTTTGTCAGCTGATTTCGGCCGGCTTCCTTAATTTGAGTTGCCAATAAACAACTAAAGATACCCTAATTATTAGAGATCGTAGAAATTGTGTCAAGGGAACTAACTGACATTCGTGACATTTTAAATTACTTTGGGGCTGTGAGAATAGGAATCTTAAATAATTACAACATACGATACGTTAAAAATTACAGATTAATTTATATATCTACTAATGTTATACTAATATTAATAACAAAAAAAAAAATAATTGCCGCTCAGAGTTCTTTTTCAGCAAAAATAGGTAACTTAAATACTTTTTTTTAATAGTTTGTAGAAGACATTGTGATTTTATAACAAAACTGCGTTTTTCCTAATGATGGTTTTATTTTATGACAAATACTTATGTAAAAGGGCCAAAATAAATTAAAAATAATTGTAAAGTCACAAGAACTTGAATAACATATAATTTACACAATCGATTTCCGTTTATGTTATAATTTATCGTCAATGTCTTTTTGTACTGACACATTGTTGCAGAAACATAAAAACCATCATGGCATATTTTGAATATCTGTTTCTTGATCCGGCGCGGATTCAGGGGGGGGGGGGGGGGTGCAGGGTTAGCGCGCCCTAACAGCTTTTTTAAAAGATGTTCTTTTGAAAACGGATTTATAACATATTTTGAACGTAACATTTTTTCAAAAAGTCTTTAAAAAAGAATTTTCCAATGATAGGTACCAATTTCCGAAAATGTATTTTTTCGAAAACAGTATTAGGCTATGAACTCTACTCGCTTGGACAATGTTAGATAAAAAAAGATAAAAAACGATCCTGAAAAAACTTAAACGAACCTTTGTTGAGTTTGATCAGGTTTCCTTACGTTTGATACGTTACTTTCTTGTAAATTATTTTTTACCAAAGCATAAAGAAATTAATATTCGAAAAGTATTTTTCCGAAAAATTTAATTTCGAAAAAGATGTTCTATGAAAAAATGTAGTTTTGAAAAGTGCTTCAGAAAAATTTTAAAAAAAAGATGTTTTCGAAAAATTGTACTTACGTAAGTACCTATATTCCTCGAAATGAGCAGAAGGCATAAATTCAAAAATGCTAAATTATTTACATTTTCATATTAATCAAACAATTATTGGTCTTGTCGCGTGTCCTGTTTTTGAACATTTTTTAATGTTAAATGAAGTACATTTTGTCGAAAAACACAGTGGCATATCGTATAGAGGGTCAGGGGGCGATAGCCCCCCGCCTTTTGCTCTGCGGCGCCCCCATGCCCTCCCACAGTGACAAAATGACCAACTTGGAAAACAAAATTTAAAAATAATAATTTTGATATGAGTGCGCTAAATTCTAATTTCACCCGCGAATTATCGATTGTCATCGGATCATCCGATTAGCTCTTTGCCTGTTGGCGACGGAACATGGAAATTGCGTAGTTGTACGCATTTATAGCATTTTTAAATCCCGAAATCGGTGAGGCAAATCCACCAATAGATGATGCTAATACTGACTGCTGAATACAAGTTTATGATGCAGTTGATACTGATCAAATAATTCCACAAAGAGATGATGCTAAGTTTGAAACAATCCCGAATATGTTATTATCGAAAAAGTTTTGTTTTCAAGAAAAATATTTTTGAAAAAACGTGCTTTTAAAAAACGTATTTCCAAAAAAAAATTGTATATCAGTCCAAATAGGCAGAATGTATAAATACAAAATTCTAGGATATTTGTAAGTTAAGATGATCAACCGTTCCGTTTTCGCAAAAAACAGGTTTAGGGTTTTCGTCCATTATGAACTAATGTAAATTTCTTAGAATCCTAAATAATAAAAAAAATGTCGCACGCGAACTTGTTGTTTTTTTCGTCTATGCTTTTGTGTAGCTCGAGGTGACGTCGCGCCCCTCTAGACGAAATTCTAAATCCGCTCCTGTTCTTGATTAATTTAAAATAAATGACACAACCTATTTACAAGGTAAAATATAACTGTCTCATTCTTAAATTTGCAAATTAAGAAAAGTGATTGTCGCCCTATCATTGAAAAACGTGTAAGGACAAAAGTTGTTCCTACATCGTGAGAAACAATTTTTGTCGAAAAACTTTTTCTTTAAAACCAGTAGTTGAGCGGTTATAAGGGACTAAACAATTAATGTGTTTATAACAATTGATCGCGTTAGAATTTTTCGATCATGATAGTTTTGTTTTAACCTACACCTAATTCTCAATGTTCGTGATGTTTTTCAGATTTTTCTGAGCAATCCTTTTTCCCGAAAAATGTTTAAAAAAGGAAGTGACTCCGATGGCGGCGCCGCGCGCCGGCAGCCCTAACGATAGCCTTGCTGGGTACCGGCACCGGCAGCCGAGCTGGATGCCGGCAATATTAGAAAATTAAAGTCAAAATAAGATCAGAATCAAAGTACCTTAATTCAATTAAAAAATTATAATTCATTATAGTGTAAACTTTAACGAAACTTAAATCTTGCTGCAAGATATAACAATAATTATTATTATTATGTACCTAAGTCGCAAAACTTGGATCTACCAGGCAATAGGTAGGTACTATCAACAAAAATAATCTCTGGAAAACACTGCATGTACTTTTTCATTCTGTCATCTTGGAAAAATACCTAAACCCTTGAAAAGCCCATTTTGATCAAGTAAAATTTCTTAAAATATGGATGCATGCTTCAAAATTCTTTGCCTTATTCTTGCTACGGTTTCCGAGATTAGTGAGGTCCTTTAATGTTATTTTATAACCTGTTTTTGTAACTACGTTATCGAAAATGATTTTTTGCTTCTTAAGTAGTAAGTTTGGCATTTTCTGGTAAACTTAGTATCTGTTTTGCTAGAGAATTGAAATAAGCTTTGGATGAAATAGGATTGTGATTGTGTTCAAGCTCCAGGATGCATAGAAATTGTTTACACTCACTTACTTTCAAGAAAATTCTAGCCTGGCATCCTTAAACGTGGAACACTTTCTTGTTGACTTTTCATTTTTTGTCTTAAATGGTCTTGAATGCACCTTTAACACAGGCTATCCGCTGAAAATAATATTTCAGAGCCGGATTAATATCCACCACAGTATCAGGATTTCGTTGTCTTTGATTTGTCAATTGATTTGCTATCACGCAACAAAACTCATTTTTTGTGGCTTCTTGTAGTCCACCAAAACACAATTAAAATTTTCATATGTAGAAAATTTATCACCTACTTTCATGGTTTATAGTTTACACAAAATTAAAATAACACAATGTTTACATATCGTTTAAAAGACTTAACTATTATTATTTTAGGTTAGGACTGCCGCCATTCCGTTTTAGTCGTATCTTGACGGCGCGTCGGCATCCAAGAAATTTTGTACTCGGGTGCCGGCGCCGGTATCCATGAATCAACATTCTGAGAACCCGCGCCGGCATGCATAAAAAACATACATCATATATATATATATATATATATATATATATATATATATATACATATATATATATATATATATATATATATATATATATATATATATATATATATATATATATATATATATATATTGTTGACTTCGTGCTTCAATAAGCTTTCATTTGACACCCTACATGTAATTAAATGTTTTTATCCATTTCCCAATGTACCTCCTGAAATTAACCCCCAGAATCAAAATTCAACTTTTTATACTTTACATCTATAATTTGGCCACCACACTCTATCTCTGTGCTAAATTTCAATTTTTTACGTCGACTAGTTTCAGAGAAAATCGGACGGACGGACGTATGGGCGGACGGACGGACGTATGGGCGGACGGACGGACACCGAAGTGATTCCATAAGTGTTCCACTTCACGGAACACTAAAAAAATTAGAGTAAAAACTCTGCCCACCTTTTGTTTACTGAGATTTTTGCTTTTTATGAATCCCTGTCTTTAAGCCAGATATTTTGTGTAGGGTGGAAATGAACTATCAAACCTCACTATTTTATGCTATTAATAATTACTATTTCCGTTTCAAATATCATATTTCTTAAAGACATAACTAGTGTTGTTTAAAAATTATTATTCTATATAAAAAAGTATTTAACGTCACATGCTATCATCATATACAAAGTATAGTTGACAATGATAGCAAAGCCAACTCTGGACCCGTGAAAACTCATAGATCGCCTGCAGATTCAACTTGCATATTTTCCGCGCAGTGTTGACACTTCCTGGGTGACTGTTGGTTGGCGAATTTGGAGCGGCAAGACTGTAAACCTTAAAAATTTTGTGCCCATTACTTCGTCCGTCTCATGGATTTATTAAGAATGGATACAGGATGATTTAACATTCTTTGAAGCCAAAACAAACCATTCTAAACGACACTGTAAACACAATTTATAAACATTGGCCACATCTTATTTTACCTTGTATTTTTGTACAAAAAATACCTTAGGAGCATCACAAGATTTACTAAAAGTAATAAAAGCCCTAAAATATTTTATTTTTCTGCTAAATAATAATACATTTAAGTTAAAAAGATTTTATTATTTATAGGTTATATTCTTTCTAAAGGTTATTTTAAACTCGCTCCGAGTCATTTATAAATCTATAAGTCGCACTTTTTCTTTCCTAGTTCATTAGACAAAGACGTACGTGTAACCGAGCGTTCGCACACGTTTTTCCTAAGCAACCAGCAGACAGCAACACTTCTGAGGTTCAACACGCCAGTGTTATTCTATCTCTTTCTACTACCATTCTTGATTCAATTATGTGGTAATTCGTAGTTCGTAGACTCTACCCTTAGGGGAAACGTTTTCATAACAAACAACAAATTTAAGGCTTCACGTTCGATACGCTCACAGTATACGGACATCGAATCCTTTCTTAATAAATCCATGGTCTGCCTCACTGAGCTTCAGTCCAGAGGGGACAAATTCACAACTCACTGAAATGTATTCCTGAATTGCTATTTTATGCATTTTATTTAAAAGGAAATATTTTAAACATAAAAAATAGTTCAAAACATATTTTCTATTGCCATCTAGGAGGGGTCCGTAGGAAAAAGTTATAAGAGCTACTAGTATTATTCTAAATTCACCTAAAAGTTCCTAAAAGATTGCCTATATTTCTGGATTATCCATTAAGATACGGAGATATCATTATATCCTTGATTATAGTCTAAAAGTCAAACGTCCAATTTCCTATGTACCAAACATACAAAAAACTTTATATGTATGAGTGAGTTCGAAATTTGACGTCACTTACATGATTGCATTCTTAACTGTCTTGAGCCACACGAATGAAACTGACTTCAAAATATCGATCTCACTGAGTAATGTCATATGATCATGGGGCGTCAGACGTTACCCTGCCGCAAGAACTTCACAAATCGAATTTTATAATGATTATATATGTTCATCTGGTCCAGGACAGCCAAAAAAGTAACCGGAAGTGAGGTCACGTCAATTCCATATTCGCGTTAAATTAGAATCATAATAACGGTGGCTCCATATTCGTCTATACGTCAATGCTAACTTAGACATACAAATTTTTATTTAGGTTTGATACATAGGAAATTTGGCTATGAGATGCTCACTGTCACTATGCGTTAGTGACAACGAACATCTAATGACATACATCATAATTTCTAAAAAAGTTTTTTTTTGAGAAACAGAACAGGTATAATATGGCAGGCAGGGGCGTATCGAAAGCACTATGTTTGGGGAGGGGGGTAGTGGAGGAAATATATCCAACTGTATGAAGATACAAATCCAAAATTTTCGATTTGTTGACCCTTTTCACACTTATAAAAATTTTAGGACTTTTTACGTTTACAGGAATTAAACTATCGATATTTTTGCGAATTTTCCCAAATCTCTCGACATTTTTTTGGTTCGAGGTCCTAATAGCCAACGCTCCCTCCTATCCACCCCATGAATACGTCCCTGATCGCACGTTGTAATTAATTTTAAAAAATTATTAGGTAATCTAATAATTGTTCAATGTTTTTACAACATTATTTGGCAAATCAACGATAATAATTATCAAAAAAGCTATAAGCAAGCAATCCCCTTAAATAACAAAATGTAACTTATTTCAAAAATGGTTCATTCTTTATTAAATTTGTAGAAGTCATGTTTTATTGCAAAATAATTGGAAATTCAAGAAATAACACTAAATTTATATTTACATTATGTAACAGTGACGATGCCCAAATCTTTACCACCGGATAAATTTAAAAAATAAAGATGCCCTTTTATTATGCGATTATTTTAATTTTTAAGTAAATATTTTAAATTGTTTATAATTATTCCAAGAAAATCATAAAACAATAATATTCTTGATATCCTCTTGATATTTCGACAACGAGAAATTTTCGGCTGCCAATTGACATGACATTTCTTCCCGTTGTCAAGCGAGAAATCTCCTTCCTTTCCTTAATGTAAAATGTTTTGGATAAATTACTTTCACTTTCGAAAATTTGTCTTTTCCTAAATAAAATATTGATATTAAATATGTTAACTAAATTATCCACTATAAGAATAGACCATAGACAATAAAGTGTTAAGAAATGGTTTTATATTACCATAATTTAAATAATTCAATTTTTGTCGAACGAATAATGATTTAACTAGACAGGAAAGAAAACCTAATAACATGTATTATTTCATTAAACCTGTAATTTATTAAACAATGGGCAGATATTTGCCAGTATATTTTATTGTATTGTTTATTATATAATATAAAGCGATAATAGTTAACGGAAACTGATATTATATCTGGCGCGTGAAATAGGTCTAAATTATGAAATAAATAATTGTATAAACTGTATAAGACGTTTAATTTAATGGTTTAGCTAGCTATTTGTCTAGCTAGCTAACATCGGATTAAACCATAATATGTTGTATTCTTTTTACGCGGTAGTTAAAGATAAAGTTGTGTGTTTGAATATTTTATCGTCCTGATCTTTTAACACTTTGTTTTTATTTTTTATAATTTCACTGTATTTTCAGTTATCTAGTTATGACCAGCTATTTGTTGTTGTGTTATTTTGAATGCGAATCATGTAAAAACTAATACCAGAATACCTACATATTTAAAACTGACGAAACGCTTTTTGGAGTTCATAATATAAGTTTTGTTCTAATATAAGAAAGACCATCAACATGTTTAAATGAGTTGAGAATAAAAGATGCAACTGTATAGAGTATAGAGTATACTTTGTATTTGGCATGTATTTTTTACATGATAAAAATAAACATTTTTATGCCTTATAACGTATAACGATTACATTCATTGGGAATTTTGTGGAAAACTGTCAGGATAATTCATAATATTTTTTTGCTTATTTGGTCTCCCACCAGAACTTTTTTTCCAATAGACTTGCAGCACAAATTTCCCATTTAGTTAATGTTTAATCCCCACTTCTATGGCATTATATATAGACAATATGGCGGCAAGTAAACAAAGCATACCCGTTAGCGGGAATAAAAATTGTGATACATTGCGTTTTCACTGCAAGAAAAAAGTTGTAGCTAGTGTTACGTGTAAGAAGTGCAAGGAAAGCTTCCATCCAGCCTGTCTAATACAAGCTGGAACGAAAAAAACGCCGGGAAATTGCCAACATGAACCGGAACAGGAAGGTAACCTCAATTCAGAAGATCAAAACGAAAACATTTTATTAAAGAAAATCATAAATCAAATGGAGAAGAAATATGAGCTACTTCAGGAGAATTGCGAATTACTGCGAGAAAAGGTACATTCTCTTGAGGAAAAGCTGGAAAATCGCAATAAAAATCGAAGAAACATTGAACAAAAAAAGGTTCAAAGTCCACATTCCAATACCCGTGTGAAGTTGGGTGAGTCTTCTTCGGTATCTGAGAACGGCGGCGGCATAACAAAAACAGTAACAACAGATTTTGGCACGGATCGAGTGGGCCAAAACGAAAATGTAGAAGTAGCCACAATTGAACGCAAAGAAGAAAACCCTGAATCTTCCAATAACCTCAAAAACACTGATCATAACAAAAAAGAAAACAATATTCAAGCTACACGGGAAAGTACTGCAAAAACTTTTTCTTCTGTGTTGAATACCAACAATAATTCTAAAAACTACATAGAAGCAAGCAATCTTGAAAAATGGGAAACGGTGCAGCATAGGAGAAGAGGTAGAAACTTGGACTTTAACAGTAGACCAAGTCCAATAAAAGGGACCAGCCAGAATGATTCAGACCTTCAAGTTGCGAAAACTTACTCTTGGATCTTTGTTTCAGGCCTAGTAAAAGAATCTAGCCCACAGGAAATCCAGCAATACTTGAAAACCAAAGGCATAGTTGACTGTGTCTGTGAAAAAATAAAGACCAAGAAAGACCACATTTACAGTTCTTTTAAAATGGGCGTACCCAAAGAAGATCAGATTCAGGTTATGAATGCTGCATTTTGGCCCAAAGGAATTGTAGTAAACACTTTTTTAAACTTGAGGCATACCAACATCCAGGTGAGGTAGGAAAATATTTAACAGAACAACATCAGTTAAATTTTTTACATTACAATGTTCGCTCCATACGTAATAAAACGAATGAATTAGAAGCTGGTCTGGTAAACAAAAACATAAACTTTATTGTGCTGACGGAGCACTGGTTGACGGAAGAGGAGGTGCCAGTGTTTAATATACCAGGGTATAAGTTGGACAATTGTTCAGTTAGGAAAGAAAGCAGGGGGGGAGGAACACTCATTTTAGTAGATAAAAATATTGACTTTGACCCAATTGAGATTTTCTCTGATTTAAATAAAGAAAAATGTATAGAGCTATGTTCCATCGTAATAAAACCTTTTAATATAATGTTATTAGGTATTTACAGGTCACCGACTGGAGATTTTGGCATCTTCTTGGAGACATTGGAGAATGTTTTGCAACGCATCAGCTTGGGCAGGAATGTTGTGCTGGCAGGTGACTTCAATGTATCATTTGGAACTAATCAAAGAGAAGCAGTTAACCTCTGTGACCTTCTGGAAACGTATGGCTTTAAAGCCATGATCACTGAAAATACAAGAGGTGAAGCCTGCCTGGACAACATTTTTGTCAACTTTGCGACTGATTCTGCATCTGCAGAACCGATTAATTTTAACCTGTCAGATCATATTGGCCAGCTGCTATGTCTGACTGTGGATAAGGCATGTGATAGTGCCCCCTATATTAGAAAAACATTTAGACCCATTACTGAAAGTGGGCTGCGGGGTTTCTATAGCACGGTGGAGTCGTATTCATGGGACTTCATAGATGATGCAGGTATGTGTGTTGACAACAAGTTCGAGACCTTTACAAGTATGCTGAGGGAGGCATACCTGCAATCATTTCCTGAGAAGACCTACCAGAAAAAGGTGAATGATCCGCACAGCGTACCATGGTTTAATGATGACTTGCGACTCATGAGGGATCATCTAAGCTTTCTATTTCAAGTATGTAAACAGCACAATACTCCTGGTAATCATGTGCAATATAAAAACTTTAAAAAGGTGTATAATAATGCTATAAAAGAATCAAAAAAACAAGCAAATGACAGAATAATTTCTACATCTAAAAACCCAACAAAATCTCTGTGGGATATTATCAACAATAAAAGGGGTAAATACAAAAACAGTAACATGAAAATTACTAACCTATGTCCAGAGAAATTCAACGAGTTTTATACTAATATTGCACATGATATAATTAAAGATATACCTGATACTCAAATTGACCCTCTCTCCTATATGGAGGGCTTGATGATCCCTGATGTGGACGAGTTTTCGTTCCAGGAGGTGAGTTTTGTTTTTGTAAGGGATACTATCGACAATCTTAAAAATAAGAATAGCTCTGATGTCTGCGGTCTTACAGTTCGGCTGGTCAAAACAGTGAAAAATCTTATTATTGTCCCTTTAACAAAATTAATTAATATGTGTCTCAAAAATAATATTTTTCCAAATGTGCTAAAAAGAGCAATAGTAACACCAATATTTAAAAAGGGTGATAACATTAATGTTGCTAATTACCGGCCTATATCATTGCTCCCAATCTTGTCAAAGGTGGTCGAAAAGTGCATGGCTAAGATGATTACCACGCATTTTGAGACCAACAACCTTTTTGCGAATGGCCAATTTGGATTTAGAACTGGGAGAAGCACGGTGCTGGGCATTCTGGACCTCCTCTCTGATATAATGGATTCATTTGAAGCTCTGGAATTTGACATGGCTCTGTTCTATGATCTCAGTAAGGCCTTCGACTGTGTAACGCATGGTATCCTTCTCGACAAACTAAAATTTTACAAATTCAATCAAAATAGCATGTCACTTTTAGCATCTTATCTTAGTGATCGACGGCAGGTGGTGTCGGTTGGAGGGGTGACATCGGCAGAACGGGTGCTTGATATCAGAGTACCGCAGGGGTCTGTATTAGGGCCAATCCTATTTTTAATTTTTATAAACGATCTTCCCCTCAATGAGGTGACCGCTAGATACACCCTTTTTGCTGATGACACTACTCTATCGATACGGGGTAATAATCTGGAAGATGTTGAGATGGGTGCCGGGGAAGCTCAGTCGAGGGCTGAACAGTGGTTTAATGCTAACCAGCTTAAGCTAAACGGAGACAAAACTCAAAAAATGATATTCTCATTGAGAGATATCAACGCTAATGCCAATCCAACAGATGTCAAATTCCTGGGAGTATACTTGGACCCCAAACTTAAATGGGATGTCCACACTGAGAGGATGTCTGGAAGGCTCAGGAGTTGTGTTTTTCTTCTGCGAAGCCTGGCCGACTGTGTATCACTGGAAACAATGATGTCCGCCTATTATGCGCTGTTCCACTCCGTTATGTCTTATGGTATAAAGGTGTGGGGCGGCGCAGCGTCGGCGGATAGAGTCTTTCGACTACAGAGAAGAGCAGTGAGAGTTCTGACTAGAGTTGGTTATAGGGATGATTGCAGGCCTGCCTTTAGGGATCATGCCATACTAACGTTTCCCTCAGTCTACATTCTGGAGAGCCTCATCTATGTTAAGAAACATGAGCATCTTTTCGTAACCCATGGGGATATTCACACTTATGATACCAGACATAGTAGCAACTTAGTGGTTTCCTTCTGTCGATTGGGAAGATGCCAAAAAAGACCAGAGTTCATTGCAGTGAAAATGTTTAACAAGATTCCGGTGACTCTAAGAACATTGCCTTTAAAAGATTTTAAAAAAAGAATCAAGACTGTCTTATGTAGAGAAGCTTTTTATAGCGTGCAGGAATTTTTTAATTGTGACAGTGATATATTTGTTCAATAGAATAGAATGTCTATGTGCATGTCAAGATTGTTTAATGTTTTGATTTTAACCTGTGACGTTTATAACTGTGATTGTAATTTAATTTTAATATAATTTTAATATTATTTATATTCTTTTCAATGCTCCTTTTGAGAAAATTTTATTATTGACTTGTGTAAATACTGATTGTATGATAACATGAATAAACTATTTTGTATTTTGTATTTGTATTTTGTATTTTAATAGCTCCTTATCTTCCCAGTACACGTATTTCCTTCCATAATTTGCTTTAATTTCTTAATATGTGTATGAACAATTTCAAATTTCAACCATATTATTTGATTAAGCTAAGAATCTACGGATAGTTTACTATCGAGATTTCTCTCTAGACCAGTTCTATTTTAATATATAAATTGACAAATTTATGAATAAGATTAAGTTTTGTACTACCTTTGAGTTTTTCGTAAATTTTTATACAAAATAGCAGGTTCTAGAGCTGACTTTCTCCCTTATGAAGTTCTCTTTAATGCTATTCGGGAAGTAAGAATACAAGTTAATTCCGTACGAGATGCTAGATCCACGAATTAAAAATAAGTGTTTTATACATAAGACTATAGTATAGCAAAGTCAAGCAAAGATTTAAAAGACTAATTAAAAAATAAAATGCAAGCTGTTAACGAATCAAAAATAAAGTGTTTAAGGAACGTTAGATATATATCTAAGAAGAAAATATATTAAAACTCAACGAGGAAAGGATACTGCACCGGGACAACTAAGACAAGTGATATTAATACGCTCATCTTAAGAAAGTATTGAAATTGAAGAAAATTTACAGAAAAAATTAAAGCTATTTAACAAAAATAATAGAATTAAAAAATGTTTGATGGGAAGAAATATTTCCAATTTATTAATGACCTCTGTATTCAAAATGTGGATTAGATCGAGATATTATATTACGAAAACGTAATCTGGGGAGGCTTCTTGAAGGAATACAAAATAAAAACAAAATATGAATAAAGGGCCTGACAAAATGCCGTAAATCTAGAAATTACACAGAAAAAAATTCGCTATCTTAATTTCGTAAAGACATCAAATCACCAGGCATGCGAACTGCTAAGAATAGGGAAATAGAAGGTCTAGAATAAATGAATGGCTGTGTAAAGCAAAAAAGTCTTGGTAATGTTTGGTACTGCAATATATTAAGAGATGATAAAAGGAATAAATAGACAAAAATTAGTAAACTCTAACCTAAGCTTGTTCCCCAGTTCCCCTGCTAGAATTTGATCTTGATTTTGTGGGTTGATGTTGGGCCCAATAAACCAAATGATTTACTATTCTTCTGAGAAATGAAAAATATATGATGCTTGACATTTCAATGTTAAACTAAACAATACTTAACTATTACATCTGTAAAAACGTGTACTTTTTAATCTCGTTGAATTACAGATATAAAAATGTCATGCATTACCAGTGATTATTTATTTATCGATATATTCTGGCTGTTTACAACTTTCACTAATAAAAATAGTACCTTATGACGTTAGTATGATACCAAAACGGAACCACTTCAATTTTGAACGAAATTTGGTATCACTTGCTCTTAAATTATTGTCCTTTATGATAGATTATGAAGCAAAAAAAAGCTTGATTATGGTTTTTTTCTTTTTCACACTGGTATAATTTAGGAAATGTGGTGCAATAAAGTGGAGCCACCTTACATGGCGATCTACAACTTCAGAATAAGATAATTTGTATTGAAATTGTTAGTCATAAAATGCTTCTGGAAAACGATATTCATTTGAAATTGGGACATCAGCTGCGAAAGCACCTAAAATGGCGAAACTAAGAAAAAATCTGAAGTACTTCATCGCTAAACTTGAGACCGTGACCTAATTGATTGCTTACCTACCTACTGCCAATTCTACAAGTAAAAAAAATTTGGAGCAAATGTTTATTTTATAGACAGCAAGGGAGGATATTTCTAAATAAACAATGAAAATGAAAAATACTATGACAATAAAATATAATTTTTATTTTGACATTTAAAACAATAATTAATTACATAAAATCTGCGATGTAAAAGGTCGAGTAGTTGAAACTTCATTTATGTAAATTTGCCAATGAAGGGATTAGGAATATGATAACCCACTAGTTAGTCACACATCGCCATCCTACAAGGGTTCCACTTTATTACGCCAATTTTATAAAAGTATTCAAGTGGGAAAGCACCATTACAATGCGAAATTTGACATATACATAGATCACCATATCCAGTTGGGAGTGCCTATGAACCTAATTTTTAATTTAAAAAAAAACATTACATAACAATTTTAGTATGATAAAACCCCGTCAAACAAATTAATTCTTTTTACACAGGTCACCCAAAAACTCAAGAATTTAAATATTACCTAAGAGTAAACTTTAAAATATCTAGAATACAAGGATAACTCCTGTACTTCTAGTTGATGTGAAGTTTTCTGCACCATCACCATCCTACATCCTTTCAACCTTTAAATGGAAATCCTATGTAGGAACTTTACCAGCAAGCATAGTTTTAAACTAGCAGCTATTTATTATGTTGATTACCATGAATTTTTCTAAATAAAATATTATGTTTAATTCATTAATCATCCGATTTTTCTTTAGCTTTCAACCCTTTTTTTATTGCGCTCTCTCACTCAAACCGCTTTTTGTTTCATGTAATTGCGCTAAGCACCTCTTATGCATCTTTCTCAGTCAGAAATATCTCCTTGTAATTGTAGAAGTTTAGTAGAGGTTCTAGTTTGTTACCTAATTGTTTGAGTGTTGTGTGATCTAATAACTATACATTGTTCTTTCGGAAAACAAGACAAACGTAAGTTGTATTTATAAAAAACAGTTTTACAGCGAGAAGCGAACTTCTCGCTTTAAAACTTGTACGCTTTTTCTTATGAATACGACTGCACCTACAAGTTTTTAAAATGCAAAAATCAAAAGCTTGCAATTGGCTCAGTATTTCTAAAATTAAAACAAAAACAAAAATAAAGCCGAATTGAAAAACACACAAACTAAAATGTCATTAAAATGTAACAAATTAACGGTACTTTGTTGAAGATGTGGGCTTTGTATTTGAACAGCACTTTATCATAATTTTTTGCAGACACATTTTATTATACGAGGATGGGTAGTATTCAATTTAGAAACGTTACATTAAAAATGTCACTTAATACAAAATGAAGCAAGTAACTCACGGTGAAAAATTGCCACCCTGTTATAAAATATCGGCTCCCCCGTTAAGGGCGTTTTTTTATTGTGGAGGGCATCAAAGTGTCCAGCCTTTAGAACAAGAATCAGGGAATTACGGTTTTTTGTCTTAGGCTATGAACCCTCAGAACAAAATTGTGAACACGCCACTGGTTGTAATTAGAAATAATTAATGCTACTATATAATATTAAACAAAAATTATGTTTCAAAAGCGCAGAAATAATAAGACATAAAATATTGGCATTTATAAAAAAGTGGTTGAAAATCCAAAAATATACTAAGTTTTTTTAAGAATTATGATGTTATAAATGTAAATAATTGACAATGATCGGCATATCTCCACCACTAATTAAGTTAAAAGAAAAGAGAAGATTATCTGATAGTATATAGTTTATTTATGTGGTGACGTCGACTTTTCATTTAATTATTTTAAACGGTTTCGGTATATCTTTTAAAAAATTGATACTCATTTTTATCTATAGCCTTAAAAATTTACTTATTTTTTCCTTATTTTAATACTTATTTAAAACTTAAATTACTCTTCAGAATTAAGCAACATGAAATGGCTTTGTTTTCATCTAGACGTTAAGGAACTGATGAAAAGCAAACAATTTATCATACTTTCTAGCTACTAATAGTCTCCCGCACTACTTGAAAAATATCTCACTCGAATGTTTGAAGATTCTGGGGTACTGAAAATCAAAAAAGGATCTCTTGATGTTAATTACACACCTTAAAGGTTACAGTTCGATAACGATCTCGGAAAGGATATTTGGGCATTTTTTTAATAGTGGAGACGGTAACGGCAACACGCAACTGATATTCGAATATTTTGCAAAAGTTTGCTCTTTCTTCTACAAAGAATAGTCCTAAGACATGGTAGCAACAACTGAAGCTCACACCGCTTAGTACACAATACAATTAAAAAACGTATTTGTGACCTAATTTTGGAAGATGGCCAAAAAATCAAAAACTGAATAAAATATAAATACCTTGGCGTGAATATTACCAACGATGGAACCCTGGACCAGGCCATTAAAGACAGAAGTACTCAGGGAAGGAAAGCTACAGCGATGCTGAATTCTATTCTCTGGGACCAAAAAATCACAAAAAATAATAAACATCGCATATACAATACCATCGTAAAAAGCATCGTTACTTATGGCAGTGAAGTATGGCAACTCAAGGAAAAAGCAATAAAAACTCTGGAGGCGACGGAGATGGACTTCTGGAGACGCGCTGCGGGCAGATCGAAACTTGAAAGGATTCCAAACGCCAGAATACGAGAAATCATGGGAGTTCGACACACCATAGCCGACGAAATAAAAACAAAACAGCTCAAGTGGTACGGGCACGTACAAAGAATGACTGAAGAGCGACTGCCAAAGCAAATACTGGCGTGGACGCCGGCAGGAAGGAGAAAGAGGGGAAGACCAAGGAAGAGCTGGAGAGAAGGAATCGATAAGGAGATCAGAGACAGAGGCCTAGAAGAGGAGCTGTGGAACGATAGACAGCAATGGCGACTGGGAGTCGGAAGACGCCGGGGGACGTTTTAGCCCGACTATACCGGGTGTCCCAAGGGGGTGGCTCGCCCCTATAACTTTTTTGTTTTTTAAGATAAAAAGATATAATTTGGACTGTGTTTGTAAGAGATAAAATTGCATTTTTTAACAGATGACTTGACCTTTTCCAGCTTCCGGTTTAACCGGAAACGAAATCAACTTTTAATTTTTAAATGGGACACCCGGTATTTTTTTCTTGTTTTTGACTCAGAGTAACATTCTGAATGCAAATATGGGCCATTGGTCACTTTTTGTCAAGTAAAAAAAGTATTTTTCCAAAATTTATTTTTTAGTCTAGAGTGCTATGAGAATGTTAAAGTCGTTTATTTCAGTTTTAAAAACAAGGGAAAAATTACGTTTTCCTGTTTTTATTCATAATTTTCAAATTATGTGCAATTTAATTTTCAAATTTATTTTACCCGTTTTTTTCAAATGGGAACATGGTGGCTCGTGCAGTTAGAATAAAAGAGCATTTTATTACGAATAATTTGATATCCCACATTATAAGGTTTTAACTCAACTACTCCTAAAAGACTAAAAAAACGTTACCCCTACGTTGAACCAATGCATTGTTCCATAAATGGATTTTTATAGCGTTTAGTCAAGATAGTAGGTCATGACTGAGAGGATAATAATAATAGTAATGTCGTGAAACAACCGAACTAAGGTGGCTTTGAAACCAAATGTCTATTGAATGTGGATTTTTGTTGTCAGTATTGTTTAATACTTTTGGAATTTCTAATCTACAAGATGAAAAATTATTCAAGAAGTGAAAAAATTGACATGCTTTTAGTTTTTGGTGAGTGTAGACAAAAGTAAACTGATGCAGTTCGACTTTACACCGAAAGATATCCTGAACGCCGTCACCCAACACGTCATTATTTCTTAAAGCTAGTCCAAAAATGCGCAAATAATAAAAATGAACCAGTTATAATTAATCAGTGAAGGAAAAGAAATTGACGTCTTGGCATACCTGCCGGTAAATATTAATGTTTTAGTTAGGGAGATCTCTTTAGTGAGTCAAACTTCCAAATCATCTACATGGATATAATGAATAATATCCGTTGCACCAACATCATTACGAAAATAACAATTATCGAATACTTCAATATTGCAACTGGTACTTAGATAAATATTTTGAATATAACACCTTTTCCTCCAAAATTATTTATTCTGACAAAAGCCGTTTTACGAATTTGGGTGTTTTTAACAGAAATACCAAACGATACTGAGGTCAAGAAAACTTACATCGGATGGACTCGGATGGAGGAAGGCAATTTTCAGGAATGTTTTGGGTTTAATTGTCGGGTCGGGATTCTTGGCGACAGGATTTTAGGTCCTATAATCTTTGATGGGCACTTAACAGGGCAAAGATATTTGAATTTTCTTACCCAAGAAGTTGAGCAGCGTCTTGGCGAAATTCCAATGATTAATCAAGAAAACCTATTCTTTCAACAAGATAACGCCCCTCCTCATAACATAGGAGCAGTGAGGGATTACCTAAATTATACTTATGGTGAAAAGTGGATTGGAAATAACGGTCCTGTTAGGTGGCCACCAAGGTAAAACCGAACTCAGTTATAAATTTATAATTTTATTTATTTCATTTTCCAAATATTTCAGGTCACCTGACCTCACCCCTCTAGATTTTTTATAGGGTACAATTAAAAATGAAGTTTACGATCAGGGACGGACTGGCCCGGCGGGCTGGCGGGCGCAGCCCGCCGCGCCATTTATTTACAAGTCGCCCTGGCGCCCTTTCGTGTAAGTGAAAATAATAGTTAAAAAAGCTTATTAATTTAAATCGGCGCCTTTACCTTTAAATAGCCCGCCAAATTTTCCGGACCCAGTCCGGCCCTGTTTACGATATTCCTTCAACAACTCGTCTTGAATTAGAAAATAAAGTGGGGGCGGCAATCAACAGGATTAATCCGAGAATATTAAGGAATCTAGTTAGAGCAACTGTCGAAAAGGTCCGGCTTTGCCAACAAGATTGTGGACATTTTAAACATTTGGAACCATAAGTAGGGTATTTTACTATTGTTGTTATAATTTCGGTTTCCATTAAAAACATTTTCCTCTGTTGCTAATACCAATATTAACGACTTAAACATATCCATGGCGCTCTAGACTAAAAAGTTAATTTTGAAATACATTTGTTTTTGACATAAGAAAAAGTGACAAGCGGCAAATAGTTATATTCAGAATGTGACCCAGAGTCAAAAATATAACAAATATACAGGGTGTCCCATTTAAAAATCAAAAGTTGATGTCACTTCCCGGAAAACCGAAAGTTGAAAAAAGTTGAATCACTTGTGAAAAAATGTACTTTAATGCCTTATAAATATCCTTAAAATTGCAAATTTGTATCATCAAAACCAAAAAAGTTATAGAGGCGAACCACTTTCCAGGGACACCCGGTATATATATATATATATATATATATATATATATATATATATATATATATATATATATATATATATATTTGTGACAAATTATTTTCAAAATTTCTGAATTCTATTGACGGAATGAGAATTTATCTAGTCAAAAGACTATTATATTTGTAAAAACAATTAGAATCATTTGCTTTTTTTAATGATCTCTGTTAAAACGTCTTCCAACAACCGACTTGGCCGTACGTCTGAACGTAACATTTTGCTTTTTAACATTCTTCTGCCAAATTAGTGACTTGCCAGTTAAAACCATTCACTTTCGCACAATGCCATTTAAAGTACGCGTTTATTTAAATGTATGTCAAACAGATACAAAATTTGGTGTTGAACAATATTTGCTATTAATTTAAATTCAACTTTTGAAACAAACTACTTTTATTATACATTACAAGAAAAAACAAGAGGGGAACGTTTGGTGTATTCACGTCAAGGGTTTATTATGTGTAGTTATGTCAAACAATGCAAATGGAGTATTAATGTAAATAATATATAAATATTAACTATGCAAAGATTAACTCCATTGCTAGTGCGTATATATATATATATATATATATATATATATATATATATATATATATATATATATATATATATATATATATATATATATATATATGTGTGTGTGTGTGTGGGTCGTGGTTAATCCGGGAATACATCCGTTCGTTTGATTCGTTTCTAGTTGAAACTTGCAGACGTCTCGCCAAAATCTCATTTGGCATCTTTTGTGCTTACTCGCTGGTCGTAGAAAGTAAACTTTCTAAAAGGAAAGTTTACTTTCTACGACCAGCGAGTAAGCACTGAAGATGTCAAATGAGATTTTGGCGAAACGTCTGCAAGTTTCAACTAGAAACGAATCAAACGAACGGATGTATTCCCGGATTAACGACGACACATATTTCTCCATCCGTGAAACCCTACGTACTTTCATATATATATATATATATATATATATATATATATATATATATATATATATATATATATATATATATATATATATATATATATATATATATATATATGCATCCCTTAGCGAAAACTATCAAGCACCTCGAAAATACTTTATTTTTATGAAAAACGCATAAAAAGAGAAAAACTAAAAGAGGGGGATGTTGGCCATATTTAGGCAAAAACCGAGTAGTAGGTAATAGATCGCCATACATATGCATGGAGTAATGATTTAGAGTATTTAGATATTTCCTTAAATTTTAATACAACACATGTTATTAAAATTACTTACTCCATGAATGATTATATGATCAAACCAAAACAAATAGTAAAACATTAAAAAAACTGCAAAAGTGATATTTTGTTATGTTTGGTTCCAAAAATTACATAAAAAAGTTTTAATTCTCGGCGCCCAACGTGGAAAAAACCAAAGCCAACAAATTTTTTTTCCGAATATTTTCAAATTCTTGAACGTCTTCTTTCTTTAGAGAGAGAGAGCCTTCTTCTATCCTTGGTGATACTGTACAGTGTTGAACATTATTATCATTAGAGGACAAAGAAATTTTTTCGAACATTTTCAAGTTCTTGAACGTCTTCTTTCTTCAGGGAGAGAGAGAGAGAGAGAGAGAGAGAGAGAGAGAGAGAGAGACTTTTTCTATCCTTGTTGATACTGTACAATACTAAACATTATTACCATAGGAGGACAAAGAAATCAATATAATTGTTTTACTTTTCGGTAGTGTTACCCGAAGGCGCAATTGTCAATGACCATCACTCACGCGTTACAGTTAATAGTAATAGAAAGATAATAATGTATAATACTAAAATAAATGCCTAAACAGGCAGCAACGAATAATCGGAAAATAATGTTCTAGTCTATGTAAGAATATAACCATTCATTCAACACAGCAACATCTTGTCGACTGAGGAAAATGCAACTGAAAATTTTTTTCTACGGCTTGTGGACAGAAACCTCAGGCGTCATATTGTATGCTACGCTGACGAATCTGCGAATATACGACTCAGTGAACAGTAGGCCTAATGGAATACAAATTGTTGGTTTTGTTGATATTTACTTAAGAGTAGTTGTTAACATATGACATTCGTGAAGAAGAGTGCTTCATAAAACAGTGGCCAGAGCTGAAATGATATATGGAGCACAAATATGGTCACAAAAGACAGTGTATGAAAAGTTAATGTGGCGGAAATAAGAATTTTAAGATGAACGCGCCGAGAAACAAGAACAAGCAATGTTAGGAAGAAAAGACTAATTGAAGTAACCAAAGTTCAAAAGGAGCCTACCACGGTACGAGTATCTAATAAGAAGAGAATGAAGAGACAAAAATTATGTCGGCAGAAGAGTAATAGCTATGGAAGCGAATGGGAACAGAGGTGGAGAATAACCTAAGTAGGGGTGGGTGAATGAAGTTAGTAATGGTTTAAGGAAGCTTAGGACTGGACATAGTCGAGACGATGAACCACCAACGGCGACCTCTTATAGAGTTGGGGACCGACGGGATCAAAGAAAAACTGTTTTAAATTATTCCAGGTAAACAGCTGTCGCTATAACCCGTTGTAATACAGTGTGTAACAAAAATATGGGAACCTCGAAATATCTTGCAAACAGTTTACCCGATTTTTATGCAATTTTGTACACTTAGGTACGAAATTACGTCCGATCCAATGGCGAGTTTTGCATTATTGTCAAGTTTATCGTTTTCCTGAAATCGACAGGAACTTTATTTTTAAGTGGAGCGCTCTATATTTTATTCGATTTTCCAATTCAGCTTAAAATTTTGAATACTTCTTATTGGAAACATTTTATCTTAAAGTCTACAGTTTTTGAGAAAATGGTATATTAGGTAGCATATTATTATACCTATATTCTTTATAAAACCCAAGCGAACACCTAAAATCTTGGATTACATTTTTACTTTTGAAAATATTTTACTTACCCGAAACTTCATAACAAACTTACATTTTATATAAAAATTTTAAATTATGGTGATGATTTCATATTCTAGCCGCAGGTGATCAATAGAAAATGGCAAAAATGGTTAATTTTTGAAGGTATCTATGAAAAACTGCGATTTTTTATGACGATTACTCTCTTGTTATTAAAATAAAAAGACAAAGAACTTTTTATATGTTGGATATGAAACCACATTACCAGAAACCTTAAAATAATTCCTGTGATTGTGCGGTCAGACCTTAGGTGGTTGATTAAATTAACCGTCATGATGTCTGAATACAAATATGTAGATTTTATACAATTAAAAATTAATAGAAAAATCCTTTGTTATTTAAAGAAAGGCTTTGGTTACCGGAAAATAACAATAAATATACATATACAAAAAAACTATAAGCGGGTACTTTTATGGATTTTTTCTAAAGATGGTAGTATCAAGATTTTATTAAAAACCTCTTAAGAAATTGAAACTTGACTTTAATGAGAATGTGACACAAGAAGTTTAAATTCAACTTAATGCTTTTTGTTAACAAACAATGTTTTCCATAACAAAAAAATCTAATTATTTTTTGTAAACACTAAAAACTGGAAAAAATTTAATTTGGTATATTTTATTAATATTATTCTAATCACCAAAATAAAATTTAAATATAACCAGTTTTGCTAAGAATTCGCTTTTAATTTGTGGTTAAAATGCGTATACACCTGATAAATAATGTGAGACCCTGACAATACAGGTCAAGTTTTATAAAAATAGTAAACAATTCAGGTTTAAGACCACACCTAATGAGACTTTCCGGGTTCCTAATAAAAATAACTTTTTTATAAAATTATATACAAAGTGGACTAAAATAGTCGAATAGTGTTTACAAAATTGAAATAACAAATTTGTTATTATCATGGATTTATCAAGAATGGATACGGGATGATTTAACATTCTTTGAAGACAAAACAAACCATTCTAAACGACACTGTAAACACAATTTGTAAACATTGGCCACACCTTATTTTACCTTGTATTTTTATACAAAAAATAAGTTAGAAGCATCACAAGATTTCCTAAAAGTAATAAAAGCCCTAAAATATTTTATTTTTCTGATAAATAATAATAAATTTAAGTTAAAAAGGTTTTATTATTTATAGGTTATGTTATTTCTAAAGGTGTTTATTTAAAGTCGCTCCGAGTCATTTATAAATCGCACTTTTTCTCTCCTAGTTCATTAGACAAAGACGTACGTGTAACCGAGTGTTCAGACCGAGGTTCAGCCGTTTTCCTAAGCAACCAGCACAAGCAGCAACACTTCTGAGCTCCAACACTCCAAGGCTATTTTATCTCTTTCTACTACCATTCTTGATTCAATTACGTAGTTCGTAAACCAATCTCCTGGGGGAAATGTTTTCATAACAAATAACAAATATAAGGCTTCACGTTCGATACGCTCACAGTACCTATACGGACATCGAATTCTTTCTTAATAAATTCATGGTTATTATTAATAAAAAATCTTATGAAAAGAGGGAGTACTTATAAAATATGCTCAATTCCCAGGATCAAAACGGTTTTTAAGTATTTTCAAATATCTTTGGAAATTAAATGAATTTTAGAAAGTACTTCCATGTATTATTTTAACAAAATAGCTTCAATATTTGTAAAACAAACTTAAACATTGATCCATGAATGTTAGAACGTGTAGCTATTCTTGTTTTATATTATAATGTATAAATAGATGAAAACTGCAAAAATAAAAAAACAACAACATTGCATAAAAAATTACGTGGATGGTAGGCGAGCAATAATACTGTACCCACGCCCTTTATTTCTCTTATACACAAACTGGGTACTATGTCCATACATTTGAAAGGATGTATACGTAAGTTTAATCATATTCCGTTAAATCACAACTGCCCGGGAACTACATAAAGTTAGCCAGATCGGTTTTGTCAGAAAGTTGATATGTCATTACTTGAACTAAAAGTGGACAATTTTTTCCGCTTTCTTTGCCACATTTGTAAACTTTTGAACCGACACGACATTGTAAAAATATATTTTGTATTTTTTATACATTTAAAATGAAACTCAAAAACATACTTATTTGGGGTACAAAACTTAGTTGACTTATCTACTCATTAGTGATTGTCATCTTAGAACTACAATTGTCAAAATAGACCGGTTTTACATCATACGAGCGTATCTCGTAGTGTTTTTTTAGTTTTTAGGCAACTGTTTCTTACAAAAAATAACCAATTATTTTACGCAACTGTCGACATAATACTGGTTAAAATTCCAAAACGATTTTTAATAAGTCATAATATAATATAATAATGTGGCGAGAAAAATAGTTTCGCAAAATCGGTAAAAAAAACTATTTAAAGATGCAGCAGTTTTGGATAATACCTCTCAAGGGCATTTTTTCTATGTTAATTGATATGGTTCATGCAAGCGCTAACAAACATTGAGATAATTAGGTTAATTTAAACGTTCTTTTGGTTTGGTTGGTAAAAATTTATTTGCTAATTCAAGGTTTTGGTTTATTAATTTTGTCGGCTACATGAATTAAAAAGAATATTACTTATATTTTATCGCTTTATCTTAAGCCCTAACAAGGATTAGACCATAACAGCAGGTACATTAACTACAAAATTTTAAAGAATCCTTACACAATAGAAGAATAAAATGTTAGAAATGTCAGTTTAATCCTGGTTCGTTTAACAGCAGTGTAAATTACACTAAAACCTCATTCTATTTGATTTAAATCAATTTGTGTTTCTCTCGGGACAGGACTAAGTTAAAATACTGCATCCCATCGTAACATCAATAATTACAAATGTGCATACCAAATATTTTAATTTAAGTTAATAAGTAAAATATTTGTGTCCCCATTTATGCAGTGTCGCGCCCTAATTGGTTGTTAAACATGATTTAATTTTACAAATAGTAATTTCTCTACTCGGAGTAAGTAAAAAATTCTCATTTTATTTATTTGCTGAATGTTAATGTTATTCAAATACCAAAGAGATTTTTATAAAAATACTGCATCAAAAATATGTTTTCAACTAAACACCGAAACCCTTAATTGATTTAACAATATATTATTATGTGAACTGTGACCATGTGGCTTGTGATAAGACAATCTTCATAATTATTCAGAGTAAATTACAAGACTTTGTACTATTTCAGACAAAGTTTAGAAACCAAGAAGGTTATATAGCTTCTCTGTTTCTTTATTTTGTCATCAACTCTTTTTAGAAGGTAGATTTGTAGACTTATTAAACTTGTGCATGTTTGGGGTCGTACTGTAGTTAACCAGATATATTTTGCTTTATTGAGAAATTCTATAAAGTAACAGAGAAAAATCATGGTAACGCACATGTTACCCTACCAAGGTTAAGCTTGGTTTTCGTACGAATTCATAGCTCAATAATTATTTTTCAAGTTGTACTATTATACGCGGAATAAACATTTTTTAAACAGGAGCAACAATGGGCGTTATTAGGCATTCCAACTTTTTTCATTTTTCTTATTTTTATACAAAAAAAAATCATTTTTTCAAACGATATTAGGTAAACCCTATTATCCGCAGTAAAACATTTTTTACTTTAAAAGAAAATGAACTATAACTAAGAGAATATTCGCATTTCTCGTTACGTTATTAAGAAATAGCAGCACAACGTATTATTTAACGTATTTTTTATTATTATTTAACGTATTTTTCCAGAATTTTTGGATTTCGCTATACACTGCACTCACAGTCTCATTTTTAAACCATCTACTGATGTTGCACATATAAAAGTATGTAATTTTAACATATTAAATCGTTAAGGTAAGGTTCCTATAATAATTTGCATGAAACGATTACTCGAACGCTATTTACGTTTACCATACCCTCTGTACTAGCATTTCAGTATTTTTAAATCCCAATCACAATAGTCCTCTATAGGAAAAGTTACAGACAGTCACTTTGTTTGTTGTTGCAATTATTGTAATAATTAAACAGACATTAGTAGAAATAAATATATACCATGTCTGACAATATAACTTTATTTTGTGATTTTTTTATTGTCAGATTCCTAACTTCTAGAATTAAGGGAAACAATCCATATAAGTCTACAAAAGACTAAAAGACTACAAAAATATTATCACGATATTGCACTTAATTTCGCTTTTAGTTATAAACTAACATTTATAGGAAGGAAAATAAATTTTCAGTTATTTATTTTTTAAAATAAAGTTAATAACATCTATCACAAAGAATAGTCTACAGCACAATCTACGATCAGACAATTTGGTTTAACCTGAATGTCTAAACTAATAGCTTTTAAATAATCATTATTTCCTGAGTATGTCTATTTAATATATTTGAAATTAATTATGTCTGCAAGTTGCAGGACGACGATATCTTAAACATAGGTATATAATTATCAAAGCGCACAGTGTGCGCCTGCCAAGTTCTCGCAAAACCGACCGCGCGCGCACTGTGCTATATTTACGCGAACCATTTCGAGCACTTTTCGACCCCCTCTATCTTCGAGGATAGTTGCGTTACAGGACTGAACGGTATTAAGGTTACCAAAAAGAAGCAGTATTTAAAATTTCATACGTCTAGGTGGAATATTTTCCAAGATACGAGCAGTGCCGGTTTAACCTAGCTTCGGGCCCTGGGCACTGGAGACATAGGGGCCCCCATTGCTGTTGGTTTTTTTCACCAAGTAAAAACGTGTTTTAATTGTTAAATGTTTATTATATAAACTATAATGTAGGTACATTTCTTAGAACAAAACAAAAAGAAAAAAAAATTCCAAAAAATAATATTTCAAAAAATACAAAAAACAGAATATTGCAAACAATACAAAACAAAAACAAACAAAGAAATAAAACATTTTTTACCAAGTAAAAACATGTTTTGTTAAATGTTTATTATATAAACTACAATATTATAGGTATATTTCTTAGAAAAAAACAAAATGAAAAACAGTTCCACAAAATACTATTTCAAAAATTACAAAAAACAGAATATTGCAAACAATACAAAACAAAAACAAACAAGGAAATAAAACATTCTAGAAAATACAAAACAAAATTAAATCTTTTTTTTCCTCGCTTTGGCATTAGCAAACTCGTATATAATTTCATCGCAGTTGATTTGCTCTAGTTCAGCATTTTCTATATATAATAGGGATAGGGCATCCAGGTTTTGTTGGCCCAAATTTGACCGTAAATATGTTTTTATTCGTTTTAAGGCCGAAAAAGACCGCTCGCCTGATGCATTTGAAATTGGTACGGTCAAATAAATTTGCAAGATAGTTAAAATATTGGGAAAAGTTGATTTTACGTTTTGGATGTCCTCAAATTTTTCATAAATTGTAGTTTTATTTAAATTTTTACACAATTCGATAAAATGAGTAATTTCATTATTTAAGTTCTCTTTGGTTTCATCAACATCTTTTTTATATTCCTCGCATAGAAGATTGATTGACGTCTTGATTTCTTCTTTATCTTGGGTAAAAAAGCATCTGAAGGCTGTTGTTACTTCTTTGTAACAATCAATTCTTTTTGGAAGATCTTGCGAAATATTGTCGCATATGACATGAAATACTTCAATTCTGAATCTCTCTTTTCCCTTTAAAACTGTTTCATTTTCATCTGTTTCGTCAAAAAATCTTTTTCTTTTTTTTGTTCTTTGAATGCCAATTTTATACGATATGTTAGAGATATCCGCGTCTTCGCAAAAGAAAGTTTTTGCTTCTAATTCAATTTCGTTAAACCCTTTTCTTGTTTCTTCAACAAAGGTCAAAAGAGATATCATCAACTCTACTCCAAATGACACATTCAGGTCCATAGTTTCTAAAGTTTTGCTTTCCAAAATTCTTGCCCAAATCAATGTTAATAGAGCTGTCTCAAAAGTGTCCATTTTAGTGTGCAGGGCCTTGGCTTCATTTCTAACTGCTGATTTTTCGTCTGTATTATTGCTTAACTTAAAAAAAAATATGTTTGATGGCTTTGTAGTTTTTAAGTAAAGCGTTTACGGCGTCAAATCTGGCAGACCATCTAGTTTCAATCAATCTCTTAACAAAACATTTGCAGCTTTCTTTCAGTAAAGTCCACCTTTGAGGAGAAGCCGAAAAAAATGTGTAAATACTTTAAACAGTGCTGAAATAATCACTTGCTTCCAAGCTGGATTCACATGCAAAGTTTACTGCAAGATTTAAAGAATGGTTCGCACATGGGACATAAATAGCGCTCGAGGACAAAGCTCGTATTCTTGCTTGAAGCCCCGTATACCGACCCGACATATTTGCCGCATTGTCGTAAGTCTGTCCTCTACAGTTTTCAATATCCAAGCCTAACGTTTCTAACTTATCTATAACTACTTCTGTTAAATACTCCGCAGTGTGTCTCTCCAACTGAATAAAACCAAGGAATCTCTCAACTACTGTATTGCCCTTTACATACCTGAGAATAAAAGTAAGCTGGTCTTGATGGCTGATGTCCGGGGTAGAGTCTACAATTATAGAGAAGTATTTGGCTTTTTTAATTTCTACTTAGTATGAAAGTCTCGACAAGTTTTGTTTTCATCACTTTCAGGAATTCATTGCAAATTTGATGAGAAAGATAGCTAATTGACCCTTTTCCTTTATTCACATATCGCTGCAAATGCTCAGCTAAGAAGTTGTCAAATTTAGCCAAATACACAAGACAACTTAAGTAATTTCCCTTATGACGACTCGTTAAATCTTCATTGGATTCACGGAAAGCTAATCCTTGAGAAGCAAGTAATTTAATGGTGGCCACAATTCTTCTTAGGACTTTAACCCAATAGTCATGTAAAGAGAGGGCTTTAGTTTGAACCCCACTTACATTTACTGTAATTTATTTCCGTAAGTCAGCTGGTTCGTTTGTTATCCAATGCACGGTCTCATGCAGCCGTGACTTCATAAATGAAAGACTTTGATTTCACTAAACAGTTTAAACATTTATTATTATTACTTTAAATTATCGATATTTTTTTACACTATTGGGTATCACTCTGGTACTTGACACAATTCGTAATTTTCTGGTGTCACGAGATGTTATTACTTTGCATTCATTGCGACTGTTAAAATGAAGTATAAGATTATGTCCGAAGAAACATTGGGATTTCACCCACACAAGGTACACTTAATTTGTGTTATTCATTAAGACGTTTAGAGCACTAGGCCTCGAAGAAATAAAGGGATAACTTTTCCCACACTAATAATTAGCCCGCTGGACTTTGTCCACAAGACTTTCGCTTTTCTGTGTCGCACCAAGGGATGCGACACACCTTTCTTTGTGATAGTACTTGAAGAAGGGAGTTGTTTCAACCCCAGCGCCAGACTTTACTGAGCGAAGAACCTCCCGTCGCGGGGAGTTGTCAAGCTACCCAACCCATCGCCGGCCACTTAGATTTCACGCTTACGAGCCATATCCAGGCATCCATTACGAAAAGGCTGAGCTACCACTCTAGTGCCACGAAGTCAAGAGCTAGGGGGGTTAAGTGGGCAGTCGCAGTTATCAGCCATGTTCTGCATTTCCAGGAAACCGCAACTGTAGAACGTTGCAGTAATAAACTAACGGATAAGACACTTTTGACGGGAGCTGAAGCTTTGATAGGCACCGACAGCTAGTCTGGGCGTTAGAAGAACGAGATTTATTTTAGCCGACAGAATCTTTGCATTTCGCCGATAACTGCGGGATTTAGAACAATAAATTAACGGAGAGGTTTTTCTTTTGACATTTTAGCTAAAATAGCCTTTGTACCTTGCCGACTACTGCGTATTTTTATGCAGGGTGAATTTACAAAGAGACACGTTTGAACTTATTTATTTTTAAAAGGGATTTTATGACTTTCTGGTTATTAATATGTGTTTGTAATTAAAATTAAAGTTATAGAGATTAGATAAACTGTTGGGTTTCCCCAACAAGTCAGCTTCGCGTTCTACTTGCTCTTTCAAGCAAGCGTCTATAACTCCAATTAATGATGATCTTGTTATTAATGTAACAATTGTGACAGGTCATTTTTTGTCACAGACTCAGTATTTGTTTTAATAATTAGTTTATTCACGAATGCCTGTTTTTACTTAATTATTTACCTTGATTGAGAAGTTCCATTTTCGTTCTTCCACTATGTGGCCCCTTCCCTTGCTTTCCAGGCTAGCCCCTGGGAGTGTTGTTTGTCTTTTATCTCGTCCAACTCAGCTTGACATCAGCTGTCCTTCGTTCGAAGCTAGTAGTTTGTGTTAACATCTTTCTCTCTTGTTTGGGCCCTGACTTTTCGCCTTGCTTAAAGTTCACCCTGTGTGTATAGACAAGTTGCCCTTAGTCTATTTATGTTAACGTGATGTTGGAATTTGAATTTTATGGGTGTACCTACCTTTGGAAATCAGCTGGTTACATTCTCTGACAACATCGGTACGCCCTTGATTTGTGGGTTATTGATCACATTGCCTGTACTGTCCTAGTTTCTGCCTTGTTCTTGGGCGTTCTGGATTGTTTAAACGGCATACGTTTCTTTCAGATTTTGTTTTGATTTCTTTAAAAAATAGTCATTGTCAGGTTAGAATTTATGGTTGACAGCTGGCACTATGAGTCTTCCAGCGTTGCCGCTTCGTAAATTTGCAAATTTGTTCTATAGCAACTGAGGCATTTTCGCGTGGGTATGCCGGTTATTGACGCTTTGTCGTTGAAGCCACAGGGTTGTAGCGGAAGATTTTCCTTAGGGTTGTCCGCGCAGGACGGAAATTCTTGAACCCCATTTTGGTTATGTGTTGGTAGTGGGGTAGCAAGTCATTTCCTTCTTCGCACGAGGCACGAGGCTCCACTTAGATCCTGCCTTTCGACGAAGTTGCCTTGCAGTGTTGGATTTAAAAGCTTCAGTTTGGAGGCTCAAGTTACTTGGATTAAATTTTCGGGACTGCAATTTAATTCTTTTGTTGAATTTTTGACTGCTAAGAGCAGCGTTTTTGTTTTGGCAACTTCATTCGTTAAATCAGCCACGAACATCGGCAACAGTTTGGAGGTCCAAACCCTGTGGTAACCTTTGCTGTGTGGTGCCCTTTTGCTGCCTGTAGAATTTGGAATTTCGATCCCTCTTTATCTTTGAAGAGGGTCTTTGGTAGGGGCTACAACGCATCCCCACTTCTCTTCCGTAGGGGCTGCCAAGCATCCCTATTGTCTTCTTGTATCCTGGCGGGTGCTAAGAAGCCACCCTAAGATTTTTGTGTGTTTCTGAGGACAGCCTTCCTCAGGAGGTTTTTTATATTGGTATAATTTATTTGTTTTGCGGGGGCAAAAATCGCCCAATTTTCAATTTCTCCTTTTTTTTTGGTGTACACAACATCTGTAAACAACTATTTTTGTGTAAATATATGTATATAGGGTAAACTTATTACGTTGTTTTTATCCAGCTCACTGCGCCCTAAGTTTTATTTTTTTCCCAATTATAAATAGCAGGTTTGTTGTGTGAGAAGCAAGTTCCTAAACCATCTAAAGTCTATTTGTTTGGACGATAGACCGAATATAAACAGATGCACGCTGCCTACAAGTGATCGGTTCAAACGGTGAAATTGAACAGGGCCGCATTGAGAATGAGAAGGAAAACTTTAAACTGCAAAACTGTTTATAATTAAATAAAAACTTAAATAATTGCCAGCCTTGACAACCGAACAAACAAAAAGCGATTAAAAATCAACGCAAAAAATTAAAACTACAAAACAAGTCAAAAGTCGAATAGCCTTTTTCACTAGACAGCCTAATTACAATCCTGCGAAATACCGCCGATAGCTTTCTGACACGCCTCTTTCAATTTAATGTCCGGTCGACCAATACGAATAGGAAGCTGGTGGAGGCTCGACGAGATCGTCAGACTGTGACGTGTAGGGTTAATATTTACATCGGTCTATCGTCCAAACAAATAGACTTTAGGCGACTTCCAGTTTGTGTCGGTGTAAAAAAACTGGTGGCGTCCAATCGAACCTTTCCGGCTCAGCTGAGGGCTAATTTGCACGCGCCCTACCACAACTGGCTTCCCTCAGAACACCCTGTTGTTTCTGTCTTTCTCTAGAGTATCCTTCGGAGTTATTTTCAAGTCTTTTTAAGTTGTTAGCGGTAAGTACTTGGTCAATGATACTCATCATAGTATCATTGACAGTTTATAAACTAAACACTTTTTCTTTTAACAAAGTGCGTCGCACAATGGAGTTCAGATGAAACTTACTTTCTTCGTGAGATTTGAGCAAACTATTCAAATGTTTCCAGTCAGTACATCCAAAATCAGTTAAACTATTTTTGTCAATTGAAAATAATTTCCACGGGTAACAATAAACAGCTTTAACACTTGCGTCGTATATTAGCCAATCTCTCTTCTCTTTGCCTCCATTAGGTTTTACTCTATAAAAGTTGTTCTCTATAATAAACTTTGTCTCCATCTTGGTACCTTTTTTCAGTATTCTCTAGGGAATCGCTCTTTGGTTTAAAAATTATCACAGTTCTAATAAAATGATCAGTTTTAAAATCAGGCCATTTTGAAATCGCAGGTATTTCATCGTTTTTTGGGACAACTATCTCCATCGGTACTACATCAGATCCGCTCTCATTTTCTAGTGTAATAAGATCTTGATCTTCTGAGCTGTCTACATTTTCATGTTGATTCGTCTGAGATCCAGGTGTAGAAGAAAGATTTTCTCTCACTTCCATCGGAAAAGAACAACTGGCTCCTGTTTCTTGGCCTTCATTTTCTGTTTCTAGATTTGTAGTAAAAAAAGTCGTTATCTTGGTTAATTTTTTCTTGGCTTGTTCTTGCACCTTCTTCTGTTTCCTTTTTTCTGCGCCTGATTGATGTCGATAACTCAATTTTGCCCTACTAACAGACAAGTCGTAAGTAACAGACCTTGATTCTTAATAGAATATTATATTATGATATTAGGAGAATAAGAGACACACTTCATGTGTTGAGCGTGGAAAGCTGACAGACAATCCATGCGAAGCACATAAAGTATCTTATTCTCCGAATATCACGCCCTTTAAAAACCTCGCATTCTGCCATGCCATTGGCACTTTTTTGGCTCATCAAATCAGAACTTATGAAACTGATATTTTAATGTACTAGGTATTTCACTTACCTCTCACTTTTTTGTAACATATTTGTTCATTTACATAACTCTAACACCAACCAAACGCCCTAATCTAGTATGTGTATATTGTTGCGTATGCGTGTTCGCACATAAGTGAGACTTCTATAACAGGCTTCTATACACTTTATTTAATTTAACACTAAGAAATCACTAACACAACGATTACAACTCTATAAACACTACTAGACTACTTTTACTATTCACTAGACTAGTTCTCTTGTTCTTCTCAGTTGGCTCGTCTATTCAATACTGAGTTCGGCGGCTGCCTGGCCACTTATACAGGGTGTTTCCTAATTGAATGTCAATATTTAAGGGGTCGATTTTTGGGTCCATTTTAAAAAGAAAACTTCATATGAACATATGTCCTAAACGTCTTAACTTTTGAGATACAGGATGGTAAAGTTTTCAAAAATAAATAGTTTTTTATTAATATCTGTAATACCACTTTATATATTTTAATTAAATTTGGCATACATGTACTATGTATGAAGAGGCATTATTTAGTGTACCACAATTTTTTTTTGTTTCCACCAGTGGCGCCCATACGGAATTTCACCTGCCTATTTTGGCAGACATTGATGGTACGCCACTGATTTCTCGTAAAATTAAAATTATTCCTGAAATCCCCAATCATTTTTAAGCAAATTTGATCTCTTGAATTTTTTCAATCCTATGCACGGTTTTCGCTTAAAAAAATAAAAACTGTTTCTCTGCATGATTATAACAATATCGTTAATATGACAATATCACCATGCAGAGAAATATATTTTATTTTTTAGATCAAAGTTGCTTAGAAATGAATAAGGATCTCAAAAATTAACTTCCTTATTCATTTCTAAGCAACTTTGATCTAAACAATAATATCTATTTCTCTGCATGGTGATATTGTCATATTAACGATATTGTTATGATCATGCAGAGAAAAGGTTTTTATTTTTTTAAGCGAAAACCGTGCATCTGATTGAAAAAATTCAAGAGATCAAATTTGCTTAGAAACGATTGGGGATTTCAGGAATAATTTTAATTTTACGAGAAATCAGTGGCGTACCATCAATGTCTGCCAAAATAAGCAGGTGAAATTCCGTACGAACGCCACTGGTGGAAATAAAAAAAATTGTGGTACACTAAATAATGCCTCTTAATGCATAGTACCGGTATGCCAAATTTAATTAAAATATCTAAAGTGGTATTACAGATATTAATAAAAAAGTATTTATTTTTGAAAACTTTATCACCCTGTATCTCAAAAGTTAAGACGTTTAAAGTCTATTTGTTTGGACGATAGACCGATGTAAATATTAACCCTACACGTCATAGTCTGACGATCTCGTCGAGCCTCCACCAGCTTCCTATTCGTATTGGCCGACCGGACATTAAATTGAAAGAGGCGTGTCAGAAAGCTATCGGCGGTATTTCGCAGGACTGTAATTAGGCTGTCTAGTGAAAAAGGCTATTCGACTTTCTTTCGAGTTTTGACTTGTTTTGTAGTTTTAATTTTTTGCGTTGATTTTTAATCGCTTTTTGTTTGTTCGGTTGTCAAGGCTGGCAATTATTTAAGTTTTTATTTAATTATAAACAGTTTTGCAGTTTAAAGTTTTCCTTCTCATTCTCAATGCGGCCCTGTTCAATTTTACCATTTGAACCGAGCACTTGTAGGCAGCGTGCATCTGTTTATATTCGGGCTATCGTCCAAACAAATAGACTTTAGGACATACGTTCATATGAAGTTTTCTTTTTAAAATGGACCCAAAAATCGCCCCCTTAAATATTGACATTCAATTAGGAAACACCCGGTATACACCTTTCGTACGACTAGATTTTTCTAGAATTCTCTTCTGGAATCATCTGGTATTAAAGATTCGGGAAGCGACGACGTTAGTCCTGTATACAGGGGCCCGTCCGGGATGGGCCCCTGTATACAGGACGGGCAGTCCCCGTCGATAAGTAGTGACCCCTTCGACGACTGAGACTACTGAGAGGCTGGGTGGATACCAAAAATACATGGGGTTTAATGGGTATCTCGGTTATTTTAGGCTCTAGGGGGTTGAGACTTCGTGGTTGGGGGGTCATCCCCAGGCACTCCCCCCCCCCATGAGGTGTTGCCAAGTTGTGCACAATTTCCCTGACTAAGGGAAAACATAAATTTGGCAACGTCGCACCCCCGTATGCTCATAACAATATAATAATAATAAACTATACGACTGTACAGTACACAGTTTGATCCACTACCCACTTGTTATAAGCTACAAACGGAATGTGGAAACATTCGAGCGGGCTATATTGCCAAGTTTTCAGAAAGTATTGCCTCCTATTGTCTTTATTATCTTTTTTAAGCGAAATAAAATATAGATACTCACAATCACGATTGATTTCTAAGCCAGTACTATCCATAAATTCAGTATTCACTTATGTAAGAAAGAATTAACTTTTTTAAATAGTATTCGTATTTGCAACACAGGGCCTTAGAAAGAATTCCAAACTATTAAACCAGACAACAACGCTTAACTCTTCAATTGCGAAATGGCGGGTGGTTGCCCGAAAGAACCGCATCGCTCGTTGCTATGGTGATCGGCTTGTTCCGCGTGCCAGGCCTTGATTTTGATCAGGTCATTCGGGTATTCACGTATTCGTTTAATCAGTGGCGTTGCAAGTCGAAGCAAATTTTGATAATTTTTGTTGTATTTAGGATCCCATGCTTCGTTTCAGTGGTGGATGGGCCGGAAGCCGGGCATCGCATCGAAAAATAATTGAGAGCCCCAAACCACTTTACTTTATTTTAAGCATTTTTCAGCGCCAGCCCCAAGCGCCCAATGGATGAACCGGCACTGGATACGAGTGTCTAAAAATCACAATTTCGGGCCCTCACTGACTCACTTAGATATCGTCACAAATCTAGGGTACTTCCAATCGAGCTAGAGCTTTGAAATTTGGAATATAAATAATGTTTAAGGTGATAATTACGAGAAAATCAAAAATCAGTAAAAATCCAACATTTTTAAGAGTAAAAATAAAAATTAAAAACTAATAATATCAGTGTTTATAAGACACGTTCCTTTCTGAGAAACAAAAATTACCTGTTGTCCATTTGAAGTTTTTTTCCCTGGAAGTCGATAAAATTTTTCAAAATTATCCGGACCTCACTAGGAATTACTTGCCGACCCTTGCTTTAGAACTTACAAATGGCAGTATTTTCTTACGTCGCGACATATCATCCAACAGTTCTCTTCTCGTAAATCACATGGTAACTAAAAATACATTGTTTTTCACTCATTTGCAGTGTTCTGCACGTATCAAATATATAGTTAAGGAGGCACTGAGTTAAGATATTTAAAAAACCTAAAAACACCACAATCTGTGGAAATCTTAAAACTGCGAATATGCCTTTTGCATAGCTATTTAAAGAAAATCGACAAAAGTTCACCAAATCTTCAAAAATACTACCTCCAAATTAATTTAAAGCACAAAACTAAAAAAGATAATAGAAATTATATTACCTCAAACTAAAATACTTCAAACAAATCGTAGTGAGCGCTACACACGAAAATAATAATAATAATAATAATAAAATACACGGCAAAAGTGACTTGATGAGTAAATGCAAATAATTTGTGGTACAACTCCGAGCGATACGGAGAAAAATATTTTCGATTATTGTAAATTAACCTGTTCTTGTTAAAATAGTCTAGTTACTTCGGATCTTTCAACAACTTTTTTTTTGATTCATTAATTGCTAGAATAGTTAAAATGACCTCTGTGCCCCGGTTCGTTCCCGGGCGGAATCAGACTTTTTTTTTTAAATTTCTAATTTACTTTCAAACACTTCTATTTTATGATAGTCGCAACAAAGAGAGATACCTGGAATGCATGCAACCTTATCGACAAAAAGTTATTATTAAAAATTTTTGTTTGGAAAAAATACCGTTCATGTGTATACACATAGTATTTTAATACATAAATATCACTTGGTATCCGAACAAAAGTATTGAAATCCCACCAAAAACATATACATGTACATGTAAAAAAAACAGGCCAAGTTCTCGTCAGGACTGTGTGTTGCATACTGTGTGTTGCAGACTGTGTATGCATAATTTTTACATTTTAGTTATTTTTTTCAGATAACAAAACACAGTCCTGACGAGAACTTGACCTATTTTTTTCCATGTTTGTTTTTGGTGAGATGCGTTTTTACTTCTAACTACTAGTGTTTAAATATATTTTAACTTTATTCTGCTTTATTTTGCACATTTTACCTTCTCTACCTTAAGAAAATAAAACATATTTATTTATATACTTAGAACGCCAATAAAAGATACCAAACAAAGGTCATATCAGTAAATATAGACACCCTTTTACTTTGTTACAGTTTCACATGGCATACAAACTGTGATACAATCTCCTGTTGTGCAAATTTAATTCTGAAAATCGATTTAGCCGTTTTTATTGTAAGAGTCTAGTTTATATAATTAGTTAATATCGCTGTTTACTACTAAAAACGGATTATTATTGTATATTTTTATGTAGAACACTATAAAACAACCTCATTTTAGAGGGTTTACATAAGCAAGTTAAAGGAAACATTTACGGAACTATGCGAATTTTATATAAAGTTGTTCCAACCTAATAACAGACTACAAAACGTATAAAGAAACAAACACATTACAAATTACTTAACAAAATATAACATTTTACTGTTATGAAAAGAACTGCATAATTATTTTTGCCTGAAAATTGATAACCGCAAAATCCAATCCAAAATCCATCCTAAGATAGTGGAAAGAAAAACGCCCAAAACCTCCTGGTTTTCAAGTTTGTACCTTAAAATAATTAGCGAAATTTTTCTGTCGATTAGCAAGATTTCTTCAGCGCAAAAGTCTCGATGCTGCCTAATCCTGAACCTAAAAACAATATTTTTGGCTCGTTCGAAATAAATACGCATATTTTTCAAGACAACAATTTAGATCACAATATTGTAGTCTTGCAATAAGTGGTCTAAATTGTATGGTAAATTTTGGTTATATTAAAAGACCAAAAACATGAAATTACCAATAATTTATTTTTTTAATGTAGGTATGACCTAATCAAATTGTTTTAAACAGCAACAGTCAGTGAAGAGAGTAACCCGCCAAAAAAGTGCACAAACTCAATAAAATAGATATTTTTATAATAACTATGCAAACCATGCAGTTTGACCATGAATGGAATTGACAACTGGATCAAACTTTAGATATGTCATTCTTACAAGAAGACCGATGTCGTCACCGATTTTTATGAAATTTATTATATACAGGAAAAAAAATTAGGAGTTCGTATCTTTTTTAGCTGCTAGTATTCACTTTAAAAGGATAGAAACTGAACTTGATATTAGTACAAAAACGACTTTCCGACTATATATCATGAAGGAAAATCTTTTTTAAAATTAGTGTTAGCTTATCACCTGAGCCAAGTATCAGACGACGGGACGACCAGTTCTGTCGGTCTTAGGGCTAGGGAAAGAGGGGGGGGGGGGGTGGCAGTGGTAGTAGTGGATTGCATTTTACACTAATAATGTTTAAGGACATTGTTGGTGTCAAATAGTATATTTAAAAATTAACATTATGTAGAGATTCAATTAACTGTGTTAGGTCAGGGATTCTCCCTTTTGAATTACATCACAATAGAAAAAATTCAAAAGTCGTATTTTCGTAATTTCTCATGTAGTTTGTTACGTAGACTCCCAAACGAGAGTCAAATTTTTAAACACTGTGACAAAGAGTAAAAAAGTATCTTTTTTTACCCCCTCTTTATTATGTGATGCCTTTTAAAGTTTTAAAGGTAATAAAACAGAACTAATTTCAAGAAACATTTTTCTTCCTGATTCATTCCGATATCAACTCCAGTTTTTCAGATAGCCAAAAAAGTGATTTCTTGATAAATTTCAAGGTAAATATCCGCAGCAAAAAATATGTCCCGTATTTTTCGATATTTTATCATTCTGTATGCCAAATTTTATTAAAATCGGTGGCAACCAGTTCTGTGGGCTTCTTTGACGGTAAAAGTTTTTGCTTACCAAAAAGTAAGATTCCCGAAGCCTATAATTTTTGTTATGATCACAGATTGGCAAAAGAAATTTAACATTTAGTATAGTTTTAAAATATCTTTAGGTTGGGTAGTAACAGTAGTGACAGTAATTATTAACAGTGTGTACAATAAGGGGGCAAATTGTTCAAATTTTTAAAAATACAATTCTGGCAATTTATAATTCACAAACTTTAACACCTACAATTAGAATATCATTTTATTTGACATTGTGATTTAAAATGACAAACAACGTACCTTTATTCTTGAAACAATTTCAGGATATTGTATTTTGAAATCACCCTGGACAAAAGCAGAAATATTCTTATAGATTTCGGACTGCCCAACGGGATATTTATTTGTTACTTAAATTTTTATTATGCTAAACTCATCAACTATATTTTGCTCATCACTGTTTCACAGGCGGTTTATTTAAAGTACTGACAGAAAATTATTATACAGCCCGAGCAATTTTTTTGTCATTAAGGCTTACCTATCGACTTATTGAAATCGCAGCAGAAATAATTACTAGCCTTTTCTTACAAGCAAAATCTTTTATTAAAATTGACTTTTCGTATCTTTAAAAATTTAATCCATTTGCCCCCTCTTATCAGCCCCATTCTCGGACATCCTGTATAACGTCAACAAAAAAGTATGTTTTTTCCTGTTATTCTTTTTTTAAATGGACGCTATCACCTAAATAGGCTGTAATAATAAATATCGTTTTTTTTTTAATTATAACAACGTATACTTATGTAGGTATAACCTTTATTTGCAAATTTTATAATAATCTCAGAAATAAATTCTTCGTACAGGAAGTCATCTCAACCTTGTGCTTTCCAATTGAAATCGTAATTGTCAAATTAGACCAATTTTATTAATAAAACCCGATAAGGGTCAATAATTTATGAAAAAAATGTGACTTAATAATTTACGTTGTTTAATAGACCGAATGCCTATACTTCCCAGGGTTAACTTTTCGCTGAAAATATATTACTATTAAATTTAATTCTTTGCCTTATGGCACAACTTTAATAATGATAACTTGTTATTGCTCGTTTGTCTTTTGTAGTGTTCCGTGATACGGAACACTTATGGAATCACTTCAGTGTCCATCCGTCCGTCCGTGTGTCTGTCGCAGGCGATTTTTTCTGAAACTATTCGACGTAAAAATGTGAAATTTAGCACAGAGATAAAGAAGTGTGGTGGCCCAGTTATAGACGTGAAATGTAAAAAGTTGAATTTTGATTCTGGGGGATAATTTCAGGAGGTAAATTGGGAAATGGAAAAGACATTTTTTAGGGGCATCGTGTAGGGTGTCAAATACAAGTTTATTGAAGCACGAATTCAGTAATATATATAGATATATATATATATATATATATATATATATATATATATATATATATATATATATATATATATATATATATATATATATATATGTATATATATATATATATATATATATATATATATATATATATATATATATATATATATATATATATATATATATATATATATATATATATATATATATATATATATATATATATATATATATACATACATATATACATACATATATATGATGTATTTTTTATGCATTTTTTAAACATTTTTCCGGAAAAACGCTTAAAAATTACTGTCCTTTACCCATATCGCCAAAAGGATTGCTCGGAAAAATCTGAAAAAAAAACATCAAACATTAAGAAATAGGTATGGATTGAACCAAAATTATCAGGATTGAAAAATTATTGCGCGACCAATTGTTATAAACAGTTTAATTGTTTATCTTCTTATAACTGCTGAACCATTGCTTCTAGAGAAACAGTCTTTTGAAAAATATTTCTCACGATATAAGGAACAACTTTTATCCTTACACATTTTTCAAAAGTTTTAATTTGGATCAGTAGAAACTCTCCCCACTCAGCTCCGCGCATATGCGATGTGATACGGTGTTGGTGCCGTCGGCGGAGGGTAGCAGTGGCAGATGCGCGGAGATCGGGCGGCCATGGTTCAAGTTAAGTGGGGGGCTGATGGCACGGAACACTAATTGTGCAAGTATAGCTTGCACTTGACCGAATTGTTTTTATCAAAAAATCATCTTTTGAACTTTTTGAAACTGATTATAAAGTATAAATATAATAATTTATGATAAATCGTAATTTGACTGTCTTCGGTAAAGACAGAAAATTAAGATTAGTTTGTGCGAGGCATAGAGGATATTTTGAACTGTATTTTAATTCATGTAACCTTAACTGCACAATGTTCGATGCCCTTTTGTTCACATTCAGCAAATAAAATTAAGAAACCTGAACAAAACTGGACTCTACAAGATAAATATGCATTTTTACTATATTAGTATTTGTATTTTACGGCATAACATTTAATTTCTTAAAAGGAAATACCGGGAAATGTACTATCTTTTGAATGACTTCCGCTTTCCTGGGCTAAAATTTCTGTCACATTTTGTTGGAGTCTTTAATTCGGAAATTGATTGGACCCATCTCTTCTTGACGATTCTATGCTTTGTTTTGCTATAGCTAACCTTATCAACGTTTTTGAATATTTGATCTAAATAGGCCTATCTTTGCCTTGTCTTCCATCTGCCATTTTCTCCTCCGCAATAAACTGTGATAGAGCGCCATGTTTGTCCCGTTATTTTGTCTCTTCTTTTCTTTAATGTACTCCAAATGGCCCTTCCTTCCCTGACTCGATTCAGCACTTCTTCATTATTTGTGATCTTGTCTGCCCAACTTACGGTCATCATTCTTCTGTAGCGCCTCATCGCAAATGCTTCTATGTTTACTTTTCCTTTTTTTCTTACTGTCCAAGCTTTACACCAGTATTAGGCAACGTATGCTTTTAAGAAACGCTTTCGAATATCTACGTAGCTACTGCCTCTTCTTTGGAACAACTTTCTTTGCTCGCACTGCTATGCTCTTTATATCATGCTTGCTACGATTGTCTTTTGTTAATATCCTGCTCAGGAATTGAAATTTTTTAACTTTCTCTGGTCTGTTTTCTTCCATTGCTGGATTTCGTTGCTGGATTTCTGTCAGTTTATTTTTATTTTTTATTCCTGCATTTGGGTTAGAGTGTCCTGCAACTTTGCCTTGCTTTCAGCTAAAAGAGCTATGTCGTTTGCAAACTGAAGCATGTTTATTCTTTCTAGTCATTCACTTTACGGCTATTTGATCCTCGTACGGGTTGTAGATTACTCGTCTATACTGTTATATGTGCCCTAAATGAAAAATCGTGGGCTCATTTGAAGTCAAACATCAGTATCGCCCCAAATTTACTTTAAAAAGACTCCAGCATCCTGACTTTTGCTCAAGAACGGTGAAAATCAAAATACAAATTTTTCCAAAATATTTTTTAAGAATCGACTTTAATAAGTAGTTGTAATTATAGTAAAATTGTAATGTCATAGTAAAAGGTATCATTTTCTTGCATTATCCCTATAATTTAAAAACTTTAAATATAGTGTGCTTCTCTTGCTTGCGTTCTTCTTATTTCATATTACTTTTTCAACAGTATTTAACTCTTTCTTGTTAAACTCTGGAAATTTTCAAATAATTTTTAACCCAAGTAGTCCAGTTACAAGAATGTGAATCTATATGATCCTTTTCAATTAATTGAAAAGCTAATTCTATTCATTAATCCAAAATTTATTTTTATTGCTCTTAACATGGCTTAATTTAAAATCGCAACACTTATTACCTAACGCAATACCTGACCCATTGACCACCTTGGAATTTGACTCGGACTACAAAAACTAACTAACGCATCGTAGGAAATATACCAATTAATATTGCATAAATGAGTAACGTAATACGTTTTAAATGTTATCCAATAGTGTGCTTGTATATCAAGTCTGTAACCTCACTGTTTCAATGATAACTTCTTTCCCTCTACTCTTCATTTATTGTCGAAAAGTAATTTTACCAAAGTTACACGGATTCTCTATTTATTTGTTGTCACATTTTATGGTGTTACGTTTGGCATAACAGTTCGCAACAGTTCATTTAGTTTTTTAATTTGAATTTTTAGGTTTTTAGGCAATTTTGCAAGAGTTAAAAGGAATAACCAGTTTTTGGAAGTTACATGATAGGAATTTAAAGCAATTTTATTTGGAATTATAAATTAATCTTTATTTGAGAAAAGGAAACAAGTTTGGGTTAGTTTTGTGAAATAGTGAAAATTAAGTGTATGTGTTGAAGTGTATTGCGACATTGTGATTTTTGAACGCTTTGGTGGCCAGTTTATTTAAATTTATACCATTTAATATTTACAGTTAAAAATACCTCAATAAGTTACAAATCACACCATATCATGCTAAAAATTAAACGAATGACTTAAGTCAGTCAACAAACAATCAGTTAGTTTGTAACTACTGTTGCCAAAATTCCACTTTCTCTTTTTGCAGTTTCTGCAATAGATTGACTTACTGATGGATCCTTACTATTAAAAGATAAAACTGAAACCGGTAGATCTTAGTGGTTTCAGCTGATTAAATAAACACTGTTTAATATGTTAATTTAAAAGATTTATTATTAGTATTTAGTAGTAAATTGTCATTAATATCTTTATTTTACATATTATTATGATTTGGGTTTGACATATTTTATTTTTTTATGATGTGAAACAAAAAGTAAATTTTCTTTTGATATTATTTTTTACGGTTTACAGTTTTCCAAAATGAAATATTTGCCAAGTTTTGTACCTTATAAAAAAGCTTAATAAGCAATATTGGATATAAAAATAATTTGACTGCATTTAAAAAGAAAATATAAAATTATTTCTTAAGTCCGAGTATATCGTAATAAGTAGCATCTAATTTTTTTTATACAGTAATTCATTTTTACCCTGACGCCTTTTCAATCATTACATTTTTGTGTTATTAATCACTGATCGTTTTTAAACATGTTTTTTTCTTTATTTTTTAGTGACATTTTATGGTACCTAGTAAAATATTTTGTTGTTTTAAGAGTATCTTTTAAATTAATGTTTAGTGAAGGTTGCTATTTGCGGTAACAGTACTATTTTATACTTTCTCTCATTTAATGTTTTAATTAAAATATCAACATATTTATACACTGTAAGGGAGAACGCAAATTTGAATATTTTGTATGTTGTCAAAATTGTAAGTCTGAATAACATAATATCATTACTGTCTGTCACTATATGTTTTGTCACAGGTTTTATGTTTCTAGAGCAAAGATAGGCTGAATTTTTTTTATAGTTTGTGACAATTTGCTTAAATGTGAATATATTAGTTAAACAAATTTATTATTTATTAAGCGGACTTTTTTCCATTAAGCAATTGGGAACAATTTAGCAAATTTACTTATTATTTATCAAAATATCCAAATTATAAATATATAAAACCACTAATATTAGTATTGAAAGGGAAATTATTTTCAGTTTCGAAGGTACGTTTTTAATATTACATCATAAAAATATTTTATTCAGAATAACGGGTTGTGTCATGTGATAATATTTAATTTAAGGACAATATTGAATTTAGTCTCTAGAAAAGCACCCAACCAAACGCTAAGACTTTTATTTTGCTTTTATTTAAACCGAACATCATCATGTTTTGTGTTAAGAAACTACAATTCTATTTAGTTAGTTTTAGGTATAACAAACTTTCTTTTTGAATTGTAATGTAAAACAAAAATCATTACATAATTTTACTGTCAGTAAAACAAAAAAAATCAAACTACAAGTACTTTTTTATGTTGAGACAAATCAAAAACACTACATAATAATGACCTAGGCTACTATTTTTAACAAAAAAAAAAAATAAAAAACTAGAATGAAAACAAATCTGTTCTTGTTGGAGTGTAATCAAAAAATTAGTTAACTACACTTCACTCGAAAATACCACCAATTCCTTAACAGGTGCTTGATTTCATTCACCTCTTTTTTTACCGGCCTCGTAATGGTTTATTTCCAAAGTTTTGACATAACGCATTTTTAAATAAGATTTGCAGAACACGTTTCTGGTATTAACTGAGAATTGAAAAATTTGACTTACACCAAAGGGAAATCAGGGGCTCCATTGATACTTATATTTTATCGTGCAACGCACAAATAAGCAAAAATAATATTCTTAATTCACGTAACATAATATTCTTTTTGTGTAAGGGATTCTTTTTTAAAAACTTGTTTTACATGACCTATGCCGCCGGCCAATATAGAATTTTTTAGCAATAAGGAATATGCACATATTTTTTTATTGCATAAATCGTTTAAGGAAGTCATTACAAACCTAAAAAAAAATATTTTGAAGAAAATTACTAGGATAATTTAGCTACAACATCGTTATCGGAAAGAGCTCGTCGAAATACATGAAATCCATATTTTTTAGTTTTTTCATTCTTCATAGGAAGGGAGCAATCGGCGATTAAATTTCGTTTTTGACTTTTTTCCCCTCGACATCGGTATATTAGAATCACTCTCTATATATTTTCTTATTTAATTTTTTTCCAATTCCTCAATACTATCTTATAAAGGGATAATCACATTTTAAAATGAGTACCGAATGGGTCATCCACGAGCGTATTTAAGGGGTAAAAACTGAATTTTCTTGATTTTTTCCGACAAATCCTATTTTTGACCGACATTATTCCACACTATTTTCCTTATCTGTTAATTATCTAAGATACCTCCAACTAATTTATATCGCTTATTTTTTCGATAAAGTTATAAATAAATAGGTTTATCTGCATCGGGGACGTGCAAAGTTTGAAAATTTTTGAATTTTCGAAGATTTCCATGAAAACAAAGAAATGCAGTTTATTTACTCGAAATTATTAAAATATGATGTGTCAAAATTTCACAAAAATGACAGTTTTTGTTGCAAAATTGAAAGGTTGCTGGACCGATTTTGGCTTGAAATATACATGAATAAGATTTTAGGAACGTTCTACTTTAAGTGCAGGGATATTTCATTGGATGAGTAACGCACTAATGACCCCACAACACTGTAATCTGCCATGTACTCATTATGAGTCGTTTTACGTTTTACAAGTTTCTAAATTCGCGCGAAATTTGCAGTAGAAAATCCTTTTTTTGTTAATAAAGACCAAAATAAATATATAACAGCAACCGCCGCGCGCCGTAAACATTTAATTTATGTAGAGGATATCAAAAAAAAATGTATTTCAGATTTATTTAGGTTATATGCATATTCTCTATTGCGTCTTTATACAATGTTAATAAAAAGTAGCACATAAAAATTTTTGCTTTCTCAGAAAGCAAAGAAGTTTAAAATACATTAAGTAATTTAAAGAACAATGTATATAAAAGGAGATTTTATTGATCTTTAGAAATATCCTCTTAGTACAACACTGAATTTATATAAAACTAATATTTACAATCTGAAAATTGTTACTAAATAACCAGTATGCAAAAACGATTTAAGTAACTTATTTGTGGGTTGGCCCGGGGACAAAATTGGCATTAGTAGACATTCACCCATAGTTAAAATCAACACCAACTTTTTAGTGTGTGGAATGCTTTTAAGTTTAATATTAAGGTCAAATATTAATTATATAATAAGAGCGGTCATTAAAATATTAAATTTATCAATTTAATTGTTGACAGTAGTAGCATAGCATTTGAATAAACGAACGAAATAGACTATATTTGTAGTTTATAAATCAAAAGTAGAAATATAATTGTATTTTTTTAAAATAATGAGTTTTACTTACTTATCTTGAAAATATTTTTATTAAAATATGTTTCTTCCAAGTAAATTAAACCAACAGCAAAAAGCAAAAAAGATTTATTTTTAATTTACGGGGGACCTCGCCGACTTTCAAAAGAATACAATTTATTCTTATCTCTCATTTTCACAAATTTGATTTTGATTCGGACCTACGGATGTTTTGAGTTATACGTAATTAACTTTAACGTAATCCTAGTTTGAAATACGAAAAAACTGACATCAACTATTGCACCACTCTGCAGTTTTTTAATTGCATATTTTTTACTGATTGGTTGTATATTATAAAACTCGATACAGCGTATCTCGAAAACTAACTCACTCTAGTGTATTTAACCCCAATATTAACATAATGTTCTTGGGCCTTTTGGGTTTCTTACCGTTTTTCTGTCTCTACCTTGTGCACTCTATTTAACTTTTGGTGTCCTTCAAAAATCGGAATATTTGTAATATTAATTCATAAATTGAAAAATAAGTACGTGCCCATTCAAATTTACTTTTAATTAATTTAGCGTTTAGTAGCCACAGATGCAAAAAGCTCTGTTAGGAAGGATTAGACTTATTTTTATAATAATTAATAACTACTTGCATTTTTACTGAAATCGTCGCTCATAACCATTTTATATATTTTCGTCCATTTTAAATAACTTTACAGGAAAAAATATTTAAAAATTTGAGCGCATTTCTAAAGCAAAAACATACTCCTAAAGACTTTCCTTTCAGAAATTAATACTGCTTGTGTTAACTAGTATTAACAATCCATTATTTAAGACTAAACAAAGTACCATTGATATTTTTTATTAAACACAAAAATACGTTGATTAAATAAATTATGTTAGAAACATAATCAAGCAAACATTTTATAATTAACCAAACAATAATGTTGGTTTTGTATCCAGTTATTTTCTTTAATTAGCAGACGACTCAATTACTGACTTATATTTGTTTCTAATAATCCTGATATACGACACAGTATGGTGATAATAATATGCTATTAAAAATAATTCGTAAAAACACTGTGTTAAAAAAATGACGAAACTAATTGTGTTCTAAATTTATTGACTTATAACTTTTAAACTAGTTTATCTATTACAATATATTTTTCTTTGCTTTGTAGCTATGTACTATTAACAACTCAAACTTTAGATATCTATTGTTCCCATTTTTTCCATCGAGACTTGAAAGGTGGAGTTGTCAATGGCTGTACAGTTTTGATGATTTCAAGGGATCAAATTTATTTATATTTTCATAGGTGATATGATCTAAAAGATGCCAGTTACAGCTTTTAAAACACCCTGAGGAGATTTGATTACGCAAACATAATATTGGTGGTTGGCATTTTGATTCCTTAAGCGGCTTATGTATATGAATATATGTATATGTATATGAATGTCTGTTCTAAATTACATATTTTTATTAACTTCATTCACTCTTAAAAATCCATTAATAAGAAGCGCAGGCATGTTATAACAATAATGGTCAATCGTGGACAAAAAAATCATACATTTAATTCACAGTCTAAGTCAATTCCCTAAGACAGTCTATTAAGAAACGTTTAGACTATGACTATTTAGACCATAAATTAGTTGTACGCCTTTATTAACCACAACGGTCGTCGTAAATATCGCTTTAGCACTATATATATATATATATATATATATATATATATATATATATATATATATATATATATATATATATATATATATATATATATATATAGTTTCCTTCTTATGCGACAAATTAACGATATAAATATTATTGCATTTTTTTAATAGTGTTTTTTTTTATTTCAGATAAACTAGTCTAGTCAGTATGAAGTGGTTAGTTAGTTCCGCGTGTGTTCTTAGTGTATTACTTTTCACAGTCACAATAAATGCTGCTCCAGCTACCACAGGTCTCCAGGTATGTAATAAAAGTGACAAATGATCACATGGTTAAAAAGGACATATTTACAGTTAACAGAATTGTGTATTATTATTTAAAAAGAAAAGCGGTGTAATAAGGCTTGATTCTGCAGCAGTTTTAAATCAGTCACATACAATGAATTCGAATTGCAAATTGTTAATCTTCAAAATGATTGGTTCTGATCAGTTTCAAACTACCGAAAAAACAAATCTAATAACGTTATTATCAACTAAGTAATAAATTCTAGTTATAGCGGAACAATCCTTTTCCAGGAGCTATACGTAGCTTGATTTTGTACGTTATTTATTTCCATTTATAAGCCATTGATACAAATGCTTACTTACAAAATTTATTACAAGCTTACTCTTTACAAGTCCCAGAAACTACGTCATATCTTGCGTGTACCTAATGTTTGGATTGCAACAGTAAATTTTTTAAATCACTCCTTAAAAGAACTGGAAAAGCAGTGTTCTGACAGACTGTCAATTTAAAAAAGTTTCTGTTAACTAGTGCTCACTGCTTAACAAAAACTTGTTCGGTTTTTAATGTCGTTTTCAGCAAATATCTTGTGTAAACAAAATATTTCTAATAAAAATTTAATAATTTAAAATATTACTTTTTGACGGTGTTTTACTTTGCATTTAAACAAAAAATTGATTACCTCGTCGTGACTTCAAGTTCAAAGCAATAAAGCAAAATTTGAAGACATATTTTAATGGCATATTGTAAATAAAACAATAATTGTTTTAGCATGTAAACGTCTAAAGCGGGGGGTTACCTTACACAACGTGTACCACAGTCACAGAATTAACCTTAAAATGACATTTTCTTGAAACATTCAACAATTTTAGCACTGTTTGTTTAACCTGCTCTTTCTGCTATACCGTGATTGGAATAGATATTCAATATGATTTGTGTCAAATAAATTTGTTTATTCGTCACAAACAATATATTTTAAGGCAGTGAAACCAGGATTGATTCACTAAACAATTCTTCAAAATTTAATTATATTTAAACCGTCTTTTATTATTTAAGGTATATCAAAACCTTACGTCATCAATTCGAAACTTTATCTAAATATTGACTGGACTATTTTGACAGTTTGGCGTCAAAATGAATCAAAATTTGAAATGATGCATCTAATTAAAAACGTCTTTAATAAAATGACCGAACTTAATATTAAAAGAGTGAACTACAAAAGAAATATTGATATGAAAAAGATAACAAAGAATTTAAGAGCTAAAGCGTTTGCTTGGATGCAGACCTTTAATCTGCAACTAACTAACTGTCTGTTCTTATAGCCTGTTTGGTGGCTTTTATTCAGTGATTATCACTCTATAGCTGCTAGTTGAGATTTCTCGAATAGAGGAGTTGGAATAATTGATAACTTTTTTTTGCTTTGCGTTATTATATTTTTATCACTCCTTTCATAGAAGTTCGTAAATATAGATCGATTTTGTACGGTAAATTATTCTAATTTAAGAGAAATAATATAATAATCGGAAAGTATTTCCCGGAATATGTATATTATAAATATTTCCTGGGTTTCCTTATGCCAATTTAATGAATTATGTTACAACATACATATTTAAAAATGCATGATTAAACGTGTGCCCAGATTTAAATTGCTATATTATTTCTTGCACGATTAATGCCTATGTTGAAACTTTATGACCATTTGTCTCTTAAGTAAACTGAAAGTAGGTTATATTTTTTTACGCATTTTATGCGGAAAATGATTTTATATGACGGTATTTAGAAAAAAATAAGGACGAATTTATTGCAGCGTATAAAATAAGCGTAATGAAACACAATTTGTTATTGTCTAGAAGTTACAAGTGTGTTAAATTTAAAATCAAATCAGTAGGAGTTCATGAAGCGGTCATCATTGAAAACAGCATCTGATTAAAAATTAGGGCTTAAATACTAAATGGTGAATTAAGTAAAAAATTTGGTTATAATTCATAATAATCAATTTAAAGGTCTCATTATACGGGACGAGACGCTATGTCTACGTCAACGAGAACCTCAGCGAATGCTCTTGCAAAGAAAAATGACGTCCTACATAATATGACATATTATGTCAAGATTCTCGTTAATTAATGGGTCAGAAAAGATTATTTAATTCCTCATTTTCTAAAGTGATTTAAAAACTGCTTGAGTTAACATTCATGAGATTTAAACCTCAAGTAGCTTAAGATTAAGGGCTGCTTCACACTGTGATTTTTGAATAACATTACAGAACCACGGAGGCAATCTAGAGGAAAACGTATTCTCGTCTAGACGTGTTAGTTTTCCTATTGGGTTGCCCTAAACTCAGAATTCCCTAATTTAATTTAAATTCATTTGGGATTCTCAAATGGGTGGAAGGTATTTTGATGTCTTGGGCATTGGTCTTTTAGTTTATAGTAATGTCGTGAAAATCCACGAAACTACGTTAAATCTTTATTAACACCAAAAATGTACAGCGGTGATTACCCAAGTAAACCCAAGCAGACCCAAAAATTTCGAAGAAGATTTTACAAAAATATTTTATAGAGTTGCTGAATTAGATTCCAAAACGCGATTCAAGAATCGGAGTATATATAACAATCCTCGGCAAGCAGCCCAAACAGTTTTAATCAGTTAAAATCAGTTGCTCATTTAAATGGTGGTGTTTTATTTACTTTTGTCTTACTCTAATATACTATTTAAATAAATTATAAATTTAATAAGTAGCAATGACTGGCACTTGCCAGTCAGTATCTGTGTCATATCAATTTAATTTACAATAAAAACTGCCGTGCAGAATAGAAATGATATTTTCAATAGGTAATTTCAAGTAATTTGTATGTATGCGATAACACCTTACCAAGGTAAATGATAAATTATATGCAAGTAACAAACCTGTGTCCGTACAAATAGCAACTAAAAATTTCAGAGAGTTATTTTCATAATAAAACTTAATTAATCAGGAATTGGTAAATACAAATTTCTGGGTAAACCTAGATTTTCGCAAGTTGGTCCCCTATTTGTTGGGTAGCAGTTACTATGCTCAGTTAAAATGTAGCTGTCGCAGAATAAATGCGACAAAAACTCTTTTTCATATCATAATATTCAGCAGCGATCCATTGGACACATTAGTATCTGTAAGGTAAGTATATCAAATGAGTTTTTGCCTGTCTTTCTCTGTGCCAGGTCTCTTTGAATTGACTTTAAGTTATGCCTATTTTCGGGTTGAAAAAAATACCAAACATTTTTTTATCGTTTATTCCCACACATATTACATAAAATTAATATAAGAACTTCTTGCAAGTCACACCAATGACTATATATTGTTTCCTTTGCAAACCATTCCCTTAAAATGCCTGTGTGGTGTACAGGGTGGCGCTTTTTCGATTGTCATACGGGGTTTTGGCGAAACTATAGTAGATAAAAAAAATTTGATAACTATCCTTTAAATTTGAAAAATATATTTTTTTATCCAGCGAAACGCATCGAAAGCAAAACTGAAACATCCACATGCAAAATTATAAGTAGGCTTTGGAAACATTGGATGAATGTGTCAAAGACCACTGTATATTGACTTTTAAAGGTGGATTTATACTTCATATATATAACAACGATGCGACAACGACAAGACAGGAAACGACACGATACGATTATATTATTTTTGTATTTATAAACGGATTAATGCATATTATGATACGACAACGATGCGAACCTTGAGTTTTGGTTATTAAATTAGTAATCATGGAGCACGAAAATTTAGAAAAGTTTAATAATATGATAAAATGATATATTGAAAGTGAAAAAAATATCATTGCTGCCTCAAACTTATATTTTGATCGCTATCCAGAGTGAAGGCAGCCCCCTTTTAAAATGTTTAGAAAGCTAGAACAAAATTTGCAAACTATCGGGACATTTTCCAAATCTAGGCCGAAAAATGTATTAAAGAACATGCGGAAACTGACGAAATAAATACGCTGGCATAATATAGAAGCAAAGCCATCTGCGCCATCGTGCGAAATTAAGGAAATCATTGACATTGAAGTCAACAAAATAAAATAAATTTGTTTTTAATAAAGCATAATTTTCGGCAGTACCGATATGGGAAGGTTCAAAATTTACATCCTGGAGATGCTGAGCGGCGAAGAGTTTATGTTCGTGGTATTTGGAACAGTGACGACAAAATGTTAATTTTTTTAGAGAAATAATATCTGTGGACGGATGAGGCCTATATCTCCAGTACAGGAATATTAATAATGATAATTTATATTGGACCAACCACCGGATTATATGTAAAAATCTACACAAAAAATGTTGAAATACTTTTTCTCTATCTCTAATATCTTTCGAGATATAAAGGCATGCCGAAATTGGCCAAATTTTAAAATCGCCCTGTAACTTGAAAACGAATAGAGGTAGCTATGAACTAAACTGCTGGCCAATTCAAGCGGGACAAACTAAATTTTTGATAAAATTTAGAGTGGAATATTTTCGAAACGAAAAAAGATTTTGATTTAACTTTTTCAGTATGTAATTGAATAGTTCTTCTAGTTTTTATACTTCAAGGCACTATTGCTAGCAGTCGCTGCAACTCTATTTTACAGGGTGTTAAGTGAAACCCTGACTTTTTTGGAAAAGTTTTCCAGTTCCGAGAATCTAGGAAGAATTTTTTTTGAATTTTCTTTTCATACTAAAATGATCCATGGTCAAATACAAAAAAACAATTTCTCCGGATTTTCTCTATTTTCATTTGTTTTCCGTATACAGGAGTTAGTCGAAATTATCGACTTCTTCTTACAAAGGAACCCCTAATTTGGCCGTTTATTCACAAAAAGCGAAAGACCAAGTAAATTTGTAGTTTGAAGTAGTCCAGCTAACAAAATTAATACAAATTTTTGTACAGGGTGTAGCAAGTTTGGATCACGGGCTAGTAAATTATTATTTTTTAATTTCTACTACTTTTTCCTAAGTTAACTATTAATTATCACGTGCTACGTTAAAGGGTTAAAATTTGTTAGGTCCGATAACAGTACTGGTTAGAAAGATCCTTTTTGCCCAAACGGGTTTTTCATTTTTTGTCTAGTCCCATTTTTAGTGATTAAACAGCTCGCATTTTGAACCTAACTTTTTGCAATTGCATCCATGAACGATTGAAGTGAGAGTGCTTTTTTGGTGGTACATAATGAATGTTTTATCCAACCAAAAAACATGTAGTGGCCAAACAGCTAATGATGCTTATTCGAAGAATTTTTTAGCATTATACAGGGTTGCAAAAAATATACCACCTATACTTTATATGGAAGTCATGTGATTTTCAAATTAATTGAATATAGTCCCAATTTTCTTGGAACTTTTTGCCGAAACTGTTTTTGAATTTTTTTGTCTGGTCCCATTTTTAGTGATACAAATGGCTTGCGTTTAAAACTTAACTTTTTGCGATTGCATTCATGAACTATTGAAGTGGACATCGTTTATTGGTTTAACCAACCAATAAAAAAGTGTCGTGGCCATAGAGCTAAAGATGCTTATTCGCTGCTTTTGTCCGCGTTTGCCCAAAACATATCACCTACATTTTATATGAAAATCATGTGATTTTAGAGTCCTTTAGGTATTCATAAAGTTCCTTTTTGCTATATTAATAATTATTAAAGAAAATGTCCTACTTATTATTAATAAAATCTAGTAACGATACAGATAAAAAGAATAATATTCATTCGGAACTTTTTCACATTATACAGGATTGTGCAGAAGTTACTACTTATAATAGAAGCCACGTGTTTCTCGATATCTTTGGATTTTCGTAAACTTCGATTATTCATTATAAAAGAAAAATATTTTACCACTGCTCTAAAAAGTCAGTACATGGCATTGAGAAATTTTAATTAATAAGAAGTGTCTTAAATTAATAGTCACGGAGTACATTTTTCTCGTCAAAAATTGGAGATGGATAGTGAATTCAACTGAACAAGTTATAAAATTCTGTATAGCGTAGTTTTTAGAAGGTATAGAAATTTCAGAAGATTTAATTACTTTTGAAAGTACTCGAAAAGATACGTAATTTTCAAATTTAGTAGTTATTTTTCCCGGCATTACTTTAGGAGATCCAAAATGTAAATTTTGGTTGTTACTTTTATAGGTAAACAGAAAACGTTTTAAATTATAGAACATTTTTTTTACTTGAAGGTATTATAAAAACTTGCAACTAACGAAAACAAAACAAATCTTAATACCTAGTAGGACCTCCCCTTACATTTATTATCTCTTGGCATCTTCGAGGCATGCTTATTACCAAATTATTGACAAATTCTTGCTGAATATTTTCCCACTCCTGAACAATGGCGTCTGCAAGTTGTTCTAGAGTCTGAGGAGGATCTTCCCTAGAACTTACCAATAATTTCAATTTAGACCAGACGTGTTCGATAATATTCATGTCTGGTGATTTTGCAGGCCAGACCATCCTGGTAATATTATTAGCTTCCAAAAACTCTTGCACAATGCGTGCTCTATGAGGTCTGGCGTTATCGTCAATTAGCACAAAATCGTTCCCAAAATTGTTTGCAAATGGTAGAACGATATTGCTTAAAATTTCGTCCCTATATACCTGACCGTTAATGGGCTCCAATGTTAAAAAAAGTTCCGTTTTGCCATTAAACATTACACCACCCCAAACAGTAACGCCTCCACCACCAAAAGGTTCCTGAGGAGCCATATTCTCCTCCATATACCGTTCGCCACGTTCACGCCAAACTAATATTCTGCCGTCCGAGTGAATTAAATTAAATCTTGACTCGTCTACAAACATGCAGTTTTCCCAGTTATCTAATGGCCAATTGCGATGTTCATATGCCCACTGGAGACGTCTTCGCCTATGCTGTGGTAGAAGTCGCACACATTTAGCACGTCGCCGAGCTCTAAAATTAAAATTTTGGCTTAAAAATCTGTAGTATAGGTGTAGGGAATGAACCAATAAATAAGCCAACAGTAGCTTTTATTATACTAAAATGCAAAATTAGGTCAATTTTCATAACGTTAGTTCTAGGGAAGAACTAAGGAACATTACGCTGCAAGTGCATGTGTTTAGGGTCGCCTATCAAAACTTTAATTTATGAACAACTTAGTTCAAGTTTACATTTATAATATCGGTGCGCAAAATCCAAGATTCACGCCTCAGCTGACGTCGATATTATAATAGCCGACTTACTAAAATGAAACACTAACAATATTGGTACAAAAAATAAGATCTCATTTGAAGTAACTCACCTTAAGTTATTATTGTTTAAAGTTCTTCTAATGGTCCTATTGCTCACACGAATGTGTGTTCTTGCTCTGAACTCCTGGTTAATTTTCTCTGATGAAATTTTTCGCCTTCGACGAGCCTCTCTAACCAACCATCTTTCATCTGCAATGCCGACTTTCTTTTGGCGACCTCCCCCATAACGATAGTTTGCACTTCCCGTTTCGTGGAAGCGTTGACGCAGTCGAGATATTGTACTTCGCCCAACCCCGTACATATCCGCAATAATACTAATTTTTACCCCATCTTGTAGTAAACGCAAACAATTAGCTTGTTCTTTTGCACTTAATCGAGCCATTATAAAGGATAATAACGCACCAATTCAAAGAAGAATACTTTGTTGCCTTGGTAACTGTCAATAACAAAGAAAATGTTTTATTTTTTGGCCTACTAGATCTTTTGACTAAGAAATAGAAACGCCGCTAAATTAACAGAAATCCACCTGCAAAGTATAGGTGGTATATTTTTTGCAACCCTGTATAATGCTAAAAAATTCTTCGAATAAGCATCATTAGCTGTTTGGCCACTACATGTTTTTTGGTTGGATAAAACATTCATTATGTACCACCAAAAAAGCACTCTCACTTCAATCGTTCATGGATGCAATTGCAAAAAGTTAGGTTCAAAATGCGAGCCGTTTAATCACTAAAAATGGGACTAGACAAAAAATGAAAAACCCGTTTGGGCAAAAAGGATCTTTCTAACCAGTACTGTTATCGGACCTAACAAATTTTAACCCTTTAACGTAGCACGTGATAATTAATAGTTAACTTAGGAAAAAGTAGTAGAAATTAAAAAATAATAATTTACTAGCCCGTGATCCAAACTTGCTACACCCTGTACAAAAATTTGTATTAATTTTGTTAGCTGGACTACTTCAAACTACAAATTTACTTGGTCTTTCGCTTTTTGTGAATAAACGGCCAAATTAGGGGTTCCTTTGTAAGAAGAAGTCGATAATTTCGACTAACTCCTGTATACGGAAAACAAATGAAAATAGAGAAAATCCGGAGAAATTGCTTTTTTGTATTTGACCATGGATCATTTTAGTATGAAAAGAAAATTCAAAAAAAATTCTTCCTAGATTCTCGGAACTGAAAAACTTTTCCAAAAAAGTCAGGGTTTCACTTAACACCCTGTAAAATAGAGTTGCAGCGACTGCTAGCAATAGTGCCTTGAAGTATAAAAACTAGAAGAACTATTCAATTACATACTGAAAAAGTTAAATCAAAATCTTTTTTCGTTTCGAAAATATTCCACTCTAAATTTTATCAAAAATTTAGTTTGTCCCGCTTGAATTGGCCAGCAGTTTATTTGCATCGTTAAATGTGTTTTTAAAATCGAGCTAGTAGATGCCTGGTCAAATTGTTTCTATCTATTGTAGTTTCGCCAAAACCGTCGAAAGAGCGCCACCCTGTATAGAAAAATTATTTTCTCTGAAATGAAAATATCCATTTGCTGGGGTCCACTGGAATGTGCAGCATAACATTTTCCCGAGTATTTCTGTGGCTATATAATTGCAACCTGAGCAAACTCAAAGTTCATTAATACTAAGTCAGTTCCACAGATTGACGCTTTTTCAGAAAATCGTCCGGACCTACTATTATCAATGTAATGCAACCCCCTTCATACCTGGTGTCTCGAGGCCCGTAAATAGAAAAAAAGGAAAACTTTTTCGCCAGTAACTAAATGCTACCCTGTCCCAATCTCCTACAACGTATTGTTGAGAATAAAAATAATTCTTCCCTGCCTACTTTATTTAAATGAAATAATTTTTTACCTTAACCTGATTGTTTGTTTGAACTTCTCATTATGCGACACACTACATTTAGGAAAATTGATCCTCGTTACAAGAGTCGATGCTAATTCAAAAATGTAGTTTTTCTTTTAGATATGTTTTAAGAGCATTATTTTGTGTTGATTAATGATTTTTGGTCTCTTAGAAGCTGAGCGGTCTGCTGGGTACTTAATCTTCTAATGCAATTAACTGATTTTTTTCTATTTAATTCGTTGTATTCTTCTGCTATGGTCCATTCCAAGGCCTTTTATTGCTCCAAGACCACTTTATCCATCTGGCCTAGAGTATTTTGGAAATTCTTTTGATTTTTTACTAAAATGGCTACCTACTTCGTTCGCAAATCTAATCACTAATAATTACATACTCAACCTGCAAAGGTTTTTCTTTACCTGGTTCAATGGTTCTTTTTTAGATTAAAAATAGGAGACAAACTTTAATAACGTGTTAATTCCTTCGATAGCTGTGGTTTAAAACTGTTCAGTTTTATTGTATATGACGAAAAGAAAAGAGGATGACTTACCACATTTGGTGAGGGTTCACTGGTATAGGGGCCCCCTGGATATGTTGAACTCTAATTATATATTTCGGGTTGGCAATAGAACTTAAATGTAGCCTTAATAATAGATTATTTAGATGCGGAAGAAAATTGAATTTAAATTCAATCAGGATGATAAGAAGTCACATCTCAAATTAAATTCAGCTTATTTTCATTATTATCCTTAATGCAAGTATTGATTACTTTCCTTTTATTGTCCCAATTTTTCTCTATATAATTCCTGTCAGATTTAATGCATTATCACAGATATCTGTACCTACTGTCTTTGTATAGTGATCATTATAACTTTCTGAGAATCGGTAGGCATTGTACCTTCCTTATAGTTTACTCGTTATTTTACCTTGGCTTTAGTGTCCTTAATAAATTTTGCTGGTGTTTCGTCTGTCACCGGAGCCTTGTTATCCTTCACACTTCTTAACACCTGATAAATTTTTTTTCTGAGAATGATATCCCTCTTCTCGACCTCATTCACTTCTGTAAGTTTTTAATCTTCTTTGTTAAGCCATCGCCTCCATAGAGCTTGTCCAAATACGTTTCCTATATTTGAGCTCAAATAAATTAATGAATGTCTTTTAGTGGTTATCACAATGATCTTAAATCCTTGCGATACATTGGGCTCTAGCATTCCACTCGTTTACGCAGGCTTACTCTAGGCCACACGCCTTTGCGAATTTTAGCAACTTATTTGGGCGAGCCTGCTTAATGTTGTCGGATGTTAAACATGCATTTACGATATGATTTTTTCCTAGTGTAGTGAACGCTGGGTACGTAAAAAGAATGTGGAAAACAGTTTCATCTTTGTCTATGCACTATACCTGCATCAGCATAGTGGAAAGATACCAAAGATAGTGTTTACGGTGGTAATGTCATGTCAACAGACCAACAGTGACTTGAATAATGAAGGTCTTTGCTATTAAGTAAGACAAGTTCCTTTGCGAGACCCACTATGAGCTCCTATTGGCCTACCGCATCCTTGGAGTTTTCCTCAGGCATTTTATTATCATTCTTATTATTGTTATGGTTAAGTCATAGGCGGCAGAGCCGGTTGAACCATTTAATAGCAGTGTTTATTTCTTGATTCCTAAGTTTTGAAACTGTCGTGTTAGATTTAAAGAGGTTCGCGGAACCAGTCATAACCCATTCACTTGGGAGAGAGTTCTACTCGCGGTTTAAGGTGCATTTCCTATGGGGCGGCTGACGCTCGCGGCTGCTGCTCAGCGGCTGACGCCAGTGATCCATTGACATTGAAGCTTGCGTCTGACGCTCCAAAAAAAACGGATACATTAAATTGTCACATGAGCAGTACTAGGCGTCAGACGCTGTGCGGCAGCCGCGAGCGCCACCCGCTCCATAGGAAACGCACCTTTATTCTGTTGGATAGAAAACACTCCAACATTTTGATGTGAGTTTATAGTTATGCCTTCTTAATCTTGGATACAGGTTTGGGATATACAAGTTTACGTCGACATTGTAGTGGCCGTGCAAAATCTTGTATGTTTCAATCAAGTCATCCCGTAGTCTTATTTCATGCAATGTCGTTGAATTAAGCCCAACACAACCTAAGCATTTTAAGCCGGTCTTTATAGTCGAGATGACGTATTGATGGTGCTAGTTTTGCAATCCTTCTCTGAGTCTGTTCAAAGACATGAATATCTTTGGTAACTTGAAAGTTCTAAACTGAAGCTGCACATTCTAAGATTGGTCTAATATAGCTTCTAAATATGTTTTCAAGGAGCGAAATAGATGGATTTATAATTACCCTAGATACCATGTATTGGGGGACTGCATTGTACATTTTGATGATTTTTCCAATATGGTTGGCCCATTTTAAGTCGTTGCTTATTATAATTCTTAGGTCCTTGTAATTTATTGCGGATTTAATATTCGTGTTTCTCAAACTTGTACACTTACTCGGGAGTAACTCTTCCAGTTCTTTTTGTATTTGACCCTTTCTTTGTTGCTTGGTACTGACCCTACTTTAACCGTTTTTGAGAGAGCTGTTTTTCACTGCTTTCTGTCCAAAGTGTTTTATGACTTTCTTTTCTTATTTCATATTGTTTGCCAATATATTTTTTCTTAGCCTTATACCTCTTCTATCTTACTTCAATTCTAAGCGAAATTTGTATTTGAGAGTTCCGTGAAAACGGAACACTTATGGAATTACTTCGGTGTCCGTCTGTAACAGGCGATTTTCTCTGAAACTATTCGACGTAAAAATTTAAAGTTTGGCGCAGAGATAGAGTGTGGTGGCCCAATTATGGACGTGACGTATAAAAACTTTAATTTTGATGCCGATGGTTAATTTCAGGCGATAAATTGGGAAATGAAAAAAAGTTTCAAGGGCATTGTGAAGGGGTCAAATGAAAGTCTATTTAATTTTACAAAGTATATGATGTATTATTTATGCATTTTTTTAAAACATTTTTCGGGATAACGCTTAAAAATTGCTGTCCCCCACCTTTATCACCAAAAGGATCGCTCAGAAAAATCTGAAAAAAATCATGTACATTGAGAATTAGGTGTAGATTGAATCAAAATTATCAGGATTAATAAATACCAGCGCGATTAATTGTTATTAACAATTTAATTGTTTATTTCCTCATAACTGCTGAACCATTGGTTTGAGAGAAAAAGTTTTTCAACAAAAAATATTTCTCACGATATAAGGAACAACTCTTGTTCTTACACGTTTTTTAATGCCCCATGCATACTCTATGCGATACGGCGTTGGTGCTGCCGGCGGGCGGCGCGGCGGCGGCTATCCCGGCAGATGGGCGGAGATCAGCCGGCGAGGTTTGCTTAGGTTAGGTGGGAGGCTGATGACACGGAACACTAATTATTGTGCAAGTATAGCTTGCACTTAACCGAATTTTTTTTCTTATTCTCATCGAAACTGGATTCACAATATTAAATAAACAGGACTATTAGAATAAAAACCACTAACAATATTAATAAAATAACTTATTTTTTAATAAACTAAGATACACAAATTTCTCACGCAAACGACGATTTTAAAGGCGTAAAATGAAAAACACAATTTTCTTTTTTATTTCGTGATATTGCATACATACAATAGTATTAACTGATCTGTTACACACACGAAGAAGATATTAGACGACATATTAGGTTTGCATTGCTGCAAAGCCTTTATAAAACAGAAAAATACTCTTTCGATTTAAATCTCCATTTCAAAATGTATTTTTAATGACGTTTTGTATCTTCACGGTTACTTCACATTTTCGTATATAACCTGTAAGTAAATTTACACCAATCTGTATTTCTAGATTTTTCACCAAAATAATGTGAATTAATAGATTTTACGTAAGAAGTAAAACTTAATAGTAGCTATGTATTTATTATTTTATCTACTTATTATTTTATCTACTTCTTTCAGTGTAATAGGTTTTACTTTTACTTGTGCATCTTTTGCCAACGTCAGATTTTTACTGCTAAATAAATAAAAGCGAGTCTGTTGACACGATTACTATTTAATTCGTGACCTTCACCAAAACTCACTTTCACATTAACCAGAGATTCTCTTTCTTTTTCTTTCGTATGATTATATAAGCATTTATTATTGGTAGGTCATAAATTCATAATAATATTGCATTTGTCTATGAATTAATTGAGAATAATATGCTTTTTGAAACTCTTCTTGTCAATTTATTGGTTGAATATGTTTATGTTGCACAGTTCGACAAAGTCTGTCAATAATATAAAAGCAGCGACAAGTAAAAATATGGAATTTTATGATTGAAACGCTCAGTTGCAAAATACGTTGAATGAACTGGCCAAGGTTGTAAAGAAAGTGGGTGAAAGTGAAGATCTTGTCAGACACAATAATATAACTGTAATGGTCGATCAGCTTAGATTATGATGATGGCACATTACGTAATACAAAATGAATTATGATATTTTTATTTATATAAACTATGTTTTTGTTAGTACTGCTTATTATTAGCATTTAAATGATAAATTAATAGATAATAATTACACAAAAATGAAAAATCAAGCAGATTCGGTGTATTATAAGCTTGGATTGCTTAGATTCGTTCTTCGAATAATCCAAAAACAAGCATAATTAAAATTAGAGCTAATTTAGTATTTTTTTTTTAAGATATCATGTTTATAACCGAAGAAACGTAGCCCATAATAATCTTCGCTACAACATGTAGTATAGGTATTTATTTAATAAACGTATTAAGAAGTGCCTTTTCTAAAATATAAGTCGAAAATAAACATATATACTGTCCGGTGTACAAAATGATCCTGTGGTATTTTATTTTAATTTGAAAATCTATTTAATCTACCAGAATTTCGGCAAGAAAGTATAATACTGATAATGGCCATTTTATCTACCTTTCTTGTCAGTATTTGGAACTTTGTCGTTAGTTTTTCTTAAAATATTTGAAGTACATGCGTTATAAATGTTTTTTTTTTTAGTTTTTTTGAGCGTTGAGCCGCTTTATTCAATGCACAAAAGAATAAACCATTCCTGATATTTTTGTTTCTTGATAAAGCTAAAGAGCTTGACGTTATCAAAAGTCAAAGAAAAATTTAAAAATACACAAATAAATATTTTAAAACAGTAAATTATGACGTTGACGGTCTTATTGATAGACTGTATAAGTATTTTTATGAAATGAATATTGTTAGGTATCAGCAGGAGCTTCAGTTGGAGGAGGTACAGGAGGAGGATTACAAGGTATTTTGTCAAATATTGATTTGCCTGGTTTACTGCAAGGAGTAAATAGTTTTGTAAAATTGGTTGGGGTATTCTGCCCGCCACTGTCACAGGTAATTAGAAGGCTAAATTATTCGTACTTCAGCATGCTGTATCAATATTAAAAATAAAAATATAATTTGAAAAAATATTCCAGTGTTGCATGTCATACCTTAATTATATTACGTTCTTCTATATATAACAAAGAAATTATAATTATTTAAATATGGTATATTTCAACAGTTTCATTAATATTCTGCAAATTTGCAAATAAACTGATATTTTGTAAAATGGTAATTTTTTTATTTTAGAAATTACTTTAATATTGGAGGCCATCCACTGATTTTTCATTTAAATAATTAACGGGTGAATTTAAAAAAATCAGTTTACGTGGCTTCTAAAAGTACTTTGCTAGAGATTTACTATTTATTTCTGTTGCGTTCTGTCTGTCTTGAATATTGTTCACTGAACTGAAACCATATTTTTGGTTTTGTTGTCTAAATTAAATTAAATTCATTACCATTACCATTTTTACTCAAGCAAGAAATCATTTGTTTACTTATATAAATAAATATATAGAAAAAGAATTTGTCTATAATATACAGCATGTACCAATACATTTTAGGTGTTAGACAATGTTATACAAAATGTAACGAGTACAGCCTTCAGAGTATTTGGTAGAGCTATATTAAGAAGCGGTGGTTTAGGTGGAAGAAGTGGTGGCCCTACCAGTGGGGATGGGGGACAGAGAGTTAATGTAGTGCTCCCCACATTCCCTCCAGATGATGACTATGAAGATGATGAAAATGACTCAACTGTTGCCAGTACATCATCTAGCACCTCTGCCAACTTGGAAAAAGAAGTAGAACCCGTCACTGATAACGCGGTAACGCCTTACACAGTATGAGATTTTGTGTTCATTATGACAATACATCATTGATTGCATGTCAGTGACTTGCATGGGTTCTTGTCAGTGTTTGCATTTGTGACTACCTGATAAAAAATTTTAAACATACAATAATTTGTAAAAATAATGTGAATTCAGATATAGTAATGAAATATAATCGTTTTTAAGATAATTTTATTTAGTCCCTGTGAATTGTCAAGCTTAAGACGGTTTTAAATTTAGACCGGCTATTGAACTAGTCAACCTTTAGTTTTAAAATCTTTTCCAATGCGATATTTAAATTCCATAACTTCTTTAATTTGTTTGGTTTGAAGTGAATTTTAATATTGGCTGTAACAATGATTTCGTCATACAAATACAGAAAAAAACTTACACTTATTCTATCTTTATAGATTTTATGAAAATAAATGTATAGTTAGCTATCTTATTCCTAACTTGTCAATTTAATTATCAAATTATACTGATATTTATGATAAAACTCGACATTGAATCACTCACTAGAACCTTGTCTTGTTTTATAGAGCTCATTTGATCCAAATTTTTGGACTGTGCGATTTTTTTCATGAATAGTGACTTCTTTTTTCATAATAGCCAATAATAGTAAATAGGTATTATAAAAAAGCCATACGGTGACTGGCAGAAATTACTGGGCATTTAGAAAATTGCTTGTTTATCGAATCCTCAGAAAATGCATTCTTGGTTTAAATTTCTGAAATTGATTATAAAAATTCTAAAGAGGGTCTAGAGATGAGACGAAAATAAGAAAATGTGAAATAAAAGATTAGAACTAAAAATGTTTGTAGTATATATTTGTTAAAATAACTAAAGTTGAACAAAAAGATTCACTGACATTTAAAATCGATTTATTTTGACAATTATGGGTGCAAGTTTTGAGCTGCAAATACATTTATCGGTTCTGTTCATCTTTGAGAATAGAAATTTGTATGTGTGTCTTTATATTCTTACATCATTATGCCAATTAAGAAGTGGTGAATCAAAGAAACCAGAAAATTAATAAAATTAAGATATAATGACATATAAATAACAAAACAAACTAGCTAACGAGCTACCGGGAAATAAAAACAAAATTATAAATTATGGAATAATTTTTTTTAAGTTCAGGTAGTCACATAAAGCAAAGCACCACTTCTTGTGGATCAGTCATTCATTCCTTCTTATCTTCATATTATAGCTGAAAAAGAAGATTATCCCGGATATGAGATCTTTCAGGGACTGTTTTTAATTTACTCATATATTTTAATATTATATTTTGACACTAGCCTTTGTGTTTTATGGTTGTGAATGCTTTTAATTGTTTTATCTTTTATTTTATGTTTGTAGGTATGTCAACAACTCATATTTTAGAACAGAAATTATAAATAAACTGGTTAAACTTGCGTTGGAGTGTATTGTATATACAGTAAATGTAACATAAGTGCTTGTATAGTTTTTTAAGCACTATGGTATATGTATGTTATGTGTATATTTATATGGTTGGCGAACGAGTAGCCCATTTTACATATGCCTAGAAGGGAATTAAATAATTTATTATTGTTAGAATACAAACATATACGGAGTATCCGAAAACGACTAAAACATATTTAATTAATGTGTCAAAATCAACTGATTTAGACAAGCTTGGCGTCCTTAAATATTTAAATCTTTTCAATTTTTTAAAATTTTTCACAATCAGCCAGATATCCCATTATCAGACTTTATATATATATATATATATATATATATATATATATACATGGTGTCTAAAATAGGTGATACCACTATTGCTATCTCCGAAATGGTAAAAGATACGAGGTCGGTTAAATTAGAGAAAATGTGCCATTTCTAGTACCTATTCATATTCCGTTTACGGAGTTGCCAAATTCTCTATAGTTTCTTATCTACAGGGGATTTTTTAAAAATAGTCAAAAATTTTATTCTTAAATATCTCGAAAACTGTTATAGTTAGAAAAAAGTTGTTTTTAAAAAAATCACACGATTTTTTACCTTCTCTAAAGTAACGTTATTGTTTTGTTTATACCATTTGTTTTTACTGAGTTACTGATACTAACTTGTTTTTTCAAATACGGACCTGGATTTTTTGCTGCATTTTTTGAAAGAATAATTCACACATTTTACAACTATATATCACTCGATTATGGTTTTCGACGTTTTGATCAGGAATAACAACATCATCAGGATTTTCTATCGATAAGGACCTGGGATTTTCCATGTTAAGGCACAATTTCACAACCTATCGCTGTGGTTTAAATTATTCAACTGATTAATTTTAAACTATGTTCATGATTACTAACCAGAACCCTTTGGTCATTAAAGTTTGTCACATTGCACTTAAGCCAATGAGTTATTGAAAACAAACGTTTAGCAGACTCAGGTCAGATATAATTAGCGGCCTTTATTAACAGCGCCTAACCATAGTGGTTAAGTTTACTACATATTGTAAAAGGCACCCTTGATGATACGTCTTCATTATTTACGTTTTTAATATTTTCGTATCCAAAAATCACCTTTCAGTTCAAACGATAATAATAAATAATCCCATTTTACCTAATGGTTTCATTTCTGCTGCAACTCATTCTGCTGGTACAGTTGAATTACTATTTAGGTACTGGCTTTGAAAACAAACCATATTATCTCAAATTAAAGACCTTTAACTATATTCTAGAATAAAACCATTGTCATATTTACTGGGTTCGGATTATAAGGAATTCGAATCTAAAATCCGTTTTCTGCTTTATTTTTTGACGTTGCGTTGAATTATAACTTATGGACGGGCAGACGAACAGGTTGGTGGACGCGATTGGACTGACCACACGAAGCCAATCACGCATCTAATAATTCATTATTATGATTTGTTATAATTAAAACTAAGCTTATGCTTTTTTCAGGCGTTGGACCAATTTTACAAACTTGAGGGTCCTGGTTAGTAATCATGATTATAATTAAAATTTACCAGTTAAAACAATTTAATCCATAGTTACTGATTCTGACCTAATTGTCGCTATATTAGGTCGTGAAATGGCGCATTAACTTGAAAAATGCCAGGGCCGTACTGGTAGAATATCATGATGATGATACTATTCTTCACCAAAACGTCGAAAATCATAATCAAGTCATACACAGTTGTAAAGGGTATGAAGTATGCTTTCAAAAAATGCAGCAAAAAATCCAGGTCCGTATTTGAAAAAAACAAGTTAGTATCAGTAACTCAGTAAAAACAAATGGTATAAACAACACAATAACGTTGCTTTAGAGAAGGTAAAAAATTGTGTGATTTTTGTAAAAACAACTTTTTTCTAACTATAATAGTTTTCGAGATATTTAGGAATTAAATTTTTGACTATTTTTTAAAAATCCCCTGTAGATAAGAAACTATAGAGAATTTGGCATCTCCGTAAACGGAATAAGAATAGGAATTAGAAATGGCACATTTTCTCTAATTTAATCGACCTCGTATCTTTTACCATTTCGGAGATAGCAATAGTGGAATCACCTATTTTAGACACCCTGTATACTTTGTTATTTTTCTTGAACCATTTATAATATTTTTTTTATTGTTTGTTTCTTGGGATTAGGTTCATTCCATGAACCTAATCAATACCTCTAAAAGACAAAGCCTAGGTGCTGCCGAGTGACGTGATCATATCTAGGCCATGTACTTAATATAGATTAAAAGAATAATTATGTATACCAATGTATACCACCTACACCTACCAGGTGGTAATATAATGCAGAAAAAAGCTTAAAAAACATTTTTCTTTAAATTTATATGTACAGAGGGTTTAAAAATAGGTAATCTAATCTATACTTGCTATTAGTGGCGGCTTGCCGGTTAACAGGTAGGGTTGGGAAATATTTTCTGGTCTCCTCAGATAGCAGTATCGTATAAATAAAATATATATATATATATATATATATATATATATATATATATATATATATATATATATATATATATATATATATATATATATATATATATAAGTACCTGTATGCAATTCATCACAGGAGGTTTTTTTGTTTTTTGTGATCTCCTGTGAGCATTGTATATTATATATAAAAATATATAGTCATGACATAACATACAATCTTATGGTTGGCGTAAAGTAGATAACACAACTTGTCATTAGATAAAAGTATGACTCTGTAATATGTGTTTAAATAAAGGTCAGTATCGGGATATTTTGTGTCACTTTTTGGTAAATTTAGGAGTAATTATTTAGTAAGAGTATGTAGTTTTCTTTTCTTATTTTTACCCAAGCGATCATTTTTCTTGCCACAGTAATTTCTTATTAATGTATTTGAAATACTTCTAAGTATAATTTTTGCAATACGTATTTCTGAATGTTCATTTCATTCTGCAAAAGTTGATAGACGTTTTTGTTCAATAAGGAATTTAATAACTAAATTACACAGAAAGGCTTTTTTATTAAAAGTATCCAAAAAAGTATCTTCAAAATCTTGAATTATTTCTTAAAAATAATGTAAGCCGTTGACACTATATCTACTACCGATTCGCGAGGGTACAATAACCCCCACGATTTAGATTATTAATAAGATTGTAATTGTCTTCAACTATACAGGGTTCATCATAAACTAGTGCTCTTTCACATATTTCACACTTTAGTTTTTTGAAAGCGATGTATTCATTTTCAGGAGGTTTGTCTATACTGAACTCTCCAAAATTCCGAGATTTAAGTGTCAATGTGGACTGAATTCTCAGTCTTTTTTCTGATTTATATAACTGTCGGATTGATATATGGTAATGGCCACCAGCTAATTGCCTGTATTTACCAAATCGTCCTTCCAGTGGGTCTGTCTGAAATTTTCCCAACAATACATAATTTATATTCAGTTCTGTTAAACAATAATTGGTGATTTGCAGTAGTCCATAGATAGTATGACTGAGTGCAGTATTTGTTTGTCGAGTAAATTTATTAGAAAAACTACTTGCCTTCCAAGCGTTTAGCCAATTTAGCATTTTTTGCAAAAATTCTAACTTTGGATCGAGCACAGACTCACATACTTTGTCTTAGACTATTGGTTCTTGGTATATGTCTCGTAAATGTTTACCTTTAAGAGGTGTTTTTCATTGACAATTCTCCACCATGTCCATAAAATAACATTAAAATTTGCAGTGTCCTGTGAATGGGGTAAGTTATTTCCAGAACCTCTTTGAGCTATTACAAAAGGGTTAAAAATTTTTAGAGCTAGCTTGACATTCTGCCTCTCTAAAGAAGAAGGAAACAAAGCTTTTAAACTTAATGAGTAACCATGTTTTACGAATTTGTCCTGGTCAAGTTCATACATTTTTTTAATTAACGAGAACCAAGCAATTTTTGCTGCACCAGTCTCAAAATCAGGATAACAAAATATCTCAGTCGGTTTAGAGTTAAGCCAATTGGTAAAAATAATAATAATAGTAAAAATATAATACTGGGTCTATAGGATGTGGATAGATAATACTAAGTTCTCCAGTAGGTGAAAAATGGGACATTGCTTTACCATCAATTGCATTATTATCACTAATAGTGCAAAAATTTATATATCCTATTTCTTCTAAATTTTCTCTTCTAAAGAAAATTGTACAACAGTTCGGACTTAATTTTTGATACAGGGGATATCTGAATTACTTCTTTAGGATTTGAGGATACACTACTTATCATAAACGCGTATGCAGACGAAGCTATACTACTTTCATTCACGGCTGTTCCTACAGTATTGCTTGCTTTATAGTCTAAATAGGGTTCGATATGTATTTCATCAAAAAGTAAAATTACATACTTGTCTTTATCGATTAAGAATTGAAAAATATTACGAGCATAGGTAAGAAAACTTTTTCTTTCGTCAATATGAGGATCTGTGAGAAATTTATTGCAGATGCCTTTTATTGTTTCGGGATGAGGCAAAGTAAGTGGTCCATGGTCTCGTAAATATTTGTAGGCATGGAAGCTTATAGTAAATAAAATTGAACATAAAATCATAGTATTGGGTGAATATCTATATCTTTCCTTTGCCGTGTTAAGCAAACTAACTTGTTCAGAAATAAAATTTATGTTTTGGCTTAATTGGCCATCACCCACATTTTTAAAATTTTCCAAAATATCTAAGTTTAAATGTCTTTTTTAATCCATTTGAATTGTTCTCAGAATTACTTGAGTCGAGTGTGTCAACATCAGTAGCTTCATTACATTGAGTAAGGACATTATCGGTATTAGTTAAACGAATAGTCAGTAATATCCAACAAGTTTTCTATTTCATCTAAATTGCTACAAGTAAACGGTGTCTTTAATTTTGATCCAGAAATACTAAGAGATTCGCCATATAAAAATGTTGCTAACTTAAAGTTATTATGGATGATAATTGCCCAAGTTATACAAGGCCTAGGAGTATATTCAAGCCTGAATAAAGTCCTTTAGAAGAAAAGTTTGAAACAAATCGAAAAACTCTTGAAAGTTTTTAAAACTTTTTCCTTTTTATGACTTTCATACTGTAATCTGCTTTCCTCCATTGCTTGTAAAAAATGCAACCCTTCAAGTTCCTTTAATTTGTGATATATACTTTTACGCATATGCACAGCTTTAGATAGATGCTTCTTGAGGACAATTTGGAAAAATTGTCGGAATGCAGTTTTTGTTTAGACGTGGTTTTTTCAGATCAATTGAAACAATCTTACCTGTTTCTGGATCTTGTTCTGAATTATTACAAATTATACTACCTTCGGCAAAATGTAGTTCGCAAACTTTGGTATTTTGATTTGGCGCTAAATCTTCCCGAGGAAGTGCCCTTGCCCATTGCTTCTGCAAATCGCTATCTTGTGGAAACCCGAAAACGTGCACTTTTGGTCTGTTAACGTAATTTCCACGACACCGAGGAACACAGCACTTATAAGGCATTTTTTAAGTTTTAAATTTATCGAAATTTATATTGTAAAAACATAAAAATTAGACAAAACTAATATGTACTGAAGCTCAAAATTATCCAAACTAAACCGGCCCAACAAACACCCTGTCATTAGTGAAGCCATATGTGTTTGCTTGGGTTCGGTTAATTTTCTTTAAACTGACCCACCACTCACCCATGGTTGTTCATCCTTATACGCTTTCCAAAAGTAAAAATGGACAGAGATAATTATTAAGTAGCGAGAGGAGCTTCTCTTCAGCAGACAACCGAGACCAACAGGGTTGTCAGGCGCACCGATTTAACAGGAAATACTCGATTGGTTGTGACAAAATTGAAGACAATGATTGAATATAATAATTTTTCTCATTTGCTTTTAAAGTTTTGATTTCTTTTTTATTACAAGTAATCTTTTTCTTTGGTTGACAGTTTCTTCAGACATTTTTTAAAAATTTTTACCCTATTGCTAAAAGCGTCTGTTTTTTTCAGGTGTAAATCTGGCAACCTCACATCTCGAAAGGAGACAAAAGTTTGACCAAATAATTAATGCGTTTAACAAGACTATATGCAATATTCACTAATTGACTGGCGAACCATTTAATACATTTCTTATGGAGGCCTAATGTTGGCCTAGATTGTGTGACGTCACGGAAATTTGAAATTAAGCACTTAGGCTTTGTCTTTTAGACGGTATTGACCCAATCCCAAGAAACAAACATAATTTTAATGAACTTCCACTGAATTTAGAAGTACATCTTTCTTTAAAATTCTAGTAAGCTTCTCAGCCACCGAAATTTAAAAAAACAGCTCTCAAAAACTATTGGCCGAACTTCTTTAGATTAAATGTCTGAATATAATGAAAACTCTTTGTTTTATTTCATCTTTTTTTTTAATATAAGAGATTAAAAACTAGATCAATCATGTAAAATAGTCCTATATACCTACAATATTGTTAGACACTATACCCTTAAAAAAGGAATGATAGACAGCAAAGCATTTTTGGGAAAATTGGAAACATGGCATATATCAAAGTTCTTCTGTTGTTTTTTTCACGCTTAAGTACAATCAATATATTCCTGTAATATAACTAACAGTAATGACATCAATGCGTTTTGCCAATTTTATGTTATTGACACTTGATTTTTAGTAAATGCTTTGAGACGTTTGGTTAAAGCATTGAAAATTGACAAATATTTGAACTTTATGGTAAAAATATATTGTCATGTTACTCAAATAATTAATACTGAAAATTGTTCGTTTGTCAATATAAACAAATAATAAGCACGTTACGCAAAAAATAGTAAAATAAAGCCAATTTTCTGACATTTGCATTCAACTACCAATCAAAGCTTTTAACACTCTGGTAATTATTTTAAGATGCAGCGTTCTTTACAGAAATTTTATAATTTCTAAAGACATTCAATATAATTTAACATCTATATTTTCCTGTTATATTGGGTAACAACAAAATACATGCATAAACTTATACCATTATTGCTATGCCATAATATTTTCTATTTTTATAGTTTTTATAAGACAAAGTTTCAAAAAATATGCATTATATCAGATCAGATCTACATTTTCAGTGCTTTACAATGTAATTAGTATAAAATTAGTCTTAGTATTAAAATCAGCCACGTATTAAAATTATTAGTGCCACTATCCCCTAACGACATAATAATATGAGTTAAAATCCCCAAATATCGTGTGCCATAGACAATAATCTGTACATAAAAGAGAGATTTAAGTGTTACCAAAAATGCGTTGGCCTCTTTCTTCTAACCAGTTAATAAATTACAGTACTAGTAGGACCACAAACTGAAAAAAGTTTACAAGCTAAATAAAAAAGAGTACAGTTCTCCTCAGGCAAAGAGGTCGTCATTTCTTGGGATACAACAGATATTTGGATTACTGACTTTAAACTCTTTAAAGCAGCGTTTCCCAATCTTTTTGATAAGTGGAACCCTTTTTACTGCCCACTTTTAACGTGAAACCCCTGCCCTGGTCTGTTTCAATAGAAAATGTGGTTATAATGCAACCAAGTATTTTCTTTAAAGGAATTATTTGTGACCATTTGCAACAAAAATAACAATTATTTGAAATCATATGTATTGAATAAATAACCAAACATTTCCTAAAATAAACGCATTTATAAGATCTAAAAATAAAACACAAAAAGGGTTTCTGTTGAAACAAAAATTTTTCGTTCAGATTCACTAAGAAGGTTTAAGATTTAGTACTGGTTTAAATTAAGATCTTATAGTTGATCAGTTATGTTTTGACAGGTTCTTGTCCTGTCATTGTTAATACGTCGTCATTAAAAACTTATGAATTATTCTGATATTTCAAAAATTTGCTTGATTTCCAAATGATTTTCATCTTGGAACGAGTTGCTGTAATGAATTTAGTTCTATCTATTGTCGAAAGTACGTATTAAAATTTCCTTTTTCTTTATAAATTTGCGAAAAGGCTCAGAAATAAATTCATAGTAGAAAGCTTAGTTGTCTTATTCTTATACTTGTCAGTTTAAAACTTTTGGTTGTCAAATTAGACCGGACTAGCGTTGGAGAATCTGGCTGTTAATTTTTTAATGTCAATGTGACACACACATTATTTTCGCAGATATACTTAATATTAGGCTTTATGGATGATAGTTGAATTCTTATGTCAGGTTCGGCATCAAATCTGTTGCGGTATTTATTTTGAATGAATCAGATGTCATTATAATAAAAGTTTCGTATTCTTCAGCTGACATGGTCGGAGGTCGCGCACTGACAGTAAATAGGTTTTTAATCCACAATTAATTTTGGTATTTAATATGCTGTTCATTTGGAAACTACTGAACAAAAGCTTCACTCAAACCTTTCAGGTGGTGAATAGTATAAATACGTCTTCCAGTTTAACTCAACCCAACCCCTTCCTCTTCCAAAAAGCCTTTTATAGTTGGGAAGCAACCGAGCTCATTGGAGCGCATACAACTTGTCCAAAATTCTAACTTTTTCTTGAAAGCAAGAATTTTATCGTGAGTAGTAAATAAATTTTTTATTTGTTTGTCCTGAACGGTTAGGTCAAGTTTATTAATCTTTGTCAATATATCGCTTAAATAGGCAATCCTAAGTAGCCAATTTCTATCAAATAATCGATCTTTTAAATCGAAATTGGGTTCTAAAAAAAGCACGCACTTAAGCCTGTAGCTCAAGAATACGAGCCAGTATCTTTCTCCGAGATAACCATTTTACGTATGTAGAAGAAGAGATGTATGTACACTTCCCATGTCCTCACATAGTATTTGAAATAACCGATTATTGGTGGTCGAGATTTTATAAAATTTATAATTTTGACGACCTCATCAAGAGCATTCTTCTAACTGAGGGATCAATTTTTTGCAGCAAGTGCCTGTCTATGAGTCATGCAGTAGCTACTAGAACAGTTTTTGGCAATATTTTTAATAAGCTGTACAGTTCCATTAATTATACCACTTATGGACTTTGCCCCATCGGTACAGATATCAATACAATAATTGTCCCAAGGTATTTTATTCTCTTCAAGAAACTAATTTAAGAGACCAAATATTTCAACTCCAGTGGTACGTGTTGTTGGTGGCCTGCATAAAAGAAGATCCTCCAATAATGTGTTTTCATGCTGATACCTAACGATGACAATTAATATTGCAAGTCCGGCTACATGGATAGATTCATCCATTTGTAATGAAAATTTCCATGATCTGAGGCGAAAAATAAGTTCATTCTGAATATTGGCTGCTAAATCTTTGATGCGGCTAGCTTCCGTGTCATTCGAAAGTGGGATCTTAGTTATTTGTTTTGCTGATTTTTCACCAAACATAAGTACATTTTTTACCATCTCCACAGCAGTTTCGTAGTTCAGATTTCTATTTTTCTTATTTTAGAGGCATACATTTTTATTGTTTTAATTTTCTTTTTGAATGTTATGCGAAAAAGAGCACCTAAGTTTCGCGGAAGCCTTGAGTGGTCTCTACGGAACCCCAGGGAGGTTCCTCGGAACACAGTTTGAGAAACGCTGCTTTAAAGGATTTAAATGTTTTATGTCAGTACGACAGCTTCCTACAAAAACAAGAAACCTGTTCGTTTAAAAAAATTTAGTGACATAATATATAGGGTAGTTAGACCGAGAATATACAGGATGTTACAAAAAGATATTAAGAAATTCTAAGGGCAGATTCTACATCTAAAAACATGAAAATAAGTTTACATAAACATGGGTTCTCAAACGCTTCTTTTTCAAAAGACAAGGTGTTTATAATATTTCCTTTTTTAAATGTTCCTTTTTAATTTCCCGAAAATGCGTTAAGATATTGACATAATTTTGGTACACGCCAGTATGTGATCAAAGGGTACCTTTACGTGTAAAAATTTATTTTCTAAAGTACTTGCATCAGCGGCGTGCGTGCGGGTAATTCTTTATTTTTAGCAAAAAAAAATGCAAACCACTGTTTTTTTTTGCAAAATTGATATTGGTTTCTTGAAGCCCAATTTATTCTGCGTGGAAACTGTCACTTAAGCTTTTTTGTTCTGACGCACCGTTTTCGAGATAAAAATTAATTAATTTCTTACAATAAAAACAAATAATAAAAATGATTTTTTAAAAAATATTTTGTGTTCAGGAAACAGTGCATTTTGATTTAAGTTTATAGTAGATGCTGGCAATGGCTTCTCCGTGCTTCAATACATGATCTTCTCATATTTCTCCTAACTCTTCGGAATACTTGAGGTGTGAAAATATTAAAAACCCTGTATCTCGAAAAAGAAGCGTTTAAGGATTCATGTCTACTTATATAAACTTATTTTCATATTTTTAGATGTAGAATCTGCCCTTAAAATTTCTTAGCATCTTTTTGTAACACCCTGTATAAATTGCATATCAAGAGTGCGAAATTTCCACAGTATGAATTTGGTGACCATTTTTGTTTATGCACCTTATCTACCTCTTTAATAACCTTGTAAGAAAAGGAAATCTTGTGCAGATATCAGTACTGTACTTAGGGCTGTACTGTAGTACTGGTACCTCAAGTACCGGTTTAAGGATCCTTTACGCACTGGGCGCTAAACAGTTTGGCGTCCCCAGCTATAAATTTACTACAGCACTTACATATACAAGTAATCACTTTTGGCTGCAGAGTGACTATTCAATAGTATATTTTGTGCCATCTGCATGATAGGTTTTAAATTTACTATTAATGGTACAAGGCGTTTTTCGACTTTTTCTGTACAAATAATAAGAAACTGATATACAGATTGTATTGGAAATGCAAGGCATAATTTCTATTTATAAGACCGTCAACTAACTCAAGAGAAAAAACGACCATGTTTGACTCTAGAAATTATTCTTTTTATTTCCAATATATTTCCTCTGGACCGAAATAATTTCCTAAATACGGGATAGTATTTAAAACAAAAAGCTGATCGTCTTTAATACTGATTACTTTACTTTCTCATAGTGAGACAATTTCTTTAAAATTCTTTTAAATTTCTTTATTGATTTGCTTCTTTCTTAGCCCTCAGAGCTTACGGGCCCTTGTGGCACGGTCTATGCGCCAAATGAATAAAATGCTCCTAGTACCTCCATTACACCTACTGCATTGAAACCATGGAAGCATTGCTGACCTCAATTTGCGTATTGATGTATTACGTATTGACAATAATTGATAATTAAAAACAAAACCTAGGAAGCATAAATAAAATATAAAGTGTATATCAAAATACTTTACCTACCAAATATTAAGAATCAAGACACGTACTCACTATATTAAAAATAATATTTTGTATGTGCAACCCTACTAATTCTTTTAATTTTGATACGTTTATAGCTGTAATAAAAATGTAATTTCCTAATAAGTATGTCGTCTTAATTGATTGTTTTAAATAACTTTTGCTATCTTAAGACCTTAATATTGCTTTATGTGCCCTATCTGCACTTGCTTCATGCAGCTGGAAAGAATAGTTCAGCTACAGTAACGCAAAAAAACCGTAAAAGTGGAAAAACTTATATTTGGTTTCTTTTTTCTTTCAGTCCCCCTCCGCTGACATCGACGATTCAGCGAATACGATAGCCAAACGACATATCAGGGTGGTTAGGGAAGCCGAAGCGGAAGGTGCGGAATCGCAAGATCAGGAAGGTGCTGAATCCGCTCCTCATCCTGATGAAGATCTCTCAGAGGTCGATGATCAGGACCGTAACAAAAGGTATTTGCCATTTGGTGGTGGCGCTGATCACGGCAGCGCAGGAGGAGCGGGTTCAGGAAACTTTCTTTTCGATATCATTCGGGTAAGCAATGCGGCCTAGAATTATTATTGAGATGTATGTGTGATGTGATATTAGGATATAGCTGCTGCTATTTTTTGCTCAAGATGTAGATACAAGAAAAGGCAATCCGTCTTTTAACTATGTAGCAGCAAAATTTTTAGGAAAATAGCAGCCTTAACCGAAATAATTTAAATTCAGTTTAACCTGAAGGTGGTTAAAAGTATTGTTGTTTACAAAAAATTCAATAGGTGTTAAATAATTTCTAATTATCGGGAAAATCTGTTTTACATGTACATGTACATAATACCTTTCTATTGTGTTCACCTTTTTGATTTATTTAAATTTCTAAGGGATGTTAACTAAAATTGCTTTATATATTATAAATGCTTAGGAAATTCGGCTCAAGCTGTTTTCTCCACCACAAATATGACACTTAAAGTTCTTGACACGTAACATACTATTAAAAGGTATCATGTTTTAAAATTAATCAAAATACAATACAAATCAAATATACACTAAAAGTTTATCTTTTAAAACTAATAATATCAATATGATATTAAAAAATCTAAATGTTAATATAAATTAAGCTTCCTTCAATTTTATTTCCTATTTATCACTTGCAATCAACAGAAAATAGAACAATCAACTAAGAAGTACAAAACAAACATTATTTTGCATATTATGATAAACCCATTACGTTTTCAAATAAATCCTAACAAGATAAATGGAATGCATTAAAAATAAGGTATTATATAATTTTGTTGTTTCAAATGATATTGCTCTAGATTAGGCGTTATGCAATATAGACAGAATTTTCACATGCAAAACCTCGATTTCTTGTATTTACATCTTAATACAATAGTGTTTAATATGTTAAGTGTTCTAGGTGATTCAATGTTAGTCTACTTTAATATAATTTATTAAGAACCTAATAACAAATTGTATATTTGCCGAACATTACTCAATAGATTGCCTAAAGTTTTTTACACAAAACTTTATTATAATATGCACCAAAAATCATCGTAAATTAAATACAGGGTGGGACAAATTCACCATTAGGAAAAGGTAAAAGATTTAGCTAAGAATGGCAAAGATGCATATTTTTAAGGTTTCTATTTGACATTTAAAAAATAAGGGAAATCTCGAATACTTTCAGAGGTATCTGAAAATATTCGAAAATTTAAATTTTACATGTTGAAGTATGTGGTTTTATTTTTTATAACTGAGATAAATACAAAGCACTTTCTAGAGATTCTTTATTTAAAAGTCTGGATAGTTTTTAGATTTAATATTTGACGCCTATTGAACGATACAATTGTTTTCTGACTATTGGACATTAGAATTACAAATAATGTGTTATTTTAAATTTGAAACAACTTTTGTCTCATGCTTCCCAAAATTGAAAGAAAAATCATAATATAAACAATTAAATATCATAATCCAGTGATATGTTTTAGAAGAAAAGCAAAAGAAAATAAAAAATTAGAAACCTGACTTGAAGACGGTTTAAAAAAACCAAACGGTAAATTTAAGAACAGAGAGCGTCAAATTCTTTTCGATATTCTCTCTTAGAAGAAGCGAAGCCACGTTTAGTAAAATATTAAATTGAAAATTTTCTTTTTTTTTGTGGATATTTCCGAAAGTATTCGAAACTTTCTAGATTTTTTAAAGTCGGACAAATCTTCAGCTTTGCCATAATTTAAACATGGCGATATTTGTTACCGTTTATGAGATCCTAATGGTGACCATCGAATTTCTTTCACCGTATAAATAAAAAATGCAGCTTGAATTGACTGATATCCAAAGATGATTTATTTTCAGTTTAAGTGAATTATATATTTAATTAAAATATTCTTAAAAAGAACGACATATATTTTTTATTACATGTATATTAGCTTGTTTTATGTTTTATTTCGTTTTTTTTTATATAAAAGCAAAAAATTATTATAGCAACATTTTTGTTCAATTAAAATTTAGGTTTTAATTAATTAAGATTAAATTAAAGAGTTTAAAAAGGGAAAGGTTTAAAAAGTAAAAGGTAGCACAGCAATTACAATATTGGATTTGATTTCGAGAAGGGTCTCACTTAAAATATTGTTTTTGAGAGTAGTTTTACCTATAAAGGCCAAACTAGAAAAATACTCAAAATAATCTGTTTTATAACTTCTCTGATGGACTTTAAGCCTTAAACTCCTTTCTCCCCATTGGTTTATAAATAATATTTATGTAACAGAGGATACGTTTTATCTCATCATTAAATTATAACAAAATTAAAAATATGCATAAAAATAGTTAACAAATCGCAATTAAAAATTCTATCAATTAGTAAAAAAATAAAAATTACCATTATTTAAAATGCTAAGCAAGCTTTCGACTATTTTGCATATAAATTTATCATCCAACACTACTAATTGTTTCATTGTCCTTAGTTTTGTATATAAGTGCGCTATTAATATGTATCCTTAAAAGAATTGAGAAACAACCTATTATTACCTACTTATATATCTGAAACTACATTTTAAATACTGCGATTCTATTAATTCGTGTGGTGAGCTTATATACTTCTTTACTGTTTTTATGTAAACTTAAGATTTGACTAAAACCAGCACCTTATTGGTGTTTATTATTTATTTATTGTTATTAGAGTAGGAAAATTTCCTTTAAAAAACTAATAGACGGTTAAAAGAGGTCAGGACTAAATCAGAGGGAATAGAAATCGACGTTAATCTCCTATATTTGTTTTTCAGATTTAATATTTTTCAATATCTATTTCCCCCTTGCTGATCCCTTAGCTAAGTTTAATGTGAAATTAAAGATCACATAACAAAAAATCATAGTGATAATCGACTTGTCGCGAGAAATATGCTACCTGTCGAGTTTTTTCCGTTGGTCTCGATAAATTCTGGTCAAATCTTTATTAAATTCCGATATCATAAATATGAAGACCACAGGAGAAAAACGATCTAAGTACAAAAATTTAAAAATTGAGATTTTTCACCATTTTGATACCTCTTCCCTGGCACTTTAATATGCCATATAATACTGATTGGAATATCATTCCTAACCCACTAAAATCAGCGATAAAAATATGTTATATTTTGGAATAACTATTTAAGCCCGCTCGCATTCGGTAAAGAACGATCCACTTGCCCACTTCAAACGTTTGGAATTCGTTTAGCCAATAACAGAACTAATAATAAGATCAACATCCACGAACTTTAGAAAAGGAGAAATTTACAATGGAGCTGGAACAAGTTTTTGTTCTCAGTGTTAAAAAGTCCTGTCAGGAAAACTGAAACACCAAACAAACTTTGCACTGGCCTCACTCCTATTCCCAAGTTGAAGTATGTGGATGAAACTTCACAAGCTTACTACACTTATTTGCCTTGTGCTTCTAACAATATCCATGTGGATAATGTAGATATGATAAGCGATAGCAGCCAAACTAGATCCTTCTTAGTAATGAGAAAGCGATTTCTTTTTTAACACGAGTACCTACCAATAGCAATGTCCATAATACCCATGTATTTGATGCAAACATGGTAACTGATAACGATACAAAATGTAAGCCTTTTAGTAATGTCGTATTTTTGTTATAGCCGCGTTTTTTGGTAAACGGGAGGGAAACTTTTTTACGTTTTTTTTTTCTAACATTGTTTAAAGTTAGTTATATTTTATTACGTTGGCACTACAAGCGGGTGTATTGGCCCCGGGGCCTACAGTTTAAAGTGGGCTCCGAACCACGGTCCTCACTAACCCGACAGCCAGATCATGCGCCCCCAAGGGCTGTCAACCCTTGGTTTCGCGCCAATCTGTCTGTCTTTTTGTTACCTACCGACTGGGGAGTGTGAAACAACGCCTTCGTCCTACGAGGTATCCGATCTCATCCGGCCTTTAACCGGTGTGAATAGGACGGTTTTGGCGTCGATTCATTTTACACTCTTCTCCTGCTTTTCCACCTACCGCACGGTAGCGTGATACTTTGCAGAACGTAGTATGGGTCCGAAAACTTTTTTGTTTTCGGTGGGATTTCAGCCCACGACGGTACTCGAAATTTGGTTTATAAGGCCTTAACCAATCGGCCACCGCTGACCCCTAACGTTGCTTAGTTTTTTTTTAAATCTAATATTGAATAAATATTGCCTATGTTTATGGCTTCCAATAAAAAAATATTGCAAGTCATTTTATCTTGCCTCCTGTATAAGTCTTGAAACTTTCAAATTCGTTTTTCTGGAATATATAAAAATGTGACTTTGCTCGTTTTTCCCCTGTGGTCTTCATATGGTTAATATTTATTATATAATATAAAATATTATATTGCACTTTTCGATCTGACATGACAGCAAGTTGGTACTGTAAAGTGTAAAGTAAATAAATACTTGGTGAAACAAGAATAAGAATTTCAATTAGTTTCGTTTGTTTCTTAAAATATTTGATTATACTTTTTCGCGAATTGGGGAAAGGATGAGGTAATGTATGGTAAGTCCATATGTAAGCTATGTCAACAATTATTTTAAGAATAAGCAAATGCATTGACGCAAGTATTACAGATGTGCTGAAATATTAATTAAAATAAACATTACACACCAAAAATGACGACAAGCTAAGATATTATAAATAATTATATGTCTTATTCTAAATTACTTCCATTGACAAAATCTTTTGGAACACAAAATACACTGTCGAATCATGAGACTTATTTAAACGAATGTTTTTCAAGAAGAAAATGATTGGTGTAAAAGAGAAAAGAGTTTTTCTTAAAATATTTTATGGTTCAATTTCCTGTTTTAAAAAAATATTATGCTCATAAAATAAATTTCATATAGTAAGTTAAATATAATAAACATACAGTGAAAATTATTTATTATTTTTTCGTTTACAAATAATTAAAGAAATATATCTATACCTATATTTATTTCTATGTGACAAAATGTAAAAAGCACATAAACACTCGACAAGCCTTAGTAAAAAACTTAGTAGTATTAATTTTGATCTCATAAATAAAATTAATTGAAATACCAAGTGTAAAAATCAAATATCTAGTATGTTATAGTAACTTCCTTAAAATTATAAAAGAAAAAACTGTTATAAATGCATTTTGTGGAAAACTAGCTTTTTCCTAAAGTTTCGGTTAGTGTCAATGGTATAGTTTGGTCTGATTGGTTTACATTTATTGATCTTCTAGTCTGTCACAATAAAAATATCTTCAACAAATAAGGCGAATATACTTTTAAGTGGGGCAATAAGTTACATTATTGTTTAAGTATGCTCTTTCTCAATTAGGGAGTTTCCATTTGACTAAAATACTAGTCATGTTATATCGCATGATGGTAAAAAGGATAACTTTGAAAATGATGAAAGCATTATTTCGATAACTTTAAACTTGTCGAAGCTATTCAATTTTTTGTTGCTTCAGCAAACGAATTTGCGCTTGCGCAACCGTGGACTGGCCATTATGACGTCACTCGGCACACGCAAGCATTTTTGTTAAGTACCTACAGTGACCGGCATAATTGCCAAAAAACTATGGAAATGTCAGCACTTTGTGACCATGTATCCAAATCCATTGATCTCTAAAAGAGGACCTAACAATAACCGATACATATAACGGAAAATAAAGTAGAAACCTGTATGTTTTAGACTTGAAATTGTTAACTAATATTTAATATTTCGAAAAGTCACGTGATTTCAAGTGTCAACTGATATTGCGTGACCCCCTTGCGAATTTAAATATAATGTTTAATAATTTCACGGCTGAAAAATGTGTTTGTTTCATGCCACTAAATAATTTCCACAAAGTTTTACCGAACTACTTTAAAAATATTATTTGACACAGTCTCATGTGTGTTCATGTTTTACTACCAATACTATCAAAAAACTCTATCTCAATTGATTGATTCGATTATAAAAGTATAAAAGTATTTCCGAATTTTGTGACACTTGACGCAATTTGCCACAATCGTCTAAAGAAAACGTAACCCTTGATGCAACGGTTTAAAGCAAATAGTTTCTTTGCAAAATTCCTTGACAAGTACACGAGCGTCCTCAAAAACAAGAAAATAACCCAGTCAACTTATTACTTTACACAAAATGGGTTTACCATTTAAATACATAAATATTTATAATCTTGCAATTCAGTTTAGATAATATGTAAGTGAAATAATCCTTCCTACACCTTCTTGGGCAGTGCATGATTGTACCGAGTGACGTCATTCGCATGGGGTCCAGGAAAGAGCGGGAAAATGTCAAATTTAAATTTTCGTGACGGAATATTTTAAATATGTTTCAATAATTCTATTACCATTGTTTTCGGATTTTTTTTGTCAATGATTAAGAGTATATTAAAAGTTTTCTTTAATATGTATATTATGTAAGCAATATTATTTATGCTGTTAGTGTTTATAAATGAAATAAATAAACGTATACCAAATTTATCTTTCTTGCGTCAGAGCATCATGACGCAATTATGGGAAGAGACACTGGGTTTTACCTTATTCTAGATAATAAATATCCGCACAAAATGTCCTATCACATTACTTAGGTAAAAAGCAGTAAAGAGGGTTATAAGCTGACACCACAGCCTAAGACAATTAATTTCTATTAAGAATAAGGATATAGGTAAAGTTTCTTGTTTTAATATATACCATTAGAATTATTGTTTTAATTTTGAATTCGTGTGTCAATTTCATGTCCATAAAACACTTAAATTGTTGAACGTCACCATCACAATCATTTAGAATTATAAGTTAATTTGTGTTTCATGCTGACTACCAATTAATTATTGTAATACAATAATTTGATTTTTATGGTTGTAAATAAATTTAAAATGGCTAGTGAAAATAACCACAGTCTTGTTACTTAATTTAATTTTAGTATTTGGGAAACCATTTTATAACGTGTAACGTATTTCTAACCTTTGTTCGCACATGGGAGATTTTAGGTGTTCTTGAATACAAAAACATGAGAAAATAAATCGTTTCTCTATGCATATGCATGTTTTGTTAACAAACACCGAATGCATTATCGGTTAGTTATTATGGTCTTTAGTATAAATTCTGCAGCATTTACCATAGATTAACACATGTCGCTTAGGCTTATATGATGCCTACGTATTATGGGACCTTTAACTTCAAATTTACTTACTTTACAAAGAAAATAATAGCATAGGTGTCATAGTACTTTCTACTGAATCAGGGGAACTAAAACAGTAGGACTGAAGTTATAATTATGCTATAGTAGCTAAATGAGGTTTTAGAACTATATGCCTCCTAAAATTGACGCACTATTCACTATAGTTTGCTACCTGGAATTAGGCTAAAGGTTTTGAATCTTAAATTTTAATTTTTAATATTACGGCGGCGGCGCTTTCTCAAAAAATTACTTTGTATAACCAATGTGACACCCGGAAACAGACATTTATTAAAAGTCTGCTAATGCTGATACCAAAATTTTGCAATATTATTATGAGAACCTAAAACGATATAACAGGGACGACATAATAAAATTATAGATTGTGCCCCTTATCACAGATCCATCTGTGCCTTTATTCATAAATCAATTTAAAGCGGCTTCAAATCTTTAAAAATATAAAAATTACCATTATTAAAAAAGGGAAATATCCTTAAATCTTTTCTTTTTTGCCTTGTGATATATCTAGTTATGCAATATGTTCTAAATCTTACATGCGCTCTTGATTTTGTACAGAATCATAAGCTTTTAAATCGATGGCCAGAAATGAAAGCGATGTTCACCGACTCGGTTCGTTTGTACGACATAAGTCACTCAGACCTGTCCTGTGTGTCAATATTAGTAACAAAAATAAAAAATAATATGCTAATTCAATAGACTCTGAGAAATAAGTAATAACAGCTGTAGGTTTAGGATATTTTAACTCATTCTTCAATTTTTCGACCGAGTCGATCTCGTGCGTTGCGTTGATTTTCTAGAAGCTTTTCAAGCTAAGACGGCATTTTATTACGAATTATTTAGTTATTTGTATAAATCTCTACGTCTCAAGTGGCGCAGAAAAAGAATAATTTTAGGTTTAGGACGCTAAATTAATGAAATTAAGTATTTAGTAATAATATGGCTTGAATATGTCATATACAAGTATCTACTGTAACATCTCGTCTTAATATTTTTACGCTGATATTATATCATCAAAATAATAAATAAAGGCTTTTGGAAGGGTCAATGTAACTAACAAAATATGTGTTCTCGTTGTATTTAAACTAATGATGGTGGTTGATTGAGCTGCTTTCTACACATACGAAGAACTTATACCTAGATACAGAGCCACCGACAGATTTACTTTTCATAACATTCACCAAAATGAACAGAAAGGTTGTGAAAAATACATTAAAAAGATCGTATATAATGGCAGCCCACGTATAGCCCCAAAGGAAAGGCTACCAAAAAGTGGTTTAAATAATATTCAGGGTGTTTATTATAAATTTCTTGACTTATCACAGATTGAAATAGCGAAGCTACTAAAATCTGTGCTCATATAACTAGCTAAGGAATTACGTTGTAAAAACCTGGAGCCGCTCTTACTATGATGCTAATTTAACCGGAACATATAGTTTTGACGTCACTTCCGGTCACATTTTCTACTGTCTTGGACCGCACGAATGAAACGAACGTCAAAATGCCGGTCTCAAAGAGTACTATAAACATTATGGGGTGCCAGACATCCCGTCGGAACCACTTCGCAGCCCTTTCATTATAAAATTATTATAAAATTACGGCCGCAAAGGGATTGCGGCAGGGCGAGGTCTGGTAAGCAGTGATCATATAATAGTACTCTATGAGACTGTCATTTTGACGTCAATTTAATTCGTATGCTCCAAGACAGTCACAAATGTAACCGGAAGTGACGTAATAATTCTATGTTCCGGCTATTAGCATCATAATAACGGTGGCTTCGTGTGTTGTTCGTGTATGTCAATATACTAACTCAAATATACAAAATTTCTTGAGTGTTTGATACCTAGAAGATCTAACGTCTCTCGGACTATTAGTTTATGAAAATAAACTAATACTCCGATATTGAAGAGAGACGTTGAAGTAAGTTGACTGACACTCTTGTGTTTTTACACACGTTAACGTTTTGAATTCGTTGAAGTAAATTTACTCAACTTACTTCCACGTCTTCAAAACGTGATATGAGTCATGTTATAAGGATTTAAGTCAGTCTACTTTACATACCTGCTCCGAAACGTAATCTTTTGATTAATTACAAGAAAAAAATCAAATAAAGGAGGACAATGCTTTCAAAATTTAAAAAGTCCCACAAAAATATTCAAAAATTATTATAGGTGTAGGTTATAAATGCATAAAATAGTATTTCTGTTTAAAATTAGTTTTGTTTATTTTCGACAATAGTTTATTTCAAGAATATCTCAGTACACGTAAAAAACCTAGTACTCTACTGCATTTTAATCTATACGATAAATGTTTTGCCTTTACTTAACGAAAATAACGTAAGAACTACATTTACTAATAGCAAAGACATTTGCCTATACTAAAACTTTTCGGACACCCTGTATATACATATACAATATGCATATGTATGTATTTAGATTTCAGTAGGGGCGTCATGATATAAGTTGCCCCCCCCCCCCATGTAAATTTTCTAGATCTGGCACTGCAAGACAGAAGTGAAATTCAGTTTCGAAAACAAAAAAATAGTGATATTAAGCTATAGTGTACAGTACATCTACAAGTGTTAGTAAAACCTAAAACAGTGCGGTTTGCCCAATCAGCCCACAGTTACAGGTACCAGTCCAGTTTTTTGTTGGTATCGAGCGCCAAAGTGGAGAATTTTCGCCAAGATTTGATATAGAGTATGGACAACAGAAAGAATGCCTTGTGGGAACTGTAGCAAAAACATTCCGAAAAGCGTTTTTAGAATACAGTGTAATACATCTACGAAATGGTTTCACCCTAATAGCGCAAGAGTGAGTGAATTTGAAATTAGACTGATAAGAGGGCAAAATATAAGTCTTGGACATGCAATAACTGCCGAAGACAATCGCTCTATACCATTATTAACCATAAGGATAGTCAACTGGTTAACTTAACTGGCCAGACCCATAGATTGACAATAATAAACATTTAAAGTTCATTTGCCCAAAGTTATTTGTTACATTAATAATTGATAAGAAATTCAACTGATTTATAGTCATAGTAGTATAGTTAAGAGAGGTTAGACTTTAAATTACATAATTGTTTTTGACTGACATACTGTTAATTTTTGATTTGTACAATATAAAATTAAAGTTGGTTTAATAATTAATTAAGTAAACGTTAATTTATCGAATCTTATAAAATTAAAAAACCTATGCGGGATCCAGCGGGATCCCTGCGGGATCTGAAACACTGCGGGATTATAATCATTATATACAACTTTAAAATTTCACGGGCCGCGCTTGTTAACATATACGTCCAGTTTCAGAAACAATTTAATCACGAATTAAACTAATTAGATATGTGTAATGATATTAACGTCAATTAAATTTACTACTTGATTAAAAGTTTTGTGCAATCCGGTGGTAGATTAACACTTATTTTTACTGATCTCCTGACGTTCACCAAGGACAAATGGCTGCTTCTTAAATTGTAATAATTTATGCCGAAAAGTAAACACTTTTTGTAGCAAAATTATCCTAGAAATTTTCTTTAAAATAATTTTGTTTGAGTTTCTAATGACTTCCTTAAACGATTTAAGCAATAAAAAAATATGTGCAAATTCCTTATTGTCAAGAAAAAACTTGAGAGTGGATTTTCCCGCAGAAATGCCCCCTTTGCTAAAGAGTTTTGTGATTTGAAGTCTAAATCTAATATTAAACAAAAACAAATTATGCACTTGTTATGTCATCGCAACCGTGTAATATGACATTTTACTTAAGTTAGGAAGAAATAAAATAAAATTGCCACGTCATTTTTAAGGGTCACTTTTACGTACTATAGTAACCCACAATTTTTAATTTGAACTGCAGAAAACTGGCCTGCCATTGATCAGTCTTGTTACTCAACTAAAGATCGTAGTTTAAACTGTTTCTTTGTAGGTACAGTTTAACGATCCTCACAGTGCACGAACTAACAGAGAGTGTCAGTAATTTTTAATGTTAATGTTTTACTGAATTCGATTTTAATTATTAGGGTAGCATGATTATTTTAAACTAATTAATAAAAGTAATATGATGTGCCAATTGCAGTGACAACATTTCTCTGCTGTTAATTAAGCTATTTCAAATATTACACCATCACCGTAGAAAGCGAAGAATTTTTGATTTTACAGTAAAAAAACTATTATAGCCGACATATATATGGTGTATATAAAACGTACGCTTACAACACTGTTAATTAACTAATTATAACGATGGTTAAAGAAGAAACAATTTAATTGGTGTTAATCTGTTTTTAAATTCGTAAGTTTTGAGTATTACTAAGCATAATATATAAAGTTAATTTTTTTTCGGTATGGTACTCCTGTCAAAATGTTTTAACGTTGGTAAAAGTATGCAAAGGAGCTGGTAAATTCTATATTTCATATTAGTATAGTGGTCATTCAACGATAAAAAAGTCAAACACTTAGTCGCCGTATGTCCATTTTCAGTGACAAATTTAATATGGAGCCACTAAACATTTTAGTATTATTTGTGGACGTTAACACCAGAAAGCGACTATTTTCCGAGATATTTGCAGTGAAATGATTAGAGATGGGAAATCAATACTTATGTATATGCATTTTTTACATTATACCTTCATGTTTCAAACTTTGCTAAAAATTTTTTTTAAATATCAATAAAATTTATAAATAACGTATAAATTCTATTATTCATTCTTTGTTATTCAAAAAATAATTTTTTAATCAATTGGAAAGAGCGAGAGTTCCCAGAGTTCTTAAAAGCCAGGTTTTTGGTCTGAAATTGATGAAAAATCAACACATTAATATAATAATTAGCATTGCTTTTAATTGAAAAATGTATGAAAGGTATATTATACGTATAAAAAGGGGTACTTAAGGTCCCGGTACTTGATGTTGAACACTGGTGATGTTCTTAAACTTTTTTTCAATACAGTCTAAAGAAATCCTCTAAAACTTTGTTGCTGCTTTAAAGAGCAGATGTTGAATAATCCCAAACTTCTCTGTATTTTTGAATTGCATGCCATGGTGATGTTCTTAAACTTTTTTTCAATACAGTCTAAAGAAATCCTCTAAAACTTTGTTGCTGCTTTAAAGAGCAGATGTTGAATAATCCCAAACTTCTCTGTATTTTTGAATTGCATGCCATATATCTGTTTGGGTACCTATTTAGAAAAGTACGTGATTAAGTAAAAAATCCATTAAATTTTGTCTTTCTCCGGTATGCACCTGGCTATTCAGAAATAAAGAGTACTTTTCTATTAAATTACTTTTAAAATCGTAGCAAATATTTTACATAATATTGTTTCTATCGAAGGAATATTGGAAAAAAATAAATATCCGCTTCTTTGTATTTTTACGCATCGTTAGGATGATTGATATGTATATGTAAGTTTTAGACGCGCAAAATTTAACAAAGACGATTTTGACTTAAAATAGTTAAGCCTTTTTGTTATTATGCTATAAATTATGTTTTGCTTTTAATACGAGCGTAGCAGAGGAGCACTTTTATCTTCGTAGGTACCTATTGTTTGTCATAGTCAGCTTTATAATATGTGTTTGTGTTGCATAAAATAAAATTTATAATTTAAAATAAAACTACAAAAATATCGATGGATCCTTTTTGTATATGAAATACAAAATGCTTATGGTATTACGTTGGTGGAATCTACTAGATCTTTCATCAATTTTAAGAACGATATACAGATGATAGTCACTAAACTGTGTTATATAAAAAAGGGTTTAACTGTTGTATTAAATTGTTATTTTACAGCATGACTTTTCATATACTTAATAGTGAATTAATATATCTTAAGTTTCTTCTTTAATAATAATGTTTCTTGGTTTGGTTTTACCCAATCATAACTTAATAATATATATTTCAATAAAAACTTACCTCAGACAACTTTTTCCTTTTTTCAATAAAACCTAGCGGCACTGCGCTCTAGCAGTCATATTGTTAATATGACCGACTTAATTCTGGATGCTTTAGTTCCTCTACTGACTGCTAGATGTTCTAAATTTTTTTGGAATACCAAGGGGTACAACATTAGGACTGGGTGCGGAATTTGGTAACCTAACCTTATGGTAGCACATCTTAATAATAAAAAATTGTTCTTGTGAGTTCAAAAATTAATACGTATTATGCAATTTATTGTGGAGCTAGAGGTTAATAAATTATTTTATTAATAGAATGTGTTCTGTGTAATATGGCTGTTTATGTTATCATAAACAGAATACCCTCAAACTATAGATATATTAGAGTAAAACTAGTAAAACAGTACCTACAAATAAACAGAAAATTACAAGCAGTGATGGGCGAATTTGGGTATATACCGGGTACCGCTCGGGTGTATAACAATGGGAGGTACATGTGTATATACCCACTGAGGTTTATGTATGTATTTATACCATTGTACCAAATATATACCTTGTTTATTTCCGATATTTGTTATTAGTTTTATTTATTAACATTATTTCCTTATGAGATAGCGCTGCTGTTACAGCGAGAAGTCGGCAAAAATTTTAATAAAAACGGTTATTTTGTTGCAAGAAATCCAATTATATATCGTGGTATACATCGTGTGTATACCTAGAGTATTTACCCATATTTCAATATACCCGCTATTTGGATATATACCCAAATCCGCCCATCACTGCCTACAAGCATATTTTTAATAGCCACAATTATTTTAAAATTAAATATTATAAGTTTTTTTATTTTTTTTTTCATTAAAATTTTGTGCACGTTTTCTGTACAAAAGCAGATTCAATTAATATATTATTTTTGTTATTAACAGAATTTAAAAAGATATATTACAGCACAAATAAAAAGCCAAAGAATGATGCCTAAAAATTTCGGAAATAATGTAATGGTTTTCAAAAAAAGGGCTTTTCCCTGTACGAGAATAATCGACAAGTACATCAAGACAGGCGCGGCTCGTGAAATTTTAAAGTTGTGTATCTCTGTTGCTATTTACGGGACCCATAATACCAAGTTCAGGGCTTTTGATAGTGAGCCTACTAGGAATGTTTTCGTAAAGAGAAAAATATTTTGAAATTTTCGAAAAAAAGTTGAATTTTGCCCTAGCACCCCCTGGGAAAAAATGAACACGTGTAGGTATTTTATTTATTATATTTTCTAAACAAATTTTACATCATTTTTTCAAATTGTTTTAAATTTCAAGAAAAAGATGTTTTAATAGAAAATTATAGTCATTTGAATTTTTTTTTTAAATTATATTTTAGGTTTAAAAAAAGTCAAATCACTATAACCTTCTACTAACACTTAAACTTTAAAAATGTTCAACAAAATGATGTAAAATTTGTCCAGAAAAAATAATAAATAAAATATCTAAACGTGTTCATTTTTTTCCCAGGGTGTGCCAGGGCAAAATTAAAGTTGTTTTCGTAAATTAGAAATTTTTTCTATACTAAAACATTTCTAGTAGGCTCACTATCAAAATCCCTGAATTTGGTATGGGTCCCGTAAATAGCAACAGAGATACACAACTTTAAAATTTCACCAGCCGCGGCCGCGGTGGTTGTCGTTTGATAAGGGTGTAATGTAGTTATCGACATACCCACGCATTCTTTATAATCTACTTACTTTACCTTTATTAAGACTTTTTCTATTTATTTGCGTGTTCTTTTTTTACTGTGAAATAGAATATACATTGATCCTTAAGTAAATTAAGATTTTTAAGAAACTGATTTAACGGCAATAATTTTATATACAACGTGATCTTACAAGTATACGTTACAAAAATAAAGGTTGTTAAGATATTTAACTATTCCATTCAAAGCTTTGAAAACCACTAAAGTGCTGTATTAAAATTTAATATCAAATTAATTTTTTTATCTAAATAAATTTTGTTTTACCTTTAACAGTGGCGCGAGTGAGGGGATACCATCAATAAAATTAACGGAAAAATGGCTGAAAGAATATCGATATAAAAATACAAAAGTTATTTCTGGTGTGTTATTGATGTACTCCACTATCTCTGGGAAAACAAAAAATGGGCTTGTCTTAAACGTATCAACAATTTTTGCAGTGTTAGGAATGAGATCACTACTAACATTCAAAATTTCTCTAAGAAAAGAGGAAACATTTTACTGAAGGAGATTAGGTCAAATCAAATTTCAATAAGTGATAAGTGATGTTTCTATAATTTGGATAAGTTTTAACAGCTTGTATTTATTAACGATCTTGTAGAACCTCATTCATATAAACTTTTTGTTTTAAAATAAGCTTAATGTGTAGAATTTTATTTATATACTTAAGAATCACCTTGTATGTATTTTGTTTCCTATTTTTATTTAAAAAAAAAATGGAAATCCTTTACCTTACACTTTACCTGTAACAACCATAATAATAGCTGATCAGAGTGTTTTATTATGATTGGTGCAGATATACGCACTTCCTAAATTAGTGTACGTAATATATCTTTCCTAATTTAACTACCGACCTGAACCATTAAAAGTATTTAGAACACAGCGGACAGAGCTGCTAGAGCGGTGGGCACCGTCTACAGAATGGTTGCTGGCACGGACAATGCCAGCAGTTGGGGTGCAGCATCTATACCAGACTCGACCAAGACGTTAGCGACAGCATCTTCGACACTTTCAGCTAGAATAATACCGGCTAAGGTACTGCCACGCACACCACGCCAATTGCATCCCTAATTTTCTCTTTGTTGACTTGACAATTTTACTTGGTGGACAACTGCATGTTTACACTTTCTGTTCTAAATCTATGTACAAAATGAACATCATTTAACCATTAACTGGCTTGATTTCCCGTAAACAACGTCGTGGAGTCCAAATGACTCCACGTCAGCAAAAGTAAAATCTCTAGGGTGTATGCCGAACTATAGATTTTCTTTTGTTTGGTGCTACAAAGCAACGTTTAACTAAACATACTTGTATAAAAGAAACCAATTTCATCTTGTTTATTGCCATATATTATGAAATGTTACAAAATCAGTATATAATAAAAAAAATATGAAGTCAACTCTTTCTCAGAACAACACGAATCTCGATTTGCGATACCAGTGATTGTTACAAACCTGTCATAGTATTCCATTAGGAATGAAACGTCAAATTTTTTGGCACCCTGTAAAAAATTGTCCGCTTGATGTTCGTATGTGTAAGAGGTTTTCCTCACACAAATATTTTTTAGCATTTCTTGAATTGAATCATCTAATGCTCTGTGAAGAGCGATTCTTTTAGTACTTGCTATGGGCATCGATCCAGTTGATATATTGCTCTCTTCTTAAGAAGCAGATCATAATATGATTATTAACTTATAATACTATTACACTTATTGCTTATATTTGAAAAATAGCATGACGCCTGTCTTCCCTTGACAAGAAGGGACCGAGCGGCAGTAGTCAATACGGTAACTCTCGGTTGCACAAAACAATGTAATTAAGAATTACATAATTGGATACTTCAACATAATTAATGTCATTGCTAACGGTAACTTTAAATGACAACTAAAAATTTCATTTATTTTGTCGTTTGCTACGCGATGTATGTAAAAATAAAATTACTAATGTTTTAAAACCTTGTTAAAAACATATTTTTTAAACTTTGGATGGTGTCGGCCTTTACTTGATGGAAATCCATTATACACATAATGATAGACAATTCTAGTCAAATATCCACTTTTATTTAATATTACAACATGACGCGTTTCGCTACACTATAGCATCATCGGATGTTTGTTACAGACTGTTACAGTAAGTTGTTACAGTCTGTAATAATATTAAATAATATTGGGAATTTGGGTAAAATTGTCTATCATTATGTACATATTTTTAAAATTTTTACTAGATTTTTCGTTTCAACATTTCCGATAATAATTTTTATAAATCTAGTATAATTACATTTTGTGTTCAAAATTCTGCTTCGGAATCAATCTTATTATTGTCCAATAAAATGCTTAGATTATAGCCATAGTTGTGAGGATGCTCTTGCCAATATGGTGGATGATTGTCCAACTAATTTCATCTTGAGTCTTCTGGATTTCAGATTTGCGGGATCAGGGATGCTCTTTTTGAAATATAGGTATTGGTTTAATAGTGTAATAATCTGCTTCTTAAGAAAAGAACAAATAAATAACCAATATCATTGATTGGGCCGATGCCACTAATAGAATAATTGGTACTGTTACCTTCCAGTGTATTAGATGAATCACTACAATAAATGCTAAAAAATTGTACATTTGTGTAAGGAAAACCTCTTACAAATTCAAACTGCAGGCGGTCACTTTTCTACATGTCAGCGAAAAATTTGATTATTTATTCATAGTGCAATATTGAAGATTTGTAGCCTGAAAATCACCGGTAGAAATGTTTATAAAAATACCTAACTAATTAACTAAAAAACTGTATTTCAAATGCGACTGTCTTAAAAACTTATATTTACAAAAAATAATTTTATCTCCAGATTCGTCTCGTTCCGAGAAAGGGTTGTCTTAATAATTTTCTTCATATGTATTGACATTTTGTGAAATCCCATAACATATGGTAATATTTGATTTTATTTAGTTTGGTTATTTTCAATATTATTTATCGTTATTTACCAAAAAAGGAAAATCATGTAAAAACGCTCTTTCTAACTATAAGAAGAAATTGAAGAAAATGTGTACAGTAAATGTTTCTTTTTACAAATGGTGAATTTTCTGGATACTATTTCTCAGCTGGGTAATATACTTATTTGCTCCAAAAGAAAAAGCATTTGTAAGCATGTAAGATGTAAATATATTTCATAAGGTGTGTCGCTCCTGTAAAATAGCTTAATATTTCATGTACAGATTTTCCCAGTGGCGAATAAATTTAAGGTTGAGTTGTTTTGCATGTCTGAAAATAGGATCGTTATTGGTGGGTTCCTGTCCTTTGTTCCTTGCAGTGTTTATATGTTACATTTATGTTTTTTATGGTAGGTTCTTTAAAGAGTGCTACAAAAAATCCATACCATAATTATTTAAAAACAAGCAGTATTTTTTTGCGTTGGCCTTACAAACTAGTGTATTGGCCACTCAAGCAGTGTTATGTTTAGAGTTTAACAAATGGGGGTAATTCCAGAGACGGCTTCTAACCTAGTTGGAAATAAAATTAGGATTCGATTTGAAAATAAAATACAAATATTTATTTACCCACATTGTGTTATTTGAAAGTGCGAGATACGAAAATATCATACAGGGTGTCTGAAAAGTCTTAGCATGGGCAAATATCTTTACTATTAATAAAGATAGCAACACCAAATTTTAGTTGTAACTAATTGGTTAGTAAATCTACTTTTTTACGTAATTTGACTCTTTCAACCCCCTTGGGGGGTTACGCTAGCGAGTTGAGGTCCAAAATTTTGGATGCAAACCTATGCCGTGTGGCCTCTTCGTTTAAAAGTCTTCAAAAAAGAAACATTGTTTTAGTATTTTAGTATTTATTTATTATTGTAATTCATTTTTAAATGGCACGCCTATAAAAATTATAACTCGTAAATCGTATAATCGGGCGGGGCACAAGTCGACCATTAGTCGGCCACTTGTGCCAAACAGTACAAGTCGGCGCTGCTATTTTTTGTTTTGTAGGGCACTTTTTTCTAACTTTTTTCCAACTTTATTTCTTCATGTGTCGTTTTTATATGTTTTTTGACATCTGCGCAGTAGACCAAAATGCGTACCACGCGCAAACCGAGCGTGCTAGACATGCGCACGGAATTTCAGGAGTTGGACTTTGGTGTCTACATTTGAACCCATTCATTTTTCAGAATATATCTCCAGTAGTTAAGGTACCACTACGTATTTAACTTTATAACTTTGTTCCCAAGTTTTTTTCGACTTTATTTTTCATTTTTTGCCATGTGCGCAGTAGACCAAAATGCGTACCACGCGCAAACCGAGCGTGCTAGACATGCGCACGGAATTTCAGGATATGGACTTTGGTGTCTACATTTGAACCCATTCACTTTTAAGAATATATCTCCAGTAGTTAAGGTACCACTGCGAATTTAGACAACAAAGTACATCCCCTGAAATTTCGTGCGAATGTCTAGCCCTCTTGGTTTGCGCGTGGTACGCATTTTGATCAATGGTAAAACTTTTTCCCCAAGTTATTTTCGACTGTATTTTTCGTTATTTGCCACCGCGCAGATAGCAAAAAAAGAAAAATAAAATCGAAAAAACTTGGGAAAAACCTTATAAAGTTAAATACGCAGTGGTACCTTAACTACTGGAGATAGATTCTTAAAAGTGAATGGGTTCAAATGTAGACACCAAAGTCCATCTCCTGAAATTCCGTGCGCATGTCTAGCACGCTCGGTTTGCGCGTGGTACGCATTTTGGTCTACTGCGCACATGGCACAAAATGAAAAATTAAGTCGAAAAAAACTTGGGAAAAAGTTATAAAGTTAAAGACGTAGTGGTACCTTAACTACTGGAGATATATTCTGAAAAGTGAATGGGTTCAACTGTAGACACCAAAGTCCATCTCCTGAAAGTCCGTGCGCATGTCCAGCACGCTCGGTTTGCGCGTGGTACGCATTGTGGTCTACTGCGCACATGGCAAAAATTGAAAAATAAAGTCGAAAAAAACTTGGGAAAAAAGTTATAAAGTTAAATACGTAGTGGTACCTTTACTGGAGATATATTCTGAAAAGTGAATGGGTTCAACTGTAGACACCAAAGTCCATCTCCTGAAAGTCCGTGCGCATGTCCAGCACGCTCGGTTTGCGCGTGGTACGTATTTTGGTCTACTGCGCACATGGCAAAAAACGAAAAATAAAGTCGAAAAAACCTTGGGAAAAAGTTATACAGTTAACTACGTAGTGGTACCTTAACTATTGGGGATATATTCTTACAAGTGAATAGGTTCGAATGTAGACACCCAAGTACATCTCCTGAACTTGCGTACACATGTCTAGCACGCTCGGTTTGCGCGTGGTACGCATTTTGGTCTACTGCGCAGATGTCAAAAAACAAAACATATAACAACGACAAATGAAGAAGTAAAGTTGGAGAAAAGTTAGAAAAAAGTGCCCCACAAAACAAAAAATAGCAGCGCCGACTTGTGCTGTATGGCACAAGAGGTCGACTAATGGTCGACTTTTGCCCCGACCGATTATACGATTTACGAGTTATAATTTTTATAGGCTTGCCATTTAAAAATGAATTACAATAATAAATAAATACTAAAATACTAAAACAATGTTTCTTTTTTGAAGATTTTTAAACGAAGAGGCCACACGGCATAGGTTTGCATTCAAAATTTTCGACCTCAACTCCCTAGCGTAACCCCCCAAGGGGGTTGAAAAAGTGAAATTACATAAAAACGTAGATTTATCAACCAATAAGGTACAACTAAAATTTGGTGTCGCTATCTTTATTAATAGTAAAGATATTTGCCCATGCTAAGACTTTTCAGACACCCTGTATGATATTTTCGTATCTCGCACTTTCAAATAACACAATGTGGGTAAATAAATATTTGTATTTTATTTTCAAATCGAATCCTAATTTTATTTCCAACTAGGTTAGAAGCCGTCTCTGGAATTACCCCCATTTGTCAAACTTTAGTTAGTTCAAAAAGACATTTGGATTTATTGCTAGTGATTGAAAAATAGAAAAATTTACACCGTGATATGTGGTCCCTTTTTCAAATTATAATCATACTTGTTAAATTTTTTAACAGTTTCTACGTATAACACGAACGCGAATAATATTGTAGGGTTGGTTGATGGAAAAAGTCTAAATTACGAAGCATTTTAAATTCCAAATTTTTGTATCCCAATATATCAACTGCATGGATCGGCTTAAACGTTTTAGAAAAAAAAAATAATTCAGTAAAATTATTTATTTCTTCTAAAATCATATTACCTACTTATTGTTGGTTTCTAAAAGCAACTTGATTAACAATTTGACAACTGGACACTTGTAAACTGGACACATATTTATGTTACGGGCGGAGGTGACTCTAAACGTCAATTAAATGCATTATTTGATTAAATGCTTTGGACAACCGAGTATTAAGTTCTAATATTTTAATGTCCAGTTGCATTAACAATTTATCCAAGAATTAAACTAATTGAACACTTGTGGTGTGACAGCATGTTATTGCCAACGATGACTATTACCGTCAATTAAATTTACTAAAAGCTTTGCTATAAATGAAATGAAAAATTCTTGAAATATTGAGCTAAAAAAATAGCAACTAAAGCGTACAGAATATTTAGAAGAAGCGTAGAAAAACTGATAGTATTGGCAAAAACAAAAGCGCTCTTAAAACATCTTATAATATTAGCTATTTTCTTCTGGGGCGGATTCTAAAGAAAACTTGAAAGAAAAACATCAATCACACATGTCTTGAATTATTACTCTTGAAAAGTAACATAGGTTAAAGGTATAGGTGAATGAAAAATAGAACTATCAAGCTCCGAAGTTTTTATTTTTAAGAAAATTCAATATGATAATCACGGCAACAAAAAGCTTTTATAATCGAAACTTACTTTAGAAATGGTAGAAGGGTTGATTGCCAGTGGGTTTATTCAACATGGGACGCCATTCAGGATTTTCTAACAGAATTTCTAGACAATCATGGATTTCGACCAGTTCCGCCAAGTTTTGACTAGATTTGTGAGTTGGTTTAGAGAAACAGGAAGTGTGAATAGAAAGGAAGGCAGTGGGAGACCCAAAGTTCGCAGTGCACACAAAGTAGAAGAATTGAGGCAAATTGTTAATGAACACCCATAAACCGCTATTCGGAGTTTAAGCCAGCAAGTAAATGTATCCTACGGAACCTACAATACAATCCTGAAATGTGACCTGCATATGCACGGTTATCGTCTAAGCTCAGTCCAAGAATTGTTACCAAACGACAAGCCGCGGCGAATGCAATTTTAGAGTATTTTATGGCTAATTTGCATAATATTGTAAACGCATTTGAAAAAAACCTTTTTTACCGACGAGGCATGGTTTTACTTCTGGTCAAAATTTAGAAGACCGACGGGCTAGAATTACAAATAAATTTCAGGAGATTAACAACTGCCCACAAGTACTCACCAATGTTTTTGATACTGTAAAAAGAAGAATGAGAATGTTTGGAAGTAGATGGTGGACACGTTTCTCATTTAGTGTAAATTTATAGGCCATATTCTCCAACGCTAGTCCGGTCTAATTTGACAACCAAAAATTTTAAACTTACAAGTGTAAGAATAAGACAACTAAGTTTTATACTATGAACTTGTTTCTGAGCTTTTTCACAAATTTATAAAGAAAAGGGCAATTTTAGTACGTACTTTGGACAAATTTAGAACTAAATTCATTACAGCAACCCGTTCCAAGATGAAAATTACTTGCAAACCAAGCAAATCCTAAATATCAGAATAATTCATAAGGTTTTATTGACGACTTATTAACAATGGCAGGATAAAAACCTGTCAAAACACAACTGATCAACTATAAGATCTTTACACCAGTACTAAATCTTGAACCTTGTTAGTGAATCTGAACGATAATAATTTGTAGGTGCTTTGTTGTATATGTTTTTTTTTAATTCTGTATTATGCAGTGACAACGACAATAATGTAATTTTCTTAAAAATAAAAACACCATAACTTGACATTTTGGTTTACCTTTTACCTATGTTTCCTTTTAAGAGTAATAATTTAAGACTTGCGCGATTGATTCCATGGTATACTTTGAGGACTTTTTTTTTGATCTTACGTTATATTTATTGTGACTTAACCTAAAGTGATTTACAAATATATTTGGTTTTTGTATTACATAATTACATATACCAACTAATTTAATTGTTTAAGAAATGATGATCTATGTTTATGTTTGAAAAGGGTTCACTTAATTTTGACTTAAATCTACATACTCAGGTGCCCAATAAACAAACCTACCGAAATATTCTCGATATAAATAAACGCTGACCATGTGCCAATTCCTATTTATTAGTTGGGTGGTGTTATGCAATAATGAGTCAACCCACATTAGTTCGAAATTTGAGGTATTTCGCTATTAGACTCGCAAAGTGCCATTCTACAATAGACAAAAATGATTTAAACCCATAACTATACGGTCACTAGATGGCGCCACCGTATAGTTACGGGTTAAATTATTTTTCCTTATTGTAGAACGGCACTTACGAGTAAATATCGGAATAACTCAAGTTTTGAACTAATGTGGGTTGACTCATTATTGCATAACACCATCTAGTTAGGGGTCTCTGTTGATATGTAAAAATAGTAGGTTAAAATAGCAGGTTAAAATATTTTTCCCGGAAAAATTTCTTTCCAGATTCCAAATATCACGTATATAAAAATATAATTATATTTTTTTATCTATATACTTTCATTACTTTAAATAAATAAGATTTGACCTGAAAATCTTTGAAAGCATTCCGTCAGGAATAACAAAACAAAACCATTGCCCTGGTTAAGCGTGCATTTGGGTAGATATAGGTGATATTAAGTTATTTTTTCTATATTCCCGACTTAACAGAAAATGACTAAAGAAAAGTATGTACTCCTACTTTGTTTCCTATTTGTTAAATATCAAAAATAATTTGGTCACTTTGTTGCATAACTTGAGAAATTATTGAAAAATCGATTTATGCATGAATGTAATTTTTCTAGCAAAACGGAATAGGAGTATTAAAATAGGTGTCAAAAAAACAAGGTGTGAGCTGGAGAAGGGATATAATATTTAGGTTTTCCTGGGCCAAACCACTTAGAATGCATAGGTATACAATTTTATCGAGGAAATTAAAGCAATTTAAACTCTGTTAATAAGCCAGGAGCCAACTTGCTTAAAAGAACGAATTTTTAAAAGATCCGAAAAGAAATTTTATTTCATGCAATACTTCCTAACTTTTCCTCCTCGATCGAGGTCGGCGTCTTTCCCTCCAGGGGGCAATGGGACCAGAAATCAGTTTTGGCAATTTTCCCAGATTCTCACAATATTACGCCAAAAGTGGAAATTGAACATTTGTCTATAAAAATGGTCTGGTGTTTACCTTAATTTGCACTAATCAACTTACAACTTACAATTTTAGTCAAAAGACGTGCTCCTTGTATAATGAAAATATATCCAGTGATGGACAAATTTAATTAAAACTCGCTCACCGAGAATTCTGGAGTATACTTATTATTGCAAAAAAAACTTTGTGTTTATAGTAATAAAACAATAATAAAAGTATATTGTTATTGCCGACAACTAATTGGCTTGTATTTTTGAGTTTCAAAAATTGGATTTCTTTGCTATACTTCTACTGGAATACACAACAGGGTTAAGGTATTAACTGGAGCGGTCAGCACGCAATGCTAAGGTTGTACTTGACTGGACTTATTTTACCCAATATAAATGTGTATCTTAAGACAAGGTTTCCATTTTATAAGATTTAGAACAAAATTCAACCCAATCAAACCCAATCAAACCCAATCAAACAAAATTTAGCAATATACTAAATTTTAGATAAGAATACAGTACCATTAGAGATAACCTAATTATGTTCAAACTTGAACGTTTATGAAAAATCCAAATTTGAGAAGAAATATGCGTAGATCCTTTTTGGTAGAAAATTTAATTGTCTTTAATTTTGTACACGCCTATCATTGACCTAGAGTTGACAGAGAATCCAGAAAATAACGGAAATTAATTTTTGGTTCCTTTACCCTTCTGAAGAGGGGGACGCCGAAAATGCTTGTGGAGAAAAAGTTAAGGACTTTTAGCATCCAAGGGGACCGTGTCGTAAAATAAAAGTTCTTTCCGGATTTTTGTCATCACCAAATAGTTGACATCTGGTTTACAAGAAAAGAAGACGCACTTATTTAATTAAAGTGTTATTCAGATTTATGGTAGAAGTCAATCAGTAATCATAAAATTAAGACAAACGATTGTTCTTTTCTAAGCGTTATCGTAATATCATAAAACTTAAAATTAACCAATGGTCGTTCATTATTTTTATGTAAAAATTGGCTGGGAATAGAGAAAAAAATTAATTGGAAGGTTCCCAACATTCCTTTTAGCTTTTAAACACTAACAAATGCATCTGAAGGCATAGCTTTCTTGTAAAAATTACTTCATCTACTTAATTCATAATGACAGCATTCATCGACTTTTGACTGCGACATTACAAAAATCGACATTAAAATATAGTTTATAAATTTATTAAATAAATGTTCTTAAAAATAAATGTATTTTATTTACCAAACCAAAACAGGTAGGTATTCGTAAGTTTAATGGATGCTTAAGTACCAAAAATTATTATATAATTTATGGTACCCATTCACATAACTTTGGTGTCTTCCGGTATTATAGACAGTGTAATGGAAAATACCGCTTTCACTAATAAAAATAAAAGTAGTGATGATGTCTAGATTAATAAGTTTTAAACTAGATCCTAATCTGCAGTAAATATTCGAACAGGTCGTTAGGTTGAATAATATGTATTTTGAATTAATTCATATGAATATTATGTTGAAATGACCAAAAGAAAGCAGGCTAAAATAAGCTGAATGTTTAATATAAATCTAACTATAACGCCAGATGCCGTATGCAATCCGGCCTTAGACCAAATTAAGAATACAGAAAAGAGATCGCTTTTTTCTTAGTAACTTTTCGGTTTGGTTGTAATTGACTTTCAAATGATACGAATTAAAAAAAAAACTAATTGGGCTGTTAATTACTTTGACATTTATAATTTACCTGTCACGTGAATAAAACATTCACTGACAAGGAAACGGCAAAATTAAGTAAATATCTTGTGAGTATCCTGTAGGGATTCAACGAAATCACATCTTTACTTACCTATAATTACCTGGGCTTTATTAATTACTCACTAAAGTCTGTTTCTTAAAGCCTGACAACACCACATGATATTATGTACATGCAAGAGATATTTCATCCCTTACAAAGGGAACCTATTATTTGCACTGGCCTTAGACCAAATTAAGAATACAGAAAAGAGATCGCTTTTTTCTTAGTAACTTTTCGGTTTGGTTGTAATTCACTTTCAAATGATACGAATTAAAAAAAAAACTAATTGGGCTGTTAATTACTTTGACATTTATAATTTACCTGTCACGTGAATAAAACATTCACTGACAAGGAAACGGCAAAATTAAGTAAATATCTTGTGAGTATCCTGTAGGGATTCAACGAAATCACATCTTTACTTACCTATAATTACCTGGGCTTTATTAATTACTCACTAAAGTCTGTTTCTTAAAGCCTGACAACACCACATGATATTATGTACATGCAAGAGATATTTCATCCCTTACAAAGGGAACCTATTATTTGCACTAATTTCAATAAGTGTTTATGTTTTAATACAGTTTAGGAAGGTTTGGCATTTTGTGGTTATATTTTACAGAACACAACAGGGTCGTAAGATTATAACATTGACTATTTTGAGTTTAAAAAATTGGATGGTTTTAATTGTGGTTATTGTTTCATTTTAAATAAATATTTTGTAATATTGGAACTAAAATAAGCTACATATCTATTTTTTGTATTTAAAAATGGAAATTAAATTTTGTGAAATGTCTTAACATAATTTCAGCTCTACTCTAAATACTAGTTTTAAATGCCCATGCTATGATGATCAACGTAAATACCCATGCGGGGTCTTTTAGGGACCCCATTGATTTTGAGAAATTTTAGTGTTAATGATCTAAGTATGATGCGTGTTTAGTGTACTTGTCGTCTTTATTCTTATATTAAACAAAAAAAAAACAACAAAATCATAATTTCTACCAGGCCTTAAGAATAATTTATAGGTTACAATCTCAATGCATAATAAACTAAATTGAAAAACTTAAATCGAAATGGATATGTATAATTCCATTAGGCTTCATTAGTTCAACAGGGTAAAATTTTCTAAAATCGTGTTGGAATTTGCACCGTATGGTGTAATACCAAAACGAACATTTACAAAATTTCTTTGAAGTTTTCTGGACCTAGTAAAAGGCTGACTTCGCCACTCCAAACCAGATTTTGCAATGTAAGTAGGACCTCGAAGTTCATTAGTATCCCCAACCTCTGTAGGTTCCACATCCGATTCTTCATCGCTTTGAATTTCGAGATTGTCTTCGTTTCCGAAACATTCTCCATGATAAAACTGATATCGTCTCCTTCATTATCTGAAGCTTCATTATCGTCATCCTCTGAATCTAACAACTTCTCGGCAATTTATTTTTGAGTTGTTTTTGAGTTAATGGCTTGTTGGTCCATTTTTAATAAAAACTACAAGCAAAAAACACGATTATCAACACAAATATTTTGTGGCGTCAATGCCCAACCGGGGTCTTGGAAGGACCCCACTATCCTGATCACCCATTAATTTGGCAAAACGACTCCGAAATCTCACAGCACACTGAAGTTGTATCAACCCGATGTTAACCGATACATCCCTAACGGCGATGTTGCCAATATGTATATATAAAAAAAAGTTATTTGCAATATTGTACCGCTGGGGTCGTTAAAGGACCCCGCTCGGGCATTTAAGGGTTATAGAAGATAGAAAGTTTTGACCTGCGAAGCCCTCTGCAACAAATTCATAAGAGCCGTCGGACGATTATACGAAAATAATAAGTGGTTTTACAGTCTCTTCTACAAGGTTGTCAAAGTCCCACATTTTTTTTATTCTTCTTTAATTAAGTAATTCACAGCACCCGCCAGTTTTCTTCAGTTATTAACTTTAATGAATACTTCACCTACATATATTTTTCATTTTAAAGGTTTAATTATTTCAGCTACACACTTTTTATTTGTGCCCACATCAGCTCATTGAGATATAATTAATTCACAATAATATGGCGATAAACGGAGTACTTTTATTCCAAATTCTTTAACTGCATCTATAACGTATTTTTAAGTTTCCACTTTTGATATGTAGCTATTTTTAAATGCTCTTTTTTTAGCATGTCTTCTGCAAGAAGTACATCTTTTTCGGCCAACCAGTTTATAATATCAGCTTTGTTCAAAGGGCTTGAGGGAAGTTTCTCCGTTAGTCTCGAATGATAGCTGGCATTGTTCATTACTATGCCAAAATTTTCTGAAATTAATTGTATCATTTGTTAAAAGCAATCTTTCGTCTATTTTCATTAAAATTCAAGTAAACCACCATTAACAGATCTCTCGTGTTGGAAGAAATTTTTAAACCAGTGGATAAGCTTTCTATAAAGGCTTAACGAGAGTGCATTTTCCTTCCTTACCATGCCTTTTGTACCTAATGCAATTTGTTACGCCACATTTCGTCCAAGTTAAAGATGTTTCTACCTTCCCTTCTGTATTTTTGAATACATTTTAAATTATATCTTCAACAAATTGTTTCTGCTTTATCGATTAGAACCGATTTTCGGTTTTGCTCATGTTTCACTTAAAAAAACTTTTTTTCTTAGCATATCGACAGTGCTTTTGTTCCCATCTGAGGTAAAACCTTGTCTTTATTTACATCATTTAAAATTTTATCAAGAGTTTGGATCTCCTTAATAAAATAAAATGAGTCAATTTTCCTTACTATTATACTTTGCACCCATTTATCAATTTCTACTGGTTTTGTTTCCGGCGGGGTTTTAGGAAGGACTGCATTTCCACTCTTTCTCTTCCTAATAAGCTTGTAAATTGTTAACTCTCTAACTTCTGTCATATTCACACATGTTAATACTAAGTTTCTACCAGTACTAGTAGGCAGTTGGTGCACAAGCCCATCATACACATTTAGTTTTAGCTTCCTTAGCGTGCTTTACTTTACTACGGTAACAATAAAATATATGACCTGCTAATATTAGCATATTTTGTAATTTTTGTTATTTCTTTCTTAGACCGTAACTCAAATACGCCAATTAAAACGGGAAGTAGTTCTACGATATCAAAATTTGATACAAAAGATTCTTTTATTTTCCGCATTTTCCTTATCCGTATTTCAGTCACTGAATCTCGGTCATAAGCCTTCTTTCCGACGAAGTAAATAATAACTGCGAATAGACATTCGAAGTTATTATTTACTTCGGTTGCTTCAAAATTTTGAGCTGTGCTATGATCACTGCTTCGTGCTTATATAAAGTTTTACTGATTTTATATTGAATTATTTTAAGTACTTAGGTTTAAATTAATATTTCAAAATACAACTACGGTCATAAAATATATGACCTGCTAATAAATCTGTCTTTAGCATGTTTTGTAATTTTTCCTATTTATTTCTTAGAGCGTAACTCAAAGACGCCAATTAAAACGGGAAGTAGTGCTACAATATCAAAATTTGATACAAGAGATTCTTCTATTTTCCGCATTTTTCTCATCCCTATTTTAGTTACTAAACCTCGGCCATAAGCCTTCTTTCTGACGAAGTAAATAATAACTTCGAATGTGTTCGCTTTGAAATTTTGAGCTGTGCTATCATCACTGCTTTGGTATTATATGAAGTTTTACAATTTTTGTATTGAATTACTTTAAATACTTTAAATTAGGTTAAAATTAATATTTCAAAATACAGCTAGACTAAGAATTTAACTGAGCTATGAAAAAGTCGAGACGACAATCTTGAGAAATTCGGAAAACTCTACCGATGAGCTGGGTAAAGTTCTCAGGTCTATGATAGAAGTAAAATTCTCTTTTAAGAAAATAGTAAACAATCTCAATATAGGTCACTTTATACTGAACAATTGCAGGCACTGCAATTTCGAGTATAAGAATGTGCAAAATTGCATTGCAATTGTATTTTACACTGATACCCGTTGTCCATGTGAGCAAGAGTTCCTTGCAAAGTCTTGTCTGTAAATGTGTTGCATGCATGAAAGGTTTTTGCAATACCGTAGATTTGCCAACCTTGCAGGGTGATATCACAAAAAAGAAATCCATATTTTTGCTATTTCACCTTTTCTTTTGCATTTTTTCTCTAAATTGAAGTGGAAAATATTCACTTACATTCTTAAAAATCACGAAAAAGAAAACAGCCCTATTGAATTTCTGTACTGGTAACTTGACCTAGTAAATAATAATCTAAATGTTGGCACTCCAAAAGTCAACAAAATTTTCCAAAGATTGCAGAAATATTGCGAGAACAATTATTTCGCACAAGCATTATTCTACAATAGCAAGAAAATAGCCACCGTTAATCAGCTGACGCCAAACTGCACATGCATATTCGCAAGCATGTAAGACGGTTTTAACGGGACCATGCTATACAACCTGAATCACTTGCTCCCAAAAAATACGCACGCAACTAATATTGCTACAATTTTCTTAAAAGTTAGATCGTACTCTTCACTCCAACATTCATTTTTCCAGATAAGTTTCGAATCAAGAGCTGGATAATAGACGCAGATCTATGCACCTGTCCCCTTCCCAAAATCTCCAATTAATCTTAGACTGGGGTGCTGTCACGCAAAAAATCCGGCAAGACTTACACCATCCAGATGAATGGCCAAGTCCCCCAGAATAATGGAACGTTCGATCTTCTTGTCGTCCTTTCGAACACGATCCCAGCTGGCACAAACACATTACTTCAGTAGTCACATCGGTAGCTGAAAAGCTTGGTTTTCTCTTTCGAGCCAGAAAACACTTCTCCCCTTCCAACTTACACACTCTCTATGTTTCCCAAATAAGATCTAACCTAGAGTACCGTTCCCACATCTGAGGAGCGGCATCACCTTCGCCACTTAAAATCCTTGATTCTATCTAAAAGAGAGCCATTCGACTCATCAATGACCCAGTCTTCATAAGAAAACTCCCTTGTCTCGCACATCGCCGCGCTGTTGGGGATTTATCCCTATTCTACCGGTACTTCCACGGATTTTGCTTGGAAGAACTAGCCGCTATAATTTCTCCCTTAACTGTTCCTGACAGAACAACAAGAGGCGCGTTACGTATGCATCTCTTTACTGTCCAGCTACTAAAGTCTAGGACGTCCCACTCTCGCTCATTCGTATCTAGGGTCTTCAGATTATGGAACAAATTGCCTTCATATGTTTTCCCTTCCCCTCCCAACCTCCAATCCTTTAAATCCCGTATCAATAGACTTCCCTTCTCTTCAGACGCCCACGGTACGTCAATACTTAGGCTTGAAGTCTACGTGGGCTGTCTCAGATAAAAAAAACTTGCAACATGTAAACTGGTTATAATTAATTTATTATTACCACAAAAATGATTGTTAAGGTTTCAAAAATGAAAGGTTTAATAGGTGCAATTTCGTGAAACTCCCAAATTTTGCAATAATAAATAATAATAAAAAGCAAGTTTCCCAACTGAAGAAGTAAGATAAAAGTTTAAAAATTTATGTAAATAGATCAATGCCGAGTAAAAGTGATTTCAACTACCTACATTAAGTTTTAGTGATAGTAATTTATGATTCGAAGTATGCTCGTTATACATATCTAGGTTTATTTAATATTTTATACCATGGATCATATAGGAAAACTGATATTGACGGGTGTAATTTATATGATTTTTATTTTTGCAGACAGAGTTACTGCGTTAAGCCAAGTGTCGGCAGTTGAATATGGTAATTTTTCGGAATTAAATTAATGCCTTTTTTCCTAAAATTTGTATAATATGTAAATGAACTTTACATTTGAATCTTCACGCGCCGGTGATAATTATTTATACTCCCTTAAACATTTTCGGCCGAAATTTCTCTCACAAGAATAAGAAATACATTATCTATGGGGATTTGCAAAACATTGTTGTTATCTAGATACGAGATATAAAGAAGTATTTAATAATTGTGATAAGCGCTATTAGCTCTTGGTAATAATAACAGCATAATATAATCCAATAATACGAAAGTCAGTTAAAAAATATGGATTTGCTGCAGTAGTTCTTAGAAAATAATAATAATTAATAATAAAAAAAAACAAAATGTAATATATTTGGAAAACGAAGTTGATAAAGAATTTTTGTTTGTAATTTAACTGTATAAATTAAGATCGCTTGGTTATCCCAAAGGCGGACAGTTTTATTGCGTTAAACCATTTTAAACTTTTTAAAACATATTTTAAAACAGGAGTATGTATAGGTTTAAGCAAATGAAATGCCTAATATAAGGTCACTTACCGCTATGTTTACTATTAGTGTGGTCTGATAAAGAAAATGTTCAACAGGTTGGTATACTAAATTTTAAAAGCCGCTAAATTTTAAATATGACAGTTAAAACAGTAGAATAAAAAGTCACTTGTTATTTGTATTATAAAGATTTATTATTTAATAGAGAAATAGTTTTGTAAAAGTAGTGCCGTAGTATATTCAAGGGTATATTATAAGTTATAAATACACCATAATAGTAGTCATTGTCTAGTATCTATGTATTTGTAGCTAGTGGTTATGTGCTTAGGTATATGTAAGTTTTCATGGTTTTTGTATCTATTTTAATCGGGGTGAAAGAAACCAATGAGCTTATTTGTGCAAGCGGTATTAAAAATATAATTTAAACCAAAAATTTTTGTAGCGATTAACGAATGATATGAATATGAAGTGTGCACTATGAGTGCAAAATGGTAGTAATTAAAATTAATGTAAATCATGTTACATAATGTTTATAATAACCAATTAAGAATTTTGAAATTATTTAAGTGTATATAGCGATTATTTTAGTAATGGGTGATAATAACTGAGCAATTAAAGCTTTAGGGAGTAAACACAAAAAATTAAATTAAATTTTAGCAATCTCTTGATACTGTGACAATTTTTGTCACAATTTTAGTGCTAAACCATAATTATTTTTTCATTACAAATCAGCTATCCAATTACTATGAATTAATTTTATAACAACCTGTGTATATTATTTCTTATACCATTTGCCTTTAATATTGGTTGGACACTTAAATTATTTCTATATCTTTCCTAATTTTAAACCATAACAGACAGGTTCTTTTTGCTAATTTTTCTTCTTTAATTTAAACAGTTAGTAGCTGGTTCTGGAGCAACTGAAGAATCAGATGAGCATGACGCAGGGACAGGCGGAGTTGCTGAAATTGATATTCAAAAAGGAGCCGATGGATACCATGAAGGAATCCCCGGGCCAATCACCAGGTTATTTGTCATTGCCAACCGAGGTCTTGCTAACCTAGTACAAGATCTAATCTTGGTAAGAATTTTTAATGCTGGGTTTGTTCCTATCTATTTTTATTGTATTGCTATTCTTGGACAAGAATAATATAGCCAAATAGAAATATTCATTATCATCCATTCTTAATAGATTATAATTTTATGACACTATACATTTTTTTCTATTTTGGTTTCATAAAAAAGCTGTTTCGATATCGTTTTCAGTATCGTAACAGGCTTTTTATGAACTGCTTTTTTATTTTTTAAATGTTGGAATTGCGATGTGTGGTCATGTATAATAAAATAATTTAAGTTATCAAGGCTGCTGTGGTAAATAAAATTTGATAGTATTACCAACATGAAGTTTGGACATAAAAATTTCCAAAATTTGTATGTCATATTTTCTTTCTAAATATGCATTTTTTTGAAAAAATTGCAAAATATAAAAAGTAGAATAAAGTACATGTTTTATAAAGTTATTAGAGCACTTGTCCCGTTAGAAAATTCGCCGCAAGCGGCTCGTTTTCTAACATGGACCCGTGCTTTAAAATGATGATTTATAAAAGTTGTACTTTAATATACTATTAGAGCGCTGACCTTTTGTTTTGATTAATTTTATATCTAAATAAATTTAAAGATAAAAAATAGATCTTTTTTAGTATTGATCAAGAACCAATTCATTGTATAAAATGGTTTGGTAATTATGGTACCAAGGCCTTATTACCGTAATTACATAATTACCGTACCGTTATTCTGATAACCTACCGTATACGATAGGTTAGGTAAGGCTATAGCCTTATTGTCATAATTACCTAATTATCGTACCGTAATTACCTAACCTACTGTATAGCCTAATTACTTTTCGAAATAAGAGCCAAAATTAAAATTATTCTCCTGACTTGTATACTACGAAAAAGCGGCACCGATATTAAAAGATTTTATTTTTTAAGCAGTACCATAATGCTTAAAATGAGCCTAAACACATTGAACTTATTAAAGTTATGCTGCTTCAATTTGTTTGGATGATATATCGTATTTCTATCTTACTTCTTTTTGAAAAATTCGTACTTCTTTTTGAAATCAAAAAGTAAAAAATTTGTAAGATTGCTGCTGCTTTTTCATGCTAGACAAGTCATCAGAATAATTTGAATTTTGACGTTTGGCAAAGGTCTTCCACTCGCTTCACATTAATGTTTTTATCAAGCCTTGTTTAAAAAAGTTGACATTGTAATTTTTCACACAATCTCGATTTGCGGGCCTGAGTTAATGAGATTTAAGTAACAGAAGTAGTCAGTCTCATTCTAGCCCAAAGCAACTGTTGACAAACAAAATTAAAGGAATACGTGAAAAGACGTTGAAAAAAAATTACGTCTGCAAACATGTTGGCCATTGTAGCATAGGCGCTAGCCGATAAAGCCCGTTAATAAGGTCATCGTGTCCTAGCCCTGCAATAAAAATCCTGTCAGCATTAAGTCCTCAATGCGCCGGTTGATCACGTCTGATAATTAGACTTGACCAGTTGAGTCTGTTAGCAGAGGCGTCATTGCCGAAAATTAAGTACCTACATACATATACAATATTTGACAAAAATAATTTAAGGCCTTGACGTTGCCATGATTGTTGTGTGAAATAGAAAACCTCATAAGTGCGAGATCGAATCGCTCATAGAGGGTCCGTACGGCGTGCCGCGCGGCGCGGCGGCATGCCCCAATTTTGAAGAATTTTTTTTCTATGGAGTAGTTTTGCAACTTGCAATTAAAAATATCAAAATGGCACATAATTTCGACCTCTGGTCTTGAAAATAGCGCAATATATACACTTTGCCGCACGCGCATTTTTGTTTTGTTTTTGTGGGGAACCTTTTTCCCAACTTTTGCTTTCGAGTTCTTTATTTTAATGTTTTTTTGACATCTGCGCAGTAGAGGAAAATGCGTACTACGCACACACCGAGCGTGCTAGACATGCGCACGGAATTTCAGGGGATGTATTTTGGAGTCCACATTCAAACCCATCTATTTTCAGGAATATATCTCCAATTGTTAAGCTACACTAAGTATTTAACTTTTTAACTTTTTTTTCAACTTTTTTTTTATTTTTTTTTCGACCTTTTTATTTTTCGTTTTTTTATATTTTTCGTTTTTTGACATCTGCGCAGTAGACCAAAATGAGTACTACGCGCAAACCGAGCGTGCTAGACATGCGCACGGAATTCCTGGGGCTGTACTTTGGTGTCTACATTTGAACCTATCCACTTTGAGGAATATATCTCCAATAGTAAAGCTACAACTACATATTTAACATTAGAGTCCGGATTTCAAGATTATATGACGCAAAAATCTGGGTCAGGCCCAGGTAACTGATGGAAAAGGCAAATGAAATAAAATTAATATTATATTTTATCAACAAGTCACTGTTTAATAAATATACTTACTTGGTGCATGTGAAAAATTAACCTTCAAATTTAATAGATAAGAAAATGTGAATTATATAAATGCTACATACTTTTTTTGTCCTTCCTTTCAGGATCCTTAGGGCATCGAAAAAATTAAACAATATTACGGTCACTAATATTACACCCATCGACACTACAATACCAAGGATGAGACGCTATTAAAAAGTTTAATTTTATTTGGCGCACTTGGTACTTCCCTTTTAGTTACACGAATTTTACGTGCACAAACTAACCTGTGTAACACGCGCCTGGTTTTGCCAGGAATCGAGCGCTACGGGCTTAGGCGAGAGGCGGGCAAAGGCAGAGGGGGATTTATGAGCAAGTAACTATATTACTTAGAATATCTTTCGACGATGGCATAGGAATTGAGAATTTTCGTTCTGTAAGCAATTCACAATATTGTATGTGGTACGGAACCCTTTATGCGTGAGTTGAAGTCGTACCTGACCGGTTTTTTTTATTTCACACAATCAGGGCAGCGCCCATGAAATAAACAATTTTTGTCAAATACCGTAAACGCACGTACTTAATTTTCGGCATCGACGCCTCTGGTAACAAACCAAAAGTGGACAAGTTCACTAATAATAATTGATTATTTGTTGATTGATGTTAGGTGAGGTATGATTTTGCCAAGGGTGTTTTATGTCTCGGGTCACTGAAAACTTTAATCTAAGTCAATGCGTTCTCGCATTCGAAGAATTTATGATTTGATAAAAAACGTCGTAATAGTAAATCAAATGTTCTTCCCTTCTCCTCATTCAAGAATTCTGATTAATGTTTTTTAAAAGAGTTTTAGAGCATTGAAAGTACAGGTTTTCTACATATAAGTCTTCAGTTACAATAATATGAAAAGTAGCATAGGAATGGCAAAGCGTTCCTTTAACTTTGTTTCTTGAACTTCTACGGTTTTCGTCACACGACTCGCATTTTTTTGCTGTCACTTAAATCGCTTTAGGCGAGGGTCGTCGTTTAAGGAAATCAATTCCTCTTTAAATTGAAAGTAACACTGCTCTATTACCACAAGGAATAACAATCTTCAAACATTGATTGTACTTCTACAATAATTAATGTCTTTTGAGCCATTATGCAACAAAAAAGTTAAACTAATCGACAGATTCACTGCGTCAAAACAAAATAGGTATCAATAAACTATGTGTATGTTACGGGTAAAGTTAGTTTATAGGCTTAACCTGGGTTTACCCGGATAAACTTAGTATTAGCCGCGAGACATGGTTAAAGTCCGAAATACTTTTTAATTAATGCATGTTTCGGACTTTACCCGGGTAAAGTACGATCTACCCGCCGCTGCTTGGATAATTGTGGTGATTGCATCATCTTTTACCACGTGTGGAGCATGAATGTAAGAAAAAGTACAAGATATAACTTAATACGTTATTAAGTTATATTTTCGATTGTGTGAACCGTGCCAAAAAAAACGCCAAAAAAGGACTTGTGGTGAAACCAATGGTTCTCTCAGAAATGAACAGTTGTCAGGTAGACTAATTATTGTTCTCTTGTTCAAATAAATATAAACGACAACGATTCATGCTTACTGTTAGCTTGAACTGATTTTTTTTCACTTTTTTAAATCCCTTTTGAATAAAACAAATTTTCGAAGAGTTTGTACGTTATTTTTCCAAAAGTTATCCAAGCAGCAACGGGTAGAACGCGCTTTACCCGGGGAAATTGCGAAACGTGGGTAAAATCCGAAACGTGGATTAATTAAAAAATAGTTCGGATTTGATCCATGTCTCGCGGGTAATACTGAGTTTATCTAGGTAATCCTAGAGTTAGCCGCTAAACTACCTTTACCCGTAACATATACACTGCCAGTTATGATTAAAATGTGGCGACCAAAGTTTAATTTATGCCTATACAAGACTTAGCAGAATGTTTTTGCTATTGAAAAATAGACCGATGTAAATGTAACTCTATTCAAGTATGGAAGGTTTACTAATATTTATTTTTCTTTTTCAGCGTCTCGCTCAAACCAGTGAGAGGTTAGTCAACTTCAAGGCACGTCTTATTACTGCACTCATTTAAATCAGTTGCCATTATTTTTCACAATTTCCGGTTTCGAAAAAAAGAGCATATATTTTTCATCAACAAAACGCTAGAAAAGCCATGCCAACTAGTGAAATTATTAAATTAATTATTTATCAAATCTTCAGTTTCATTTATTTAAAAATACTTTGTACATAGTATTATCCTAAGTTTCTTTACTCTTTGTACGTGTTTCTTAAACTTTTTCTTATCATTTCTATTTTTCTTCACACTTTTCTTCTTTTAATTAAGCTTTTTATTTTTGTTGTTTTGTTTTTATCATCAATATTAAAATTTTGATTGTGTAAATAAACTGAAAGTTGCTCATGCTAAATCGAAAAAATCAGGTGTAAATATGAGATATATATTTCTGAAATTTCCTTTGTACTGTATAAATTAAAATGGTGTAAATAAAGTGATTATAAATTTCTTTATACAGTCAAATTTTAGGTTACGTTGTTATACAGTTTAGGTAGAATTGTAATATAGATATTTTATAATTTAATAATAAAATTAAGAAAAAACTATATTTGTTGTATTTTTTATTTACCTTTCCTTTACCTTTTTTTTTGTTATCTTGAATATGATTTATAGCTCTTCACTCTATGAGTTTAAAGTAACATTAGAATTTAGCGTTAATAGAAAGTAAAGCAATTGAAGTCCAAGTGTTACTAGCATAGCTAAGAAAATAACTAAGACATGATACACTAATTCTTCTATATTACATCTGTCTGTTCCAAAACTTCAAATTGTCTTCAAGCCAAACAGATTTTTTTTAAACTGCACATTAAAGGATCTCGTCGCAATTCAGTATGTTCTTCTACGGACGGTCTTGAATTTAGAGATTAAAAATGTCGCTTGGCCTAAAATCCTGACTATAATACGGTACCTGGATTATCTAGCACAATAAATCTGTTCTTCCTAATAGGTGCATTGTCATACAAAAATGTGTACTTGCAAATCTCGTTGCTTCGGCGGTACGTGAGTCTGGTTCATACTTTCTGCACTAGCTACGTTGCTGCCATGCTTATTTCTTGCTTTCTCTTGGTATCTTCACTATTTTTTTTTCTGATTCTTCTAAAATAAGTCTAGTTCCTGTACGAGATTTTACCCAGGTTCCTATGATAAAGCGCTAAAAAACCAATGCCCAAAAAGACCTTCTTTGAAATCCGATACTTCTGAAAATTGACAAGACACAAAATCAGTACAAACTCTCTTGTGTGTTACGTAAGAGAGACTTAACTCAGAAATTCTTGTTATCCAAAAAATGAAGTTAAAGATTGCATTACTGTTTGTAAATCTGATTGTCACTTTTAGAAACTTATCACAATTTAATTGTGTTAGTATTCATTGCATGGTTTTTTTATTAAGGGTAAAGGGTTTATTAAAGGTAAATCTGCTGTGCTGCTGACACGTCCTATCTGACAAAATGAATGTTTTGAGATATAAGCGATTTTGCATTCATCCAGAGTTCGCATGTTAATAGTTATTTATGATATAAGTGATAAAAGTACAATTTTACAGCACGAATTTGAAAGTCTGCAGAATGAGCGAAGCGAATTCTGTAATTCAAATGAGTGCCTTAAAAGTGCTTTTAACACAAATATCATACAAAATTTTTTCTACAAACGCCAATATAAAACAATAACACAATTACAATTTTTAGAAAGTTTAACATATTGGAAACACATAGTTTTAAGTAGCACCGTAGATATAATATAAAATTATTAAGTTGACATTTGTCAAAAAACCTAACAACCATTGTTGGCGTCGTAGATGTTTACGGAAAAGTTGAAACGTCCTGCATGTCAAAGTACTTTTAACACTAGTGCTATAATAGTTATTTATGATATAAGTGTTAAAAGTATAATTTTACGGCACGAATTTGAAAGTTTGCAGAATGAGCGAAGCGAATTCTGCAATTCAAATGAGTGCCTTAAAAGTACTTTTAACACAAATATCATACAACATTTTTTCTACAAACGACAATAAAAAACAAAAATACAATTACAATTTTTAGAAAGTTTAACATATTCGAAACACATAGTTTTAAGTAGCATCGTAGATATAATATAAAATTATGAAGTTGACATTTGTCAAAAAATCTATCAACCATTGTTGGCATCGTAGTTGCCATAGTAGTACTTTTAACACTAGTGCTATAAAGTACTTTTAACACTAGTGCCATAAAGTAACATTTTTAACGCGTCTGCGGCGTGTTAAAAAATGCATTTTTAACACGTTTGTAGAAAATAGCTATTTATGAAATAAGTGTTAAAAGTATAATTTTACGGCACGAATTTGAAAGTTTGCAGAATGAGCGAAGCGAATTCTGCAATTCAAATGAGTGCCTTAAAAGTACTTTTAACACAAATATCATAGAAAATTTTTTCTACAAACGACAATAAAAAACAAAAATACAATTACAATTTTTAGAAGGTTTAACATATTCGAAACACATAGTTTTAAGTAGCATCGTAGATATAATATAAAATTATGAAGTTGACATTTGTCAAAAAATCTAACACCCATTGTTGGCGTCGTAGTTGCCATAGTAGTACTTTTAACACTAGTGCTATAAAGTACTTTTAACACTAGTGCCATAAAGTAACATTCTTAAGGCGTCTGCGGCGTGTTAAAAAATGCATTTTTAACACGTTTGTAGAAAAATTATTTTATCCACGACTCATCTATAATTTGATTATCATACATGAGTTTATGAAATAATAAAAATATTCATTATTCACTAGTGAATAATGGTTTCATTATTCACCGCTTCCACGGATATCTCGATCCAAATTCCAAACAAGAGCTGTGCTCGATCCAAACCGGCTTGGAATGCGATTGTACGCACAAAATAAAAAACAAAGGTGGCTATGAAAACATTAGCTTCATCACGTTGCGTTGTCGCGCTGTTGTGGTTACTTTAATTCCGAGTTTAATTCAAAACGTCAACATTTAAAAATAAAAACATATATTAATATTATCTAAATTTTTTTGATAGTCCTGGATAAAGTATAGTATTCTACTCGCATATAATGGCTGTTATTCACTTGGATGATTTATGACACTCGCCTGCGGCTCGTGTCTTAAACTTCATCCGCGTGAATAACAGCCACCATTATATGCTCATTGAATAATATACTATTTAACACTAGTGCCATAAAGTAACATTTTTAAGGCCTCTGCGGGGTGTTATAAAATGCATTTTTAACACGTTTGTAGAAAAATAATTTTATAAATTGATGAAATTTGACTGATAGACTATTACAAGGAGTAAATTTCGGTGGATATATTGGTAAAAGTATTCAATTCTTCCAAGTTCGATTTTTGTCAGGAAAGACGTTTGCTCTTAGTAAAATGTAAGAAACCATAATGAGATAGGACTTTATACTGTTAAAATCATATTACTATTAATTAACCTAGTAACTGAACAACACAAATTATATTATTTAAGAATATACGCCAGAAATTAAGCGCGTATTTGTTAAGTTCTTTTAATTGGAGTCCATAACCTTTTAATAGAATAAAATTGAAACTATAGGTCCAGAAACAAATAAAACATGTAACATGAATATACAGTGTGTAACAAGAAGTGAAAATGTAAAATGTGAAAAAATACGACTGCGCAGCTCTTCGTTCGACAATGCGAGTTTTTATCAACATTTAAGAGAAATCCCAGCCAAAATGGGAATTATTGGGTTTTATTTGCAATATTTTGACTTTCAAGAACTTCAAAACTAAACTCGACACCACTGGTTTTATAAGCAAGGATTTTAAATTCAATATAAGTATAATATCTTTATTATCTCATTAAATAAAAGAAGAACCTGACTGACTGACTGATTCAGTGACGTATCCATGCAGAGTCAAAACCGCTGGGTCTAGAAACTTGAAATTTTGCACTTAGGCATTGCATATAACGTAGGCGTGCACTAAGGAAGGGCTTTTTAAAATTCAACCCCCAAGGGGGTGAAACAAGAGTTTAAACTTTGTATGAAGAAAAAATATTAAATGGTCCTATTAACTCGAAACTTCATAGAAGTACTCTAAAAAATAACGTTCGGATTTACTAAGAAGGTTTAAGATTTAGTACTGGTTTAAATTAAGATCGTTTAACTGATCAGATATGTTTTGACAGGTTTTCATCCTGTCATTGTTAATAAGTCGTCATTAAAACTTATGAAGTATTCTGATATATCAGCGATTTGCTTGGTTTTCAAATGATTTTCATCTTGGAACGGGTTGCTAGAATAAATATGGTTCTATTACTGTCTAAAGTACGTACTAAAATTTTCCTTTTCTTTATAAATTTGCAAAAAACCTCAGAAATAAGTTCATAATACCTATAAAACTTAGTTGTGTTATTCTTACACTTGTCAGTTTAAAACTTTTTGTTGTCAAATTAGACCGGACTAGCGTTGGAGAATCTGGACGTATGTTTAGACACGTGTTTTACAGTTTTTAATAAATCAAACCCCGAAGGGGGTAAAATGGGGGGTTTAAAGTTTGTAATGGAGTAAAATTGTTATAACGCGGACGAAGTCGAAGGCAAAAGCTAGTTTCTATACAAATATAGAAGAAGAAACTGTCTGACTGATTGACTGACTGTCTGACGTATCAACGCACAGCTCACACCGCTGGATCTAGAAACTTGAAATTTTGAACAGAGGTGTCTTATATAACGTATGCGTGCACTAAGGAAAGGTTTTTCAAAATTCAACCCCTAAAGGGGTGAAACAGGGGTTCAAACTTTTTATGGAGAAAAATATTAGATGGTCCTATTAACTCGAAACTTCATAGATGTACTCTAAAAAATAAATATTTAAACACTTGTTTTACAGTTTCTAATAAATCCATCCCTAAGGGGGTGAAAATGGGGGTTCAAAGTTTGTAGTGGAGCAAAATTGTTATACAGCGGACGAATTCGCGGGCGATTGCTAGTTTAAAATAAAACACCCTTTAGAACTACTGAATCGATTTATTTTTACAGGAACTCAATAATTCCTAAATTGCATGCCAAAATTCGAAAACTATTTGTATTATAATATTATGCTAGCTTTTGTGACATCTATCCTGGGACACACTGTATACAAAAATAAAAAGCGTTGCAGAATTTATATTACTTACATATAAATTCAAAAATATAACTTACCTTATTAAAAAACTGCTAGTTTTGGTCCAAACCAACCAGATCGACATGAGAATTAAATTAAAATTACTAAGCTCAAATATCCAATCCACAAGATAGGACACATTTTTTAGTAATATTATAAATCTATAGCTGGGATTACAACGGCAAATGTCCGATTTTTACAGTCAGGACTCTTGATGTTCCTAAAATCGGATAGGACAAAAATGCTAAGCAATTATGTTGTTTTATGAAGTTAGGACCAATTTAAGTATATTAAATCAGTACTTTAGACCGTATATAAGACCATTTTCGCACATGTAGAATATCGTGTTGTGGGCCAGAAAATGCGTTTATCGCAAAATCCAAAATTTTGTCAGATAGGACGTGTCAGCTTAGCACGGCAGAAATACTGACTAATTGGTCCTAAAGTCTTGAGCTAGCGAAATCCAGGTCAGTAGTCATTTATTTGTGAAATATGTATTGGGGCTTTAAGCTAGTTTATTGTTAATAATTATGTCCAAATGGTTTCTAAAAGTAATAATCAGATTCACAAACAATAAGGCAATCTTTAACTTCATTTTTTGGAAAACGGGAATTTCTGACTAAGCCCCTCTTACCTAACCCTAGAGAACTATCTTCAATACTAAAAACCGCATAATGGACCAAAGTTCTTGCTTGTTGTGACAGCAAATTTCTCTGGTTTCTAAAACTTCTCTAGAAATATTTGGCCACCATCGAACAATGTTCCTTACCTCTCAACGAACCGCTGATATTGTTGTCAACTTTCAATTTTACAATATGGATTCTCCTCTTATTTTGCTCTTTTCACAGTTAGTTGGCTTTGTGTGGTATAAAAATATCCAAAATAATATTTAAGTTTACAAAACTCTTTTGCCGTTTAACGTCAAGAAATCCATTAGACCTGATTTGGTGTTAAGTGACAGGATGCCATATCGGCAATAGTACCTAAAGAATACACTATAGGAAGTGCACCCACTTAATTTTAATTTTCTTTATAACAATAAGATTTTTCTTGAAGTTAGTGAAACACTTCTATTTATATTAGGACTTTTTCTTTCAGTCTTGGAAAAACCCATGAAATGACAAATTTTAAACAATTTTGAAAAACAAAAGCTCATCTATGCGAGAAGCCGACTTCATCATGAAACAAGAACTGCGCTCTCACTTTTGTCACACTCAACTGGCAAAAAAACCCTGAAATTTCACGCCTATAATCTTAAATTGTGATTGACGGATGATCAAGCCTAGCATGCTACACCTTTCAACAAACTTCTTTCCTACCTCTCAATACTGGGTCTGGATCAATACTTTTATGCATAATTTTGGCTTCGTATTCTTCTTCTTCCACCGATTAATAGAAACAAAACTCACAAAATAGAAGGCGCATTAATTTGTAACACGTAATCTACTTTGTTACATTGCTTTAAGCTTTTTAGTTAAATTTGATATGCGTTTATATCGTTAGCTCCTTAAAGAAAAGCAAGCTAGTAAAAGAAAGAAAACATATTTCAAACCTTAATAAAAATAACTAAATCATTACCAAGTTAGCAAGTCGATAACACATGCATAAAACTGTGACTGCATTCAATCCCTAAATTTTCCTTTAGCACAAAGAAATAAGAGTTTGAGGTAAATCAAAATATCACCTTTTAAATAAAAACACAACTTTTAAACATTGCGCACAAGAAAAATGTCTTGGAAAATAAAAAACTGTTTTACCATCATATTTATGTTGAAATACTTATTGTATAAGGAATTTTCAGGTGGTTTGGAGAATGATTCTCAATTTTTGCATATTATATGTATAGAAGGTAGACTTCATTCATATATTTAAAAAATTTACCTTACGGTAAACTCTACTCCGACTGCTCGAAACTGCTAATGGATGGCGCTGCCTGTGTCTCACTTCTTATGCAGTACAACATTGTAGCTTTAAGGAAATACTTTTTCGGAAGGTTGGTATGTTTGTCGATACTGTACTGATGAGAACCAAAGAGTTCGAAACCGGTCTGCAGGTGACGACATCCTAACTAAAGAAAAAGCTTCCTTCTTCCTAGTAGTTCCTTTCATTCAAAACAAGTATTTTATTATCTAATGTGTTAGAAGAAAATACGGCAAATTTTGGTATGTAATTCAGCGCTCGGAGGGGCATATAGCCCGGAGAATAGCTGTTTTACCATCATTTGTTAAAATCCTTATTGTATAGGAATTTTCAGGTGGTTTGGAGAATGATTCTCAATTTTTGCATATTTATATGTACCCCTGACAGGTAGACTTCATTCATATATTTAAAAAAAAACTGTTGTTATCGCAACCCTTATGTTTCTTGCAAATATTGTCGAATTAACAAATCCAAAGCACATACTTTTTATGGAAAAACAAATATTTTAAAACGAGTAACTGGTCCGAATGTTTTAGTTTTGACACAGATATTACTACAAAACCCCATCCTATTTGTCAACTGTATATTTGGGTTAAATTTTGTAACATTTCTCGTGCGTCCAGTGCAATTCTTAAATATTTATCACTATGTAGTTTTGCGTGACTTGTCTTAAGTTAAGGCTTTTAGGCTATGCGCCAACAGCTTCGACTGACATAATTGATTTTTTATCTTTCGGCTGTTCAGTAAAACGGCTTTCCAGTTAGGCAAATAAAATATTGACAGATTACGACAGGACTTTACAGCCGTTTTTTATTTCATTAAAATTGGGTTATGGAAATTAGCACACCAAATATACAATATATATTTAGAAACATGTCTTAATTAGAAACATCTTCATTAGAAACAAACTGGAATAGTTATTATGACTTTCTTGAACTACGCGTTGATTACTTGAGGTGAATCATAGTCTCCAAAATTTGTAAATACATAATTCCAATACTTTGGATCTCCTCTCTCATCTAAAGGCAAATTACCAGGGGGTATTGCTGTCGCATTGTTTTCTTGAAGTTTTTTCTTTAGTTCCTTTAAGATGTGCGGGTATCTAAAAATTAGCAAGCAACATTATTATTTTTAAGCAAATGGGTTTATGTTTCGTTGATGCTTTTGTTCAGAGCTATATTCTATAAGTATTCTTTATTTTATGACATCTTAACAAAACGTTTTTTATTACTATTAGTAGGTCTTAAATGATAAGAAAGTTTTTTTTTATTTCCCCATCAATTAACTAAATCTAGGAACCACTTTGTTAAGGGCTTGATAACAATTAAGCTTATTTTACAGTTTCTATTTTTTAAAGAATGAATAATATACATTATAGGGTGGTCCTAAAAATCGAATATTTCAATTTACATACATTGAGGCACCCTAAGATTTAATTCTACTCTACAAAACATACCCAAAAAAACATACATTTTTAGTTTTGGGTCATGTTAAATTCTTCAGGTTTTCACATATTGGATATTTTGAATTTTTAAACATTGACAAGCTATTATATAATGTTACGACAAATGTGTATTTAACACAGTAAAAATTGTAATTACAGGTTCTCGACTATCATTCTACTCATACTCTATCACTGTCTCCACACATCCCTGAATATTCTCTTCCTCCTCTTCTCTAGGCTGGTACAGTGACGATGAAACAGTGATTATGAGCGGATGTCTTCCATACATAATTCATTTTTTGTATGCTAATGTAAAAATGTTACTTTTTCATCAGTTAATTATTTATCACCATGATTGGGTTGTTATATATATATATATATATATATATATATATATATATATATATATATATATATATATATATATATATATATATATATATATATATATATATATATATATATATATATATATATATATATATATATATATATATATATATATATATATATATATATATATATATATATATATATAATCACTGTCCTGTTTCGAGCCTCCCTCGCGCATCCCCACATGGGGTCCGGGACTTGGGAACCCGGAAGTTCGTTTATGGCTGTGGGCGGGGGAGCTCATGTTCCCGAGCCGTCTATTGCCAAGAAGCCACCGAGCCGCGCCGCTATCGTCAGAGGGATATCACTCCTCTCTCTGCGATGCCACGGAACAACTTCGGTGCTTTGCCTGGCTCACCGTTTTCTGTCCTTGCGACAGTTGAGCTGGGCTGCCGCTAAACGATTTCCCTGGGTTGGCCTCAATGGCTTATCCCGAACATGGCTTTAACTAAGCTCACCACGTTCGACCCTCCATCGGGGACCTTCGTGTGTTGATGCTGGAGAGAGGACTCGAATATTTCAAGAGACTTTCGTACAGATGTCGGGCGATCAGCGTCCCCCCTTCAGGGGCGCTCACGCGCTCCTGATGAGTCCCAGTAAGGACGAAACATCTTTGGAATGGATACACCCCACTGCATACCCTCCTTCGCGAATGAAATACCCTTGAATGGGCGCGTTGGATTGCACACTACGTGCGGGTGAAGGGGAAAAGGTGTAGGTTGCAGAATCCACGTTTGGTGAAACGCGTCAACCGCAGTTAAGCCAGCGACCCGGTGTTAAGCACGAGGTACGTGGACAGAGCCGTATTGCTGTAAGGCTTTACGTCGCCGTCCTCCTGCACTGACCTCCCTATCTTCTTCCTTTAGATGTTCTGTTTCCTGTCCTGGTCTCTCTGTACAAGACGTTGGTGGTGTCTCTCAGCCACTTATGTGACCCGGCAAGTCTTTCGTTCGTGAGAAGTATCGCAGTCTACGTTGACATATATATATATATATATATATATATATATATATATATATATATATATATATATATATATATATATATATATATATATATATATATATATATATAACATAGTTAGTGCCATGACTAGACGAAGCAAGAAGGATATATTAATTGGTCTAAGAACTCCCACATTGCCAAAAATGTCAGTAACCAAAGAAGTATTATGTTTGTTTTTTCACTATTAAACTAAAAAAACTAATCAAGAGGCGCTGCTACATGTGATCTACTAGAGCTATTACTTGGCAAAGATTTACGCCAAGTCCCAAAGCAAAAAAGGCAACTTTGCAACTATGAAAGCTACTAAATATTTGATTGTTCACAGAGGTCTATTTAGCAACATTCTAGTACTTATTTTTATTAAATGTGTTTCTGCTTAAGGCAAAATTGTACTTACTCATTGGCTAAATTTCGGTATTCACATGGATCTTCCTCTATATTAAATAAACACGGCGAAGAAAGTAGATTACATGTGATATTTTGCACTTGACCGCATTGTAGTGTTGCCTCTGTCCTAAGTGTAATTATCTTCTCTTCGGTGGCGGCTTTGTGAATGCTGTTTAGAGCTTCTCCTGCTAGGCAGTTTTGAACTAAACTAGTGTTATATAGGTAATCTCTACCCGATGGCCCATACCAGTTATCCCATTGGCCATCATAGGTGGTACCTAAAGTAAACTTAAAATAATATATTCATGCCATTATAAAATCTAAAAAAGAGCAGAGTAACAAGAATGACTTTGCTTAATTTAAACGTCAATAATAATAATGTCGCTTAATTCATGAAGCGAATTTAAGGCAGGAAGAAATAAAGGCGGAATATCAGCAGAAGAAGAATAGCTGGACGCATGCCAAGCAAAAAATTTGCAATTTTTGTATTAAAGCAGGCTGTAGAAAAGCAGCAGAAATGCTTGTGAATCCTAGAAAAGGCCTACGAAAGAGTTCAATTGAAGGAAATATCAAAGTGCAACAGTGAGAAAAGAATGTCATCAATAATATGCCAGTGTTGGCCAGGATACATATCCTATAAATATATATATATATATATATATATATATATATATATATATATATATATATATATGTATATATATATATATATATATATATATATATATATATCTCTATATATATATATATATATATATATATATATATATATATATATATATATATATCTCTATATATATATATATATATATATATATATATATATATATATATATATATATATATATATATATATATATATGTATATATATATGCATGGTTTCAGCCTTGAGCCCGTAATTATTCAACCTGGTGAATGATGTTTGTGGACGATATGTAGCATCAGAAGGGAAACATTGGCAGAAAAATGGAGCGCTGGAGAAGATTCCTGGAAGATAGAGGCTAAAAAATCAGTGGGGATAAAACTCGAGCACATGGAGTACAATGTAGAATGAAAAGCAGAAGGAAGGATGCAACAAGAAAAGCTAAACTTTTATTTAGCTTTTTTTGTATTCTTACTTCTGCTTTACCTTTAGAGGATTTTAAATATCTAGATCACACCATCAAATAAGACTGTAAGCTAAATGTAAGAGTTGCCAGACCTGTAATGAGGTTAGATATGATTAAATATTGATGTGATAACAAGGAAAGCTAAGGCTAAGAATCAAATAATAGGGGAACAATGAAGGTTGACGTATATGAAGATACAGTAAAGAAGACTACAGTGGTATCGACATCTGATAGGAAGAGATTACGATTATGTGGGCAGAAGAATTATGGTTATCACATAAAATGTGTATATTTTAAAATATAATATTTTACACCTCATTTGCGTGTTTAATATAATATAAAAAATATATTGCCTTGAAGAAGTTTCCAACTATTGACAGTTAAGGCAGCATTTCCATAAATATCATCGATATTGTGTAAAACTTCTGTTCTGGGAGATGAAGTGTCGTGTGATAGCGAATTCCAAACACTTATCCCGTCAATGTTTGTTAAATTTCTAAAATAAACATAAATAATACTTAAGTAAATTTTGTTTTGAACATTATATAACAGGTGGTAGAAATTTTATATCGCATTTCAATCAAACCCAACCAGGTGGTAGAAATTTTATATTGCATTTTTTAACAGAGATTTAAAAATTTGTTCCGTTCCGCACGAAGCTATTTAATGCTGTATTATTTTAGAAAAATGAAATTAAACGAATAATGTTAGGTTCAAACTTAACAGGACATGAGAGTTTAATTGTGTAGATATTATTAACTGGAATGCCAATAGGGTAGACCGAGGCGAATCGGATCACAGGGCGAATCGGATCAAAATAAGAAATCTGTTGATAATTCAAATATCGCATTCACATAGAACGCACTCAACCGGCGTTTGGCGTCTCCCCTCTCACCCCGCACCTACCGACATAGGCAGTATTTCGATCGCGCTTGTGAATCAGTGGCCGAGAAGAGCAAATCGGTCAGTGGCGACGCGCAGCTCGTCAGTGACTCGGTCGTTTGTGTGTGTGTCGCAATTTTGGCGCTCATCTAAGGTACGTACTTACGATTTCTTTGTGTCATATTACGGATTTGTGTTAAAACTCAACTACATTGGTTTATATTGTTAAGCAAGGTGTCTATATTAGAGAACCAATTCGCTTTTAAGTATAAGCTTAGCTGTTAATGTCTAAAATATTTATTTAAAAAATCTTGATTATGGGGCTAATCGGATCATATCGTCAGGGGCGAAGTGGATCACACTTTTAAAATGATTTATTACATGTTTGAGGTTATTGATTAATATTTATTTCATTGTAGATGGTTCGCACGTACAAAAGAAAGACTGATGCCGGAGAATGGTCTCAAGAAAAAATGAAAGAGGCTGTAAATAAAGTTCAGAGCAAAGAGTTGATCTTACGTAAGGCTGCTGAGATTTTTGCAGTACCGTTCACGAGCTTACAGAGAAGAGTTAATTTATCCAGGGGTATTATTAAGCGTCGAGGTGGACAGCCAGCTTTAGATGAGAACGCAGAAAAGAAGATAGCTGACCGGCTATTGCACTTGGCAAGTCGTGGCTTCGGAATTACACCCAAAGCGGTACGTAAGTACGCGTTTGAATTTGCAGAACGTCAAAACATAAAACACAAATTTGACAGAATGCTGGAATGGCTGGTCAGGACTGGTTTCATCGCTTCATGCAAAGAAATAAAAACTTAACTATTCGGAAGCCGGAGCAAGCCAAGAGCAAGGATTGATGGTATGAAGAAGGAAAAAGTGGCAGAATTCTTTAATACTTTGGAAACAGTAGTAGATAACAACAATTTAAGAGGAAGACCTGAATGTGTATACAATGTTGATGAAACGGGGATGCCGCTTAGTAACCGCCCACCCAACATTATAGCCCAAAAAGGTGCTAAAGATGTTGTCAGCATGACCAGTGTTGAACGAGGTGAAAATGTAACCATTCTAGCTTGTATGAATGCAGCAGGACAGTACATACCTCCATTTGTTCTATTCAAAGGTGTGCGTAAACGTGGCGATTTTCTCCTAGGTATGCCACCTGGTACTGAAGTTGCCATGACGCTACCGGACCCCAGGAAAAGTAGTTCTAATTTTGGATGGGCGCGCGTCTCACACCAGCTACTCAGTGGTAGACTTGTGTGACTCTTTCGAAATTGAACTTTTACTTCTTCCTCCACACACATTACATGCCCTGCAACCGCTCGATGTATCGTTGTTCAAACCGCTCAAAACCTATTATCACCAACAAGCTACAGCATGGCAACATTCACATCCGAATCAAGGAATCACAAAAGTCGCTTTCGGACCACTTTTCCAACGGGCTTGGAATCAGGCTGCCACTGTTGGGAATGCTACAAAAGGCTTCGAAAAGACTGGAATATTTCCACTAAACGCCAATGCAATACCTGACCACAAGTTCATCGGCGATCAAGAGTCGGACATTGTAGAGTCCCAAGTCCAGTCACCAAGTTCCCAACAAATGCAGCTACAAGTGCAAGCCACAAATACACAACCAGTAGCTGCTACAGTGCCATCTGCAAGTTCACGACAGTCTGACAAAGCCCAGTCTTCCACCTGTGCAGATGAAGAAAGAAAGAAGATGAAGAATAAAGCAACGCCTGGGCTAAAAATGAAGAGTTCATCAGCAAAACAGAGAGAGTGTCAAGTGCCCCAAGTTCAATCCACGCGTTCCCAACAGGTGCAGCCATAAGACCAATCCTCAAGTGCAGAACAAGTGCAGTCAAAAATAAAGGTACAAGTCCAAGCCACAAATCCAAAACCACTTCATAATATAGTGCCATCCACAAGTTCGCAACAATCTGACGAAGCCCAGCCTCCCACCTGTGCAGAAATAATTAAAGAAATTCTTCCATCACCTTTAAAGTCACAAATTGCTTCTAAAAGAATTCGTAAAGTTTCAAAACTGGTCTTGCATTTAACATCACCTCAGAGTAAAACTACTCTTCTCGAAAAAGAAACAAAGAAGAAATTTAAGGTAGACAATAAAACCAAGGAAAATAAGGAAAATGCTGTGGGCAAAGAAAATACTATGAAGAAGATGAAGAATAAAGCAAAGCCTGCGATACAAATTAAGAGTTCATCTGCAAAACAGAGAGAGTGGCACTGCATTTACTGTTCCGAAATATTCGTTCATCCACCATCAGAGGATTGGATTCAGTGCAATGCCTGCGAAGAATGGTGCCACAAAAAATGTGCTGATATGGGTGGAAAAAAAGGACCATATCGTCGGTGCAAAGTGTTAACCTGCTATCTCCATTTTAACCAATTTTACAGAAGAGCATTAAAACAGCCTAGATAAATTATTATACTTGTTATAAATGTAAATGTGCGTTATATTTATATTATGTGCTTACCAATAATATAAATTATGCACATTTACATTTTATAACAAGTATGACAATTTATCTAGGCGGTTATGATGCTCTTCTGTAAAATTGGTTAAAATGGAGATAGCAGGTTAACAATTTTCACCGACGATATAATATATTGTGACTTATGTGCCGATAATTAAAATTGATCTCATTGTTACTTTTTTACTGATTCCAAAGCTATAGGGTTAAGAAACTTAAAATTTTGTTACATGTTGTGTACGATCCGATTCACCCCGAAAATTGGGGCGATTCGGATATTTTTCTTTTTTTAGTTTTTAGTAGCTCATTTAGAGAATATATGTATGATTTAAGTTTTCAAATGTTTATTTCATAGCTGATTGTTACTTCTTACGTTTTTATCAATAAAAATAACATTATATAACACTTTAGTATGATTTGCTCAACCTCAAAGAAAAAGTGATCCGATTCGCCTCGGTCTACCCTATACTGTATAAATTTATACGGTTATATGTTAAAAAGTTCATTTCTAAAATACTAATTTAATGATCCAGGAGATAAAAAATTTAGGCAATAATTTAAATATGATTTCTCAACGCTTGCAAACCTGATATTTTCATAGATCTGTAATTTTGAAATTATTACCTTGATCGAAATCCTCCCTGTGAAACTAATGGACATTTTGTGTAATTTTACCCTCATTGTGCCCAAAACAAACCTTGAAATTGACGCTTTATGCACCAGTTGTTATAGAGAATGCAGTATAGGGTACGTGACGCATGCGAAGCTTTGATTGACAAGCAAAATATAATATAAAGATAAAAGAAAACATCCTCAAAGTATGCCGCGGAATCAATCACGTATGTCTTCAATTATAATTATTATTACTCTTGAAAGGTAAGGTAAATGAAGGTAAAAAGTGTAGGTGAATAAATAATAAAACTGTCAACTTCAGAAGTTTTTATTTTTAAGAAAATTACATTATTGTCATTGTCATTGCACGTCATAAAAATTATAAATTTAAACTAAATAAGAGACCTTTTACTTCCAAACATGTTCTCATTCTTCTTTTTACAGCATCAAAATCATTCGTGAGCACTTGGGGGAGTTGTTAATCTCCTGAAATTTATTTGTAATTCTAGCCCGTAGGTCTTCTAAATTTTGACAAGGGGTTTTAAAAACCGAGTTTTTAATGTGTGGCTAAAAAAGTCGCACGGCGTGAGATCGAAGGACCGTGGTGGTCACCTAACTGACATATTACGACTAATGATTCGGTCTTAGAAAAATTCTTCCAAAAAGTTTAAATTAGAGTTACGTGAATTGGTGCGCCGTCCTGCTGGAAGAAGCCTTGTCGCATCTCTTCATCGTTTAATGCGTTTACAAAGTTTTCCAAAATTTCATTATGATATCGCGCAAAATTTGGAGTCCCTTAAAAAAACTCGGTCCAATTAACCTTATTTTCCATATAGCCGCCCACACGCCAACTATCTGTGAATGCCAAGGCTCCTATATAAAGAAATGTTGATTTTCAGAACTCCACATTCTCATTTGTTGAGAATGTGCATAACCAGAGAGGTAAAACCATGCTTCCTCAGTAAAATATTTTTTCAAATACGTTTTCATTATTATGCAAATTACCCATACAGTGGCGTATCTAGGTTCAGTGCCGCCCCGGGCTACTTAAATCGGCTGCCCCGACCGTCAGCATGTCTTCACTATTTACATCAAAGTGAACATTATGTATGGGCTGATTGGGCTATAGCCCAATCAGCCCATAAGTAAATATGCCCCTGCATAAACATAAACCTCTGAAAATTGCATTTGCTGCGCCTTGTCGTTTGGTAACAATTCTTGGACTGAGCTTGGACGATAAGCGTACATATGCAGGTCACATTTCAGGATTATATTACAGGTTCCACAGGATACATTTACTTGCTGGCTTAAACGCCGAATAGGGGTTTGTGGGTGTTCATTAACAATTTGCCTCAATTCTTCTACTTTTTATGCAGTGCGAACTTTGGGCCTCCCACTGCTTTCCTTTCTATTCACACTTCCTGTTTCTCTAAAAATCCTGAATGTCGTCCCATGTTGAATAAATCCACTGGTCATCAACCCTTCTACCATTTCTGAAGGAACTTTCGATCATAAAAGCTTCTGTTCTGCAATGATAACCATTTAATTTTCATAAAAATAAAATCTTCAGAACTTGACAGTTCTATTTTCCATTCACGTATACCTTTTACCTATGTTACCTATCAAGAGTAATAATTCAAGACATGCGTGATTGATTCCACGGCTTACTTTGCGGACGTTTTTTTATCTTTCGATATTTATTTGCACATAATATTAGGCCTTATTTAAACTTTTGTTAGAGTTTTGGATATTTTTTGGAAAATAAAATGTTACAAGGAATACTTAGAGAAACTGCTGTCATTCTACCAAGCTTTGGGTTGTAACAGATCATTAAATCTGCATTTTATTTACTCTCACTTGGAATTTTTTTCCGAAAATATAAGCGCTATTCCAGATGAGGATGCTGAAAGATTCAATCAGGATATTGTCCAGATGGAAAACATTACAGCGGAAATTGGAGCATTAATATGTTCGCTGACTACTGTTGGACGTTCTACGGTTCTTAGGTTTAATAACTTACCATTTTTTTATTAATTATTAAAGAGATAAACCAGATAATATAAAAATAAAGTTTTAAATCGATGCAATGGACGGAACATAATTGAAGGTTAAGGGGTTACAAGAAATAGTAGTTGCACTAAGGCGCACAATATTCCAACAAATTATGTTTAAAGTTTTTAATATCAAATTTTCTTCTATTGAAATCCTTACATACATAAAAATAAATTCGCCACTTACGTGGTGTTACCGCATGCTGCCTCAAGAAGTGTGGGCAACCAGTCCGCAATTTGCATCAGCTGCTTGGAAACTCTGGACGGTTTTTTAATCAGAGGGCTCCAAATTAATGCTGCACCTTTTACACCACCTAGAGCGACAACATAGATTAAGTATTGTTCTTTGAATTCTTAACAGTATAAACAAAGTAGGCATAACAATACAATAAAGTACTTAATGCATATATTTACGAATTTATACGCAAAAATACGGATAGGAGGATAATATAAAAGTTATTTGCAAGCTATGGTACTTTTATATTACAATTAAACTGTGCCTGAGATAAAAATATAAAAAAAGCTCTTTTCTCTGAATAATAAATAAAAAGGATTTTTTAGCCAGCCCAGCTCTATTTCAAATAATTTGAAGAACAAATCTTATTATAATGAAACAAAAGCATAATTATCTAAAATTTGCCTTTATCGAAAAATAATATGTTTAAAGAATAAATTTGAAAATCTATAAAATTCCGAGAATCACTGAACTCTGTTAGTAGGTATCTACCTACAATTTCTGCTAAACAAAATTAATGCCTGTATGAACTTTTCGCGCGCTACAAGTTTAATAAATATAACATAATATATTATATCTGTTTCAGTGATAACTTTGATATTACTTTTATTAGGATCCACCCACGCGAACTACGTCCACTTATAAATAGCATTTGGCATTGCCACAATGGAAAACTATAGTTATTTTTTTTTTGGTTTTAGTACATCTAAATAATAAAAGCTTGTTTGTAATAAGAATTTTTTACAAGATTTTAGTTATTAAAAATTTTATTTTTATTAAAAACTGAAAATTAAAAATGTATTTATTAAAAAGGACAACGCTCATTTTTAATAAACATGATATTCGCCAGAAAACCTAGGCAGCCCAAATAACACTTTATAGTGAGATCTTGCAATTAGAAATTGCACACACGCTAACCCATAAACAATAAAACTTAAAGTTTCATTTCTATCACATAATTTATAAAAAAATGAAAAACTAAAATCTTTGGTAGGCTTATAAACTCATTTAGCGAATGAAGTGAAAACTCTTGTTAAAATACCACTCTAAATTGTATCGGTTATGGGCGTGTTTCTTTTTTGCAAAATTTCCCTAATAGCTTTCAACGTTCAAAGTCAAAGTCAAAGTCAAAATAAGCTTTATTGTATAAGAATAAAAATTCTCATTAACAAAGCATCCTAAAATAACTTATAACTAGTAAATAAATACATTTCACTTCATAAAATCAAAAATTCAAAACGAGGTACTATGGATATTGTAATATCTCCTCTAATGTAGCCATTAGATATTGTATAAATTGGCAAATGTATAATAAGATTTTTCATATTGCTCATTTCCAAATCTAAATCATCAATTAAATAAACATAATAATAGTTTACACTATAAATCAATTTAAAAAGTTGATATACATATACATATATATACATACACACATACATACACATATATATATATATATATATATATATATATATATATATATATATATATATATATATATATATATATATATATATATATATATATATATATATATATACATACATACATATACACATATATATATATATATATATATATATATATATATATATATATATATATATATATATACATACATACATATACACATATATATATACATATATATATATATATATATATATATATATATATATATATATATATATATATATATATATATAATATATATATATATACACACATACATATACACATATATATATATATATATATATATATATATATATATATATATATATATATATATATATATATATATATATATATATATATATATATACACATACATACAGCTCGGAGTCTTTGAGAGGCACGTGACTTATCGTTGTAAACAGTTTGGCTGATCACGTGCCGACGTGCCTGTTAAATACCAGGAAAGCGACAAGAAAAAAGAGACGGGGGCAGGAACAGGGAACAAAGAGCGAGGTAACATGCGATTCAAATTAAGAACTTTGCGCCCTTAGCGCCCGTTTTGATAACTAAAGTGGGCAATGTTTTCATTTCGTATGTAATAAGTGAGTGCAGGCTGTTTTTACATTTGTTACTCTTTTTATGTGATACGGTGAAATTTTAAAGCGTCGCTGACTGCAAAACTTTCGCGAAATTTATGTTTTGAACGGATTTTCGATAATAATAAGAGGTGTAGGATATTAAAAAAGGATCCCATCCAGAAATTGTTTTTTGCAAAAATACATCCCATATCTAATAGGAACATTTACATCTACATACGTAGGAAAATTTTATCGTATTTCGTATTTCATGTAAATAATTTTTTATATAATAATAAGTATAATGCGTTTATGGTAATTATTAATAGGTTATTGTTGGACAGCTCTAGCGTAATTCATTTATTTTTTAAAAGGACAAATTTAAAACATAATATTCCCCTCAAAAATAGAATTTTGGCAACGTGGCAGCACTGAGCGCGCGTATGGTTTAGTCTTTGGGTGTTAGAGAAAACTTTACAGTTGTTCGATTAAATCAAAAAAAAATCGGTCAAGTGCAAGCTATACTTGCATAATTAGTGTTCCGGTCCATCAGCTCCCCACTTAACCTGAGCAAACCTCCGCCGCCTGATCTCCGTGCATCAGCCGGGCTACCCGCCGCGTACGGCACTAACGCCGTATCACATCGCGTATGGGCGAAGCTGAGTGGGTCAATTAAAAAATTTTGAAAAACCGATAAAAATTGTTTCTGCATCGTGAGAAATGTTTTTTGTCGAAAAACTTCTCTAAAACCAATGTGGTTCAGCAGTTATAAGGAAATAAACAATTAAATTGTTTATAACAATTGACCGCCCTAGAATTTTTTAATCCTGATAATTTTCGCTTAATCTACACCTAATTCTCAATGTTCATGATTTTTTTCAGATTTTTCTAAGCGATCCTTCTGGTGATAAGGGTGGGGGACAGCAAGTCTTAAGTGTTTGTCCCGAAAAATGTTTAAAAAAATGCAATAAAAAAATACATGATAAATATCGTTGAATTCGTGCTTCAATAAGCTTTCATTTGACACCATACACGAAGCCCTTAAAAAAAATTCCATTGCCCAATTTACCCCCCGAAATTAACCCCTAGAGTCAAAATTCAACTTTTTGATTTTTTTCAGCTTTTCTGAGCGATCCTTTTGGTGATTAGATTAGGGTGGGAAACAGCAATTTTTAAGCGTTTTTCCCTAAAAAACGAATAAGAAAAATACATCATATATATTGTTAAATTCGAGCTTCCGTAAGCTTTCATTTGATACCCTATACAGGGTGTCCCGAAATTAAGGGGCCAAAGTTAAACAGTGCATTCTGCATAGGAAAATAACACTAACTTGTTTAGTAAACATGTATCGAAAAATGCCCCCTAACGGAGCTACGGCTCCCTAAAGATGATGATGGTGTTTTTCAAATTATTCCTACAGGATTGAACATCAAAACATGAGTTTTTGGTATTTTGGTAATTTTGACATGCTAAATCTAGATCTAAAATCAAAACTATCAAAAGTTTATCATAGGCGTAACATTTGGGGGGGGGGGGGGGGGTTAAAGGTACAAAAACCGCCCTAACTTTTTTATGAGTTAATGCTTTAATTTTTTTTTCTGAAATTATGAAAATCTAGAGCTTTCTACCAAAAAAAGTTACTCTTGATTTACATCGCTTAGATGCACCATTTGTGAGAAAAATGCCTTTAAAAGTAACACTGTTTAGCTAGACGGATCAAGTAAAAATTAATTTTCCAATAAAACTTAGTGGCAGGCCATGAAATCGAATGTTTTTATCAAATTCCTAAAAAATAATGATACTTTTATAAGCATATTAACGTTTATGTTGTTTTGTAAACATAATTTTAGAGATGCATTCTTTCACACGAATATGTACAATGGCTATTATTATTATTATTATTATTATTAATATTATTATTATCATTATTATTTGAGCAATAAGGATAAATTAGTTTTATGCGTAATTATGTACTGAAAGACTAGCCACTAGAGTAACACTACTTTACTTTGATTAAATGTTCAAATAAATTTCCATTTTGTTGAATGCACCGTCTGGACCTTTTTCTGATATTTTGTGTAGTACGAAGTATTTCGAACCGGCTTCCTTTAATTCGATTTCCAGCCGCATTAATTCGTCTTAGAAGCTCTTCTGGGCTATTTACTTCTGTGGTATAAATAATATTGCACATATTACCCCACAGATAATGCTCTAAAGGGTTTAGATCAGGAGACCGAGCTGGCGAGTTTACCGGACCACCTCGACCTATCCACCTGTTTGGAAAATTTTCATTCAGCCAGTTTCTCACCGGTTGGCCAAAGTGGGTTATCTAAATTTTTTCAAAATGAGCTGGCTGAATTGCTAGAGGAAATTCCTATACGCACTCGGTTAGAGATGTCCTTCCAGCATGATGGGGCGCCAGCCCACTTTGGCTAACCGGTGAGAAACTGGCTGTGCAACATTATTTATACCTCAGAAGTAAATAGCCAAGAAGATCTTCTAAGACGAATTAATGCGGCTGGAAATCGAATTAAAGCAAACCGGTTCGAAATACTTCGTACTACGCAAAATATCAGGAAAAGGGCCAGACTGTGCATTCAACAAAATGGAAATTTGTTTGAACATTTAATCAAAGTAAATTAGCTAGTCTTTCAATACATAATTATGCATAAAACTAATTTATCTTTATTGCTCAAATAATAATAATAATAATAATAATAGCCATTGTGCTTGTTCGTGTGAAAGAATGCATCTCTAAAATTATGTTTACAAAACAACATAAACGTTAATATGCTTATAAAAGTAACATTATTTTTTAGAAAATTTGGTAAAAACATTCGATTTCATGGCCTCCCACTAAGTTTTATTGGAAAATTAATTTTTACTTGATCCGTCTATGCTAAACAGTGTTACTTTAAAGGCATTTTTCTCACAAATGGTGCATCTAAGCGATGTAAATCAAGAGTACCTTTTTTTGGTAAAAAGCTCTAGATTTTCATAATTTCAGAAAAAAAAATTAAAACATTAACTCATACAAAAGTTAGGGCGGTTTTTGTACCTTTACCCCCCTCCCCCCCCCCCAAAATGTTACGCCTATGATAAACTTTTGATAGTTTTGATTTTAGATCTAGATTCAGCATGTCAAAATTACCCATATACCAAAAACTCATGTTTTTATGTTCAGCCCTGTAGGAATAATTTGAAAAACACCATCATCATGGGTCCCTCTTTAGGGGGCCGTAGCTCCGTTAGGGGGAATTTTTCGATGCATGTTTATTAAACAAGTTAGTGCTATTTTCCTATGCAGAATGCACTGTTTAACTTTGGCCCCCTAATTTCGGGACACCCTGTATACCCCCCTCTTGAATTTTTTGTTTCCCAGTTTACGCCCTGGAATTAACCCCCAGAATCAAAATTCAACTTTTTATACTTCACGTTGGGCCACCACACTTTATCTATGTGTTAAATTTCAAATTTTTACGTCGAATAGTTTCAGAAAAAATCGCCTGTGGCAGACACTAAAGAGTATTAAATGTGTCTCTAGACTACCCCAGGAGTCACCCGTTCCAATATATGCAGTGAATTTCATAACACCCTTTATATTTAAACATACAAAAGTCTCGTTAAAGAAAAGCAAATTTCTAATTTATTATCTAATTTATCATCTTAAAAGAGTTCTTGAAACCACTGAAATAAAAAAAACATATTCATTTTACATCTACATAGACCAAAAAATGGCTGAGATGTTTGGCAGATTTAACAAAAACAAAAGTAGGTAATCTTACCTTCCCACAAAGTATTTTTAACACCTTTAAGTGGGTAGTTTGATGCAGCATTTAAATTAAATCCTGCAGCAGCTCCTCCGTTGTCACTGGTAAAAATAATAATACTATTTTCCAGCATATGTTTGTCTTTTAAAGCTGCTACTACTTTTCCCACAGATTCGTCAAGTTTGCTTAGCATTGCTAAAACATATATTTCTAGATGATACTCGAATTTTAACAATTTTTTACTAATAATATTGTTCTGAATTCATTGCAACCTTGATTTCAAATAGTCGCAAGATTGACCTTTAAACTTGACCTCATTCTGGATTAGCTCTTTGTGCTGTATTATTAGCATCAACATAATTTTGTGTTATACATAGTTTTGTGGTACACATTTATCAACAATCCACAAACAAAACAGTGAGTGTAAGGATCAAGTTTCTTCTACTTAAACTAATGGTGCTCTTACAATTGTACACTTTTCGTAAAATTGATCAAGTATTCGGAGATGGTAGCATGCAAATGCCAATGCAATTGCAGGAATTTCTCCCTTTCTATACGTTTCTGAAGTGGCGTTGGCATTCACATATCGCCATCTTAGAATAGTTCACTTTACCAAGAATATAGAAGTGTAAAAGTACCATAAGACAAAACAATAAAATGTCTCTTTAAGTTTCTTGCGTATACAAATTTCTTGTGTCGCACAAGGTTAAAACAATGTAAAAAATAATATCTAATTTTATTTTGTAAAGACGTTAAATTTTTAAACAAACTGTGACTTGTTCCAAATGACGGCCTTACCCAAGTCTAACAAAAGTTTAGATTTTTGGCGCCCAACGTGGGGCAAAACAAGAAAAAAACTTTTCTTGTTTTTTTCTTTTAATCTTTATTATTATCATTCTTCACTAGCAGGTTATAGACAATATTTTTATTTTAATTTGAGGTCCGAGTTACTACTAAAAGAAACATACATATAACAAATTATAGCCATCACATTTTGGCCGCTTAGTAACAGTATCTTAATAAGTCTGTTTCTTGGCACAAAACCTCGCCCGTAATCAAATAGCTTCCGAATTGGAATCTGCTACAAAGAGGTAGAGTTGTTTTTGTTTAGATTAACTTGTTTTAATACAAATTCATACCTTTGAAATATAAAAGATACTCGCTATGTTAAGCGCCACGCGAGACAATTGCGAAAAATATCTTGATTTTAGCGAAGACTTATAGCGTATTTTGTTTTCATTGATTTTTTGCCCGATTTTTGTTAACTCTTTTTGCTTTTCCTTTTTTTACCATATTCCTTTTGATTTTTAAAAATCCCCTACGTATTTTGCGGCCTACGCCCGGGCTTCCTAGGCTTGTTGGATAATATGCCATTGGTTTTCCACACTAAATAAAATCAATGATTTGTTTTCCTATGTATAATTTTTTTAATATGAAGTAATAAGCAGCTAATATTGCAGCAAAAACTGCGGTAGTCCAGCTCATTGAAAATACTGAAATTATATATAAAATCACGCTACATATTTTTTTGGGGGTTCTGGCCCCCGAGATCCCCCGCAGCTAATGCCTGTGGTTAAAGACATGATAAGCGAAATGAAAAAAATATTGCTCAATTTCCCGTGATCGTAACTCTACACTTTTGTCCATAACTAAGCATCACTAAATATAATTTTCATAAAGTAGAATCAAATCAAACTTCTTATTAACTAACCTTTTAAACTATGTGGAGTACATGGTGCGTTCTTATTCAAAATTGCAAAATCAACTTAGCGAGTGAAGGATGTAAAACAGCACTAGTTTTTCATAAAATACATACATTTCGAGTTCTTTGAGATGGAGTTCGGGCCTGGCGATGCCGACGCTGAAGAGGTAAAATCGTGTATTCGCCCAAAAATATAGGTGTAAAAAGTAATAAAAGTTGGCTCTTTGGAGTGGAGGGCGCTGCAGCCGTATAGCCCTTGGTGCTTCCTGGGTTAAGAATTTTGCGACAAAATAAAAAAATAACACATACGCCTTTATATAACTTCGCAAAATTATCCTACGTAGTGATGCCGCCCAGACGAGAGATTATTGTCTCTTGTCTCGTAACGAGAGGACGAATTTCCCTCGACAGAAGGCTCGAGACAAGACGAGAAATCTCTCGTCGAGAATTTTTCCTCTCTCTCGAGCTTTCTCGTTCTCTGGCGCAAAGAATTCTCGTTCTCTCGAGCAAAGAATTTTGAGTATTTGATTTATTTAGTTTAACAGAACGTCTTTTCGATTAATTTTTTTTATTCAACAGCAAGGAAGAGTAGATACGATTTGACTATTATTTTTCTTTTAGTTTTTGTTGTGGAAAAAGTTATTTATATATTTTATTAGAATTAACCAAACAATACCCAGCAAAATGCGAAAGACTTTTTACCCACAAGGATTTATTATAATAGGGATGGAGAAACTTTACCAAATTTAACATGCTAGTTACTAATTTATTGTTTATCGACACTAAAACTGAACCTATAAATATAATAAATTCTTGCTAAAATCTTAAAAGATTGCATAATAATAAATACCACCAGAATTTAAACGCAACTTTTTATTTGACATTATGTACAAATAGAAATATCGCAAACATCATACTTTAAACGTTATGGGCAAATACGACTGGATTGCATTCAAAAGCTAGACCGTGCGATGCACCAGTGTGAGTATCACACGATTAGAAGAGGCAAGGTAGATCTGGAGAGTCGAAATAAGCAAAAAAATTATGTAATGGTTCAAACCAATTGGAATGGAATTCTAAGGTGTCCAGATAAACCTATGAAACTCTTTATATAAATAGCTGGTAGCTAATTTTTTTTATTATTAAAAATTTATTGAAAAAAGTCGTTGTTTTTTTTTTCATGTATTTTTTCGGTTTTTCCGTCATACCTCAGTTATTTATTAAAATAGCGGAACGCCGGCGCCATCGGAAAGGTGAGAAAATTTTACACAATTTTACTACTGAGCACCTTTGTCTACGACCAATAGATTCGTCAGTATTTAATAAATAAAAAACTGCTCAAAAAGTACGCGCGCGAGGGTGTGAAATTTGTGTGAAATTTTCCACTTTATTAATTCAAGCTCTGTATTTATAAACACATCTTAAAAAAATTAAAAAGTAAGTATTGTAATCTCTTCCTGAGACCATTACCTACGAATTTTGTGAGAGGTGTATCCATAGACTTCTTATTTTTTTTTGTTACGGCAAAATTTTCAGTTGTCTGTTTTACGAAAAATGCATTTTCGCGTGTTCGCCGCTTAGGAAAACCAGTAATTATTTTTTGTTATTTTTCAATTTTAAAAATAATACTGTAGCTACCTATGAGGTAAAACATTTACTTTCAGAAGGTGTAATTGGTATTACAAAAACCTTAATTTTTCAGTGAGTTTTATTGGTATAAAATTGAAGTTATCTGAAAAAAAAATGAAAATATCGCTATAAAGAAATTTTTATAAAAATATAATGAAAAAAGATAATCATCTGAAACTTGATGTAGCTATAGATAAATATGTCTTCTATGAAATTTCATTATAGATATCATCGTTTGTGCACATATTTCCATAAGTTTCGTTTTTTTCCATGTCACGCTTAAACAAGAATATCGGAAACACAAACATTAGAAACATTTTTAAAATATGATTAATTGATTGTCTTGACATTAATTTATACGTGCTATTTTGTTTTATCCAAATATCTTTAATTGACCAAAAGTTATGAGCATTTGTTTATAGCTCACGATGCTTATGCGCATATATCGCTGCATCCGTTTCGTGCTCGCGCGCCTAGTTTTTGAGCGGTTTTTTATTTACTAAATTCTGACGAAACCGTTGGTCGTAGAAAAAAGTGCTTAGTAGTAAAATTGTGTAAAGTTTTCTCACCTTTCTGATAGTGCTAACCGGCGTTTCGCTACTTTAATAAATAATTTCATTGCTTCATTTTCTTGCTTATTACCAAAGAAAATGATAGCCTATTATTTTCTTTGTTATTACGTCTCTCCAGATCTAACTTGCCTCGTCTATATTATAAATAAAACTTTTAAATGCCGACTCTCATTAAATTCATACCTGTGAGCCGCACGGCTTTTCGGACAACACCCTGACGCTGATAGGTGATAGAACAACAAGTCGCCCAAAAATGCCGATAATGTCCATCGCAGACAAACAATTAACTTACCTCATTATTAAGATTTTTAAAACTTAATTTAGTTTTAATAAGTATTATTTATCGATTAAAACATTATGGAACACCTCAGGCTTCTTTTTTCATCATCGTAAACTACATATTATTTAAAATATCCTGATGTAAGCTGTTAGTATTAAAATTATGAAATTTAAGTTTAGCGAGTTCCTCCAAGAACGAAGCGAGGAAACCGCGCGAGACTGTAAATTCAAGTAGGCCAATTATTGTCATTTGGTAGGTCAAGCGAGGCTCTATCGAGAGGCAAAATTAGATTTTCATTACTATTATATTCCTTGATACTACCTGCGAACTTCCGTCTCTTGTAGTCTTCAATATACTTAAATTTCTCCACTTCCTCATCCGGTGCCCGTAAAGGTTCGTACGGATTCCCAGAATGAACTGCAGCGTGAGATAAGTATAGAAACAAAGGATCTTTTGGTTCATGTTCGTTAATTAACCTAACAGATTCTTCGGTAAAAAGATCCGTTGAATATTTTCCGTGAAGGTCATATGCTATGCTCATATTTTTACGCATATCGAGTCCCCATCCAGGCTTCTCAACGGCAGTGTGGTCAAAATAGTCTTGGTGACCTGTCCAATACCCTACAAAAATTTCCACGTATATTATATCATTTATTATTGTAATAATAAATGATTCAAAAGTAAGAGTACAGGGTGTCCAGTTTTCGACACTTTTTAGGGCATCTCAGTTATCTTTAAAGATAAAGAGCTGAGGTTTTCGCAATACTGTGCTACTTTTTGAGAAAGGTATCATGTTACAAACAGAATTTTCATAGCCCCCTTTGTTTTGGAGACGATTTTGAAAATGCGTCATTTTCAAGCTCCCCTCGCATCTCAGTTGCCTTTTAACTTATCGGTAAGGTGAAAACTGATTCTTCTATAGTTTTTTGCGTAGAATCCAGTGGCCTAGTCAACTAGAAGGGACGAATTTGAAGATAAAAAAGGTGGAATTTTTTTTTAAATGGGACACCCTGTATTGTTTTCCTTCGATTAGTTTTTTCATAAGCTTTTCAAAAATATACAATTATTGGTATATCTCTTTTGGAATAACTACCGAATTTTACAATTAAAAAAAATATTTTATAGTAGGTCGTGTTATAATGATTTGAAACAAATGAATATAATAGTATCCTTTCATGGCTGCTAGTTAGACCGCCTGTCATGATTTATAAGAGATAATTTTAAAAAATTATCCTTCTCAAAACCCCTCCTTGTTATTTATTACAGCGTTTTTCGTTTAAAAAGGCTGAAATGAGAGTTTATCAGAACTTTGAAAAGCATGATAACAGTGGCGACTGGTGAAATTTTAAAGTTATATGTCTCTGCTCCTACTTACAGGACCCGTACCAAATTTAGGGTTTTAATAGTGAGCCCATTGGGAATGTTTTGGTAAAGAAAAAAACATTTTGTAATTTGCGAAAAAAAGTTGAATTTTTGTCCCACTGGGAAAAAAATGAACGCGTTTAGGTATTTTATTTATTATTTTTTCTAAACAAATTTGACATAATTTTGTCGAAAATTTTTAAATTTTAAGAGAAAAAAATGTGTTAGTAGAAAGTTATAGTTATTTAACTTTTTTATACCTAAAATATAATTTAAAAAAATCAAATCATTATAACTTTTTACTAACACATTTTTTTCTCTTCAAATTAAAAAAATTTCGACAAAATGGTGTAAAATTTGTTTAGAAAAAATAATAAATAAAATATCTAAACGTGTTCATTTTTTTTCCAAGGGGGCTCAGCAAAAATTCAACTTTTTTTCGCAAATTACAAAATGTTTTTTTTCTTTACCGAAACATTCCAAGTGGCCTCACTATTAAAACCCCTAAATTTCGTATGGGTCCTGTAAGTAGGAACAGAGATATACAACTTTGAAATTTCACCATGATATTGGGATTTAAAAATTTAAAAATATCTAAACCTTAATGTTAGTTAAAGGACTCTCCATTCATTTGTTTCAAATTATTACATCACGGCCTACTATGAAATATTATACTTTTCTTTTAATTGTAAAATTCGGTTGGGTAGTTATTCCAAAACATATCTACCAACAATTAGACATTTTTGGAAAGCTTATGAAAAAAACAATCGAATGAAAACAAAATATATAGGGTGTCCCATATAAAAAAATGCAACTTTGGTTTTTATCTTCAAATTCGGTCTTTATAAAAAAAAATGACTACGCCACTGGATTATACACAAAAAAACTATATAATAATCAGTTTTTACCTTACCGATAAGTTAAAGGCAACTCAGATACGAGGGGTGCTTGAAAATGACACATTTTCAAAGTCTCCGAAACGAAGGGGACTATGAAAATTCTGCTTGTCATCATTCGTTTCACGAAAAAGTAGCACAGTACTGCGACAACCGCAGCTCTCTATCTCTAAAGATAACCGAGATACCCTGAAAAAGAATCGAAAATTGGACGCCCTGTACATAAAACAACAGGGGATTCCTAATGTGATTTAGCCAAACCTGTTTAGTCAAAAAGTTAAAATTAACAGGATATTAAAGCAAGAATTTTGATTTCAATTTTCCTCAACATTTTTAAAACTTTTTGAAAGAATATTTCGGTCTCAATGTTATAGCGAATAGAAGGCGCTATGTATGGAATATTGCGTTCTTTAAACACACTTTTTGTGAGTATATCTTTGGATTCTTTAATAAAAAAATGTCACCCTTTTAAATTGTTTTAGCTAAACAAGCCATAACGGTTAAATGGCGCCCTCAACCCTTTTTTAAAATATTCGAAATTTTAGCGTAATGTTAGACGCAGGTTCCACAACCGACACCACTGGCACTGGCACTGGTATGAGTGACATTACCTCGAGGGATGCAGGGATGGATTTAAAATTTCGTCTAGGCGCAACGTCATCTCGAGCTACACAAAAGTATGGACCAAAAAAAAAACGGGGTTTCGACATTATTCTTTCATTGTTTAGGGTTTTAAGAAATGTACACTATTTCGTAATGGACGAAATATATAAACCAATTCTTGCAAAATCAGACCGGTTTGTCATCTTAACGTGCCAATGTTTTAGCATTTTTTTATTTACACCTTTTGTCCGTTTGGACAAAACAGTCAAGAAATTTTTTCCAAAACATATTTTTAAACGCACGTTTTTTCGAAATTATATTTTCTCGAAAACAGAAATTTTCAAATACAGTTATTCAAAAACCAGGCATGTTTTCAAATTTTTGTTTCGGAAACCAACTTTCCGATTTTTTTAACCACTTTTCGAAACTACCTTTTTTAAGAAAATATTATGTTTTTAGAAAGTGGATATATTTTTTTAAACATTGTTTCAAAAAGGACTTCGAATATTTATATTAAAAAAATACTTTTTTTGAAAGTAATTTACTACCGAGTAACAGCAGATACAAGAAAACATAAACCTGACCGAACATTTTCTAAGCCAGTAGACTTCATAATTTAAATTTAGAAAAACTATATTTTCTAAAAAATATATTTTCGAAAAATGTATTTTTGAAAGATTCTTTAAAAAAACATTTTCAAAAAAATTTGTAGGTATATTTTCGAAAAAGAATCTTTCGAAGGAGCTGCTTTTCAAAAAAATGTTCTTATTTTAACATCAAAAAAGATGTTTGCTAAAACATTGCAGTAGCTTACATGCCACAGGACAAATTGTTTGATTAATATGACAGTGTAAATATTACAGCATTTTTTTATTTATACCTTCTGGTCATTTAGAGGGATATACGAGTACTTACGAAAGTAAAATTTGTCTAAAACCAATTTTGACAATTTTTTTAAGCGCTTTTCAAAAATACATTTTTTTCCGAAAACATCTGTTTCGAATTAAATGTTTTCGGATAATAATTTTTTCAAGCAACGGCTTTTTAAAAAAGTAATTTACGAGAAAGTAACGTACCAAACCTAAGGAAACTGTTCAAACCCAAAGAAGGTTCGTTTAGGTTTGTTCAGGAATTTTTTTCGTATTTTTTTTTATTAGCATTTTCACAGCTACTAAAGTTCATAATTTAATTTTCTAAATACTGTTTTCGAAAAAATATGTTATCGGAAATTTTTTAAAAATTATTTTTTGAAAACGCTTTTGAAAAAAAAATATTTTCGTAATAGGTACGTGTTTTCGAGAAAATATCTCATAAATCCGTTTTTAAAAAGGCACCCTTGAAAAAGCTGTCAGGATATTTTTGAACAAAATGTTTAAATATGACTTTTTGAGAAAATATTTTTGAAAAATTTCGCTAATCCGTTTTTAAAAAAGCTGTTTTTCAAAAAAAATTACGTTCAAAAGAGTTATATTTAAAAAAAAACTTATTGTTTTTTATTTCCTGTTGAAGCCAAAGGAAAATTTTTACTTTAACATTCGGTATCTCTTAACATTCTGACGCCAAAAAATCGTATTTCATTAATTTTTGACCACCATTTATCATAAATAAATATCATAATATCCTGCAGTACCAGTCATATTAATATTTTTTAAGTTAAAGAAAACTGGAAAGTTAATCTTATTACAGCAGTTTATTTAAAATCATAATTATATTTTAATTACTCCAGTAGGTTATTTTAAACAGATAGGTACTGTGTAAAATCAATATATGGATTATCTAACTACAGGTTTAGTTTCTTTTCTTACCCAAATGGGACACAAAACCTCTGTACAACGGTGTATACTCCTTTTTCCATGAGCCTAAATGCCACTTGCCTACAATACGATTTGTGTACCCTAATTCTTGTAGATACTGGGGAAGCAGTTTTTCAGTTAAAGGCAATCCTCGTGGTTCGGCTCCATATAATACTGTATGTTGCATTCCTAGAAATTAATGTAAAAAAATAATTTTACCAGTTTCGTCAAATTATGCATAGAACAGAAAGGTATTGCTAAAGTTCGCATTTTTTTCAGTATTATATTTCTGACATTTTTTAATATTAATAATGGAAACACGGAAATAGATCTATAGCAGCATAGGTTCACAATGGAAAACTATTATTCCAAAACTATCCGAGGTTTCGGTTACAGTTACACTTATTTTTAAAGCCTGCCCTATACCCAGTAAGAAATCAACAAGAAAAAAAAATTAAACATAATTCTTCATTATAGAAAGAGCGTTATAAAAACTGTAGGTAATAAATCAAAGTGTTTGGATACCGGAAATAAATGCTTAAAACAGTTCTTTCACAATGTAGTTCTCGAATCAGATTCTAAAATCTTGGGAGAATCATGAACATTTCTGGAAATTCAAGAGGTCTAACACGATGAATACAAAGAAACTAGTAGATTAAATGAAGCACACTAAAAGAAGATTTAGACAGCTTAAAGTAGGAAAAACGTTTTATTATTTTGACACAGATCGCGAAATAGGGTAGATACGTACATGTCTTTTAGCGTAATAGTCGTTTGGTGAAATGTTTGGATAGTTCATGAAGTGCTGCTGGTGAAATAAACTATTGTTTTATTAAACGGCTAAAAATTTTAGACATTACATGTAATGATACACTGTTTCTGGCCGTAAGTGAAATTGTATAAAATCATCAGGTTGCTAACTATTCTAGGCGTTTCATGTAATGGCGGGAGTAAGATTCGCCGTAAAATAAAATCCGAACGTATTTGTTTCGATAACAATTTGCATATACATGGATACTATTAGATTAGCAATAATATATAATACAAACTAGCTCAATAAACAGGCGCTAACCAGCGTGAATTCGCTTTTAATGTCATAGTTTATTAAATAACCATTTTAAGTAAATAACCGTGCATGCTATACTTGCACAATTATTAGTGTCCCATGCCATCAGCCTCCCACTTAACCTGAACAAACCTCGGCCACCCGATCTTCGTCCATCTGCCGCGCTACCAGTGACGTGCCGTCGGAGGGGCTAGGGGGCACGATCCTCCCTTACCCCGCCTTTGTGCTAATGGCGTCCTTGCGCCCCTCGGATATTCACTGCCTACTACGACCACATACTCTCCAATAATTTCTACAATAATAGCAAAAATAAATTATAGTCGGAAAACGACGGTGAGATATAAAAACAGCAGTAGACAGAAGAACACATCCTAATATGATTTCTTCTCAAATCAACTTTGTTATTTATAAATATTACGTAACACACACAATTCTAGATATCACATAATGAAGATGATGACTGACAGAGTTCCTGAAATTATAAATTATTACAATTATTGCGCAACAAAAACAATTCTCAGAATTCCGCTATGAATCATCAAAAATTCTGAGAATCTCTTCCGCCCAAAACAAAACACGCTCAGGGGTGGTTCATCTAACCTCTTCCAAGGTCATTCTATCTTCTTTTTTTGATAAGGCAATACGACAACAGTTCAAGCGCAACCATTTGGCAACAATTCAAACTAAAAAAAAAACTTCCCCCTTCTTGGATGATGACAATGATGACCATGATGATGGCATACCAACCAAGAGCTCTTTCAAGGTCATTGCCGAAGACATGACGTTTCAACCCCTTCTTTCAAGGTCATTGCTGTAGACATAAGTAGTCGATGGTGGTCGATAAAAAGTGGATGGGCTGGCCTTGGACCACCTCAGGTACACTACTTACTATGACCACATTATACTCCAATAAAAGGAAAATAATTTGGCGCCCCCAAATCATTATGCCCCCTCCGCACCTAAAGACACGGCACGCCACTGCGCGCTATCCGCCGCCGACGGCACCAACGCCGTATCACATGCCGTATTCCCGGAGCTGATCGGGCCAAATTAAAAATTTGGAAAAAAGTATAAGGACAAAAGTTGTTTCTTACATCGTGAGAAATATTTTCTGTCGAAAAACTTTTCTCTAAAACCAAGGATTCAGCAGTTATAAGAAAATTAACAATTAAATTGTTTATAACAATTGACAGCGCTAGAATTTTTCAATCCTGATAATTTTCACTCAATCTATACCAAATTCTCCATGTTCATAATTTTTTTCAGATTTTTCTGAGCGATCCTTCTGGTGATAAGGGTGGGGGAGAGCACTTTTTCAGCGTTTTCCCCAAAAATGTTTTAAAAAATGCAATAAAAAATGCATCATATATATACCGTTGAATTCGTGTTTCAATAAGCTTTCATTTGATACCATACACATACACGATTCCCTTGAAATTTGTTTTCCATTGCCCAATTCACCCCCCCCCCCCCCAATCAAACCCCCAGAATCAAAATTTAACTTTTTATACTTTACGTCTATAATTGGACAAGACTAGCAGGTATTTTTATGAAATTCTATTTATTTTTGTAAAAGCTGACTTCGAAATTTGATTTGGGAACCACAGTATGAAACAGCCCTAATTTAATCAAAACAATAGTGGTTATGAACAAAGCACTGATACCAATCAAATGAAAATTAATTTAATCAAAAACTTTACCTGTGTGAATTGGATATTTTCCTGTCATTAGGGCGCTGCGTGATGGTGTGCATAGTGGATTAACATAATAATTATTTAAAATTAATCCCGAATAAGCCAATGCATCTATGTTTGGTGTAGGTATTTGTCCAGATCCATGAAAACCTACATCGTTGTAACCCTGTTAAAATAACAAAATAGCGATAAAATAGGCTACAAAAGTAATAACGGTCCATAAAGAATTCGCCAGCTTCTTAGAACGTATACCATTTTCCAAAAAGTTGCTTCAATTATTTTTTAAAACTTTATGTTTTGAGGACTGCCATGCAGAGATGCATATATAATAATGAGTAATACTTAAGTTAAAAAAAGTGTCTGACTTCTGACACTATATCCAACTGATTTTTACGTTTTTATATACATATGTGGATAATATTATTAGATAATTTTGAATTTGTTGTACTTTATACTTTTGATAATGGAACGTGAGAACTAGACTAGGTGCAGAAATGGAAAGTGTTATATTATCAAAAAATTAAATTAAAAAAAATATATGTTGTGTTAGATACCTGTATTGTTAAAAAAAAACAGCTATAGTCAGCTATAAAAAGTATTTGACTGACGCAGCGCTATTAACACAAAAAATGTGATTTTTTGTGTTAATGTGCAATACTGTTAATTAATTATCTATAAGTAAAACATACACAGAATATTGGATTTGTTAGTTGGTTAAATGGTATTTTATTACTTTTAACAAGATTTTACTACTATAACGCCCGGTTTCACAATGTATGGTAAACTCTTTGGTCACCTAACCTTGACCTTATCGTTAACCTGTCGTATGTTTTACGTGAAAAAATATACCTTTGGTTTACTAACTATAACCTGTGAAACACTTTTGATCAATTTAACCCAAGGTAGTATCCTAACCGTTTGGTGAACAGACATTGTGAAACCGAGCCTAAGGCTGACAACATTCAAGTGCTGGTAAGAATGCTCTTAGAGCTATCAATACTATCAACAAGATAAATTTTATATCTACATTTTTCTGTACATTTTGTTTCTAAAAATGTCATTTTCATTTCTTTTGATAGTAAGTAACACTCAGTTATATGGTATTTTATTACTTTTAACAAGATTTTACTACTATAAGACCCGATTTCACAATGTATGGTAAACTTTTTGGTCACCTAACCTTGACCTTATGGTTAACCTGTGGTATGTTTCACATGGAAAAGTATACCTTTGGTTTACTAACTATAAGCTGTGAAACACTTTTGATCAATTTAACCCAAGGTTGTATCCTAACCGTTAGGTGACAAGACATTGTGAAACCGAGCCTTGCTCTTAGATCTGTTAACAAGATAAATTTTATATCTAGCGTTTTCTGTAAATTTTGTTTCTAAAAGTGTAATTTTTATTTATTTAGATAGTAAGTAACACTCAGTAAAAACAACCGGGCCATGTTGTGATTTTTTTTTTGGTCTGTCTGATTGTTTGCGTAATCAATCAACCAATTATGATTTTAATGGGGACTATACTCCACAGGGTTCGTACCAAAGATTCTTTAAAAAGAAGTTGCCCCGTTTTGAAATAAGGGTCATCATAATTTGCAACGCACAAATACATTTTGCATGTAAACATACCAAGACCTCTTTTCATTATTTTGGTTTCGTTCCAACAATTGGTTTATCAGAAAAAGTGAATTAATTCAATTAATACCTAGGTCAACGAGGTCATAAAAAATTACTAAATATTTGAGTAAAAAGATGCTTATCGTTTTAATAACAATATCAGGTGGTTTTGATAACAATACACAAAATTTTAAAACATTGGTCTGATAAATCGTCAGCACCCTACCGGTAGAACTACTATCAGAAAAGGTTCAGGAGGCCCGAACCAAAATTTTTTAAAACGATCGTGAGGGATATTCAAGAAAGTGTTCTCAATAAAAATGTCATATAGATCCACTTGTTTTTGGTAACATCTGATCCGGTAGTAACAAATCTTTATGCAAGATCTACAAAACAGTTAAAGTCATTTTTACAAAATGCTTTATTAACGGACATAGCGATCCTTCTCCCCATCCTCTTCGTCGTTTTCTTCTTCTATTGACATTGCATAAAAGTTGAGATAAAAACTAAAACTCGATGTTCTAACGTTCGAGCTAACAGATTTTTGGCGCTTAGCATTTTTATGTTGTTAATATAAACACGCTTCTACTTCACCAATATTACTTTAGGTCTAAGAAGAATTCAGTTCTTGTAGTTAGTTAAGTTTTATCTACGACTCAGACCAATACACAACATATTTTTGATTTATTTTGATATTCGGTCAATACCTAAAACTTAATAGGTTATGGGCCCAGGATACGCGAATTGAAAGAGTGTTTGTTGCAAAATAAACCCAATTCAGAATGAACTATATTAATAAATAAAACGTTAAAAAAATTAAAAAAAAAATTGTACGTGTGGCTAAAATTCCAAAGAAACATAACTCAGCACGGTGTGCTTGAAGCAGCGATAGGTATAGACGAAATTACACCAAAAAAGGATTGCGAGGCTTCATAGGTAAGTATCAGTAGTTTCAAAATCCGTTTAAATTATTTATATAGTCGAAATATTGCAAAATCAAATTTTTACGCAGAGAAACGTGATAAAACTTTGTATAATGTTTTCGTTTTAATTTGTATGAAAATGTTTTCATTCTACAAATTTATAATAATTTATTGTTATAATTCAATGAAGAAAAACCCTTCGAATCTAACTTAAATTCCGTAAGCAAGCGCGTTATGGTTGGCAACGCATTAATCAAGGTGGTGTTTCGCATTTGGTTTCAATTTAATCCTAGATCTTCCAATAAGGAATATGCACATTTTTTTTTTATTGCTTAAATCGTTTAAGAAAGTCATTACAACCCCAAAACTGCTATTTTGAGGAAAATTACTGCGTTAATTTAGCTAAAAAAAATTTTTACTTTTCGGTATAATTTATTACAATTTCAAAAGGAGCCATTTGCCCAGCAAAAAAGTTACGTCACGAAACTTAAGTGGCAATCTACATTGAACGTGTTGGCGCCTCAAATTAAAGTAACGACTTAAAAGGGGATACGGCAACACCGCCATGTCGATGCCTTCTGCTCCCCGCTCCCCTACCGGCCACTTCTGTAACTGTAAGTTGACGTTTTGCCTTTATTTATTTAAGAACTTTTTAGACATTTTAGAATTAAATAATAGGTAATTATTAGTTTAGACAATTGTAACTAAATAATTGTATTTGGAAATATTTTGGTATGAATCTGGACTATTACAACATTTTTAAAGTGAAGTTTTATAACCTGATTACCTCAAGGACTGTCTTTATTCATCCAAGGTTATGTTGTGTTATTAAGCTGTGGTAATGTTTTTATAAGCGTAAAAAGATCGTCTGTTGGATATAATAAAAGTTAAATAAAACTTAAGGTAATTATTGATATTACTGTAAACAGCGAATTTTTTCATGAAATTTTGCACAGACCCTAATTTTGGGTCGTAGAACACGAATCCGAAGTCAGTTTTTGGCGGTCTCGAATGGTTTTTCCGCAAAAAATTTTTTTAACTTTTAGGTTACCTTTTTTTATAGATTCCTTTAAGTTTCGACACTTTCACTTAAACATATCTGTAAACTTATAATTTTTATTTTATTTCGTCACACAAAACACCACATTTAGCCAAAAATAGCTAAGAAAATTGCCTTTTCCTATATAAAATTCCATTGTATTTGGTAGTAGACGCCATTACGTTCCCAGCTGTCAAATGTCCGGCGTTGCCAGGTTTACTTATTTTTCAAGACAAAGTTGTAAATTAGGAATAATAAAAAGTTGGCGGGAAAATGCGAAAATGAACCAAATTTAACCAAAAGGGCAAAAAGATGACCCCAACCAACACCCTGGGGCACCGATCCCTCTTCGCCTGCGAGGAAAGAGACTGGTCAGGGCCCCTAACCAGGTGCTAACCCTGTTCCGACCTTAGGGTGCCCTCCGATCCACCGTTCGTATCAAAAACTTTTCTAAGTCGGTGAATTAGGTGACAGATCTAATATTTTCGATATAACGGTGGTATAACGGTGGATCGGAGGGCACCCTAAGGTCGGAGCAGGGTTAGCACCTGGTTAGGGGCCCTGACCAGTCTCTTTCCTCGCAGGCGAAGAGGGATCGGTGCCCCAGGGTGTTGGTTGGGGTCATCTTTTTGCCCTTTTAGGGAAAATAAAATGCTATCTGTCTTATTTTACTCTCATATTGCCATCTCTTTTTTTGGATTTATTTATGGCCGGAAATTGTTAAAATTTGCGAGAAAAATGTTTTGTAAACGTGGCAACGCCGGAAAATTGACAGCTGGCAAAATAATGACGTCTAGAGCGATAAAATGGAATTTTCTATAGAAAACAGCAATTTTCTTAGCTATTTTTGCCTAAATGTGGTGTTTTGTGTGACGAAAACTAATAAAAATTATAAGTTTACAGATATGTTGAAGTGAAAGTGTCGAAACTTAAAGGAATCTATAACAAAAAGGTAACCTAAAAGTTAACCTAAAAGTTTTCCAAAAACAATTTTTTTTTGGAAAAACCATACGAGACCGCCAAAAGCTGACTTCGGATTCGTGTTCTACGACCCAAAATTAGGGTCTGTGCAAAATTTCATGAAAAAATTCGCTGTTTACAGTAATATCAATAATTACCAAACTTAAGAAAGTGTAAGTTCACATCGCTGCTTAAGAAAAGAGGCTGTAAAAATTGCGTGGTCTAATTAGATGAAACCCTATGAGAAGCTGAAGACACAAACATTTCATTTGATGCAGGTAGGTACATCTACACTTTTATTTTTAGCCATTTAAAAACTTTTAAATAACTTTTTCTCGTTTTGAAAGGCAACGTTGAGTTCAAAGTATTAAATGTTCTGTGTTTTATACACACATTACTTATTATAATTTAATAGGTTGGTATAAAATAATGTTAGGCAAACTTACAGTAGAATGATATTGCTATTGTTCATTTTTGGATGACATGGATGAAAGTATTGTTGTTATTATAATTATAGAGAATCCGATTTCTGCATTTTTTTAAGTTTCTGTTATGCAGGTACTTAGCCGATAGTACCTAGATACCTACTTTATAAACTGCTTAAACTGCTTTAATAATGTAAAAATGTCCCTACATAGGGGTTATTGATATTGGAGTTAGCTTATCAAGCTAACAATAATAACTAATAGGATATTGTAAAATTTGGGTAGTACGTGATATTTATTATTAAATAATTATATTTTTCTTTAATAAACTAAATTCATGTAGGTTTTTCTCGTGGCTATTTCGAATTTTTAAGGCTCCTAGTTTTACATGTAGAAACGTTTTGTAATATTTTCAAATTGTTTTGTATATTTTAGGTAATTATGCCAGGCATACAAGATTAAAAGGGTTCCTCCCAGAATTTGCTATTGTAATCTCAGCATGACCATAGCAGAACTTAAACATAAGTAAGTACCAAATTTGATTATGAAAAGTAACTACTTGGTAAATGTTAGGATGTGCTCAAGTTAATATGGGTTTTCCTCAAGCCTCGTGCACTCACAAAGTTGCACAGGAAAGAAAGAAATTTTTTGCAGCACATTTGCAACTCCTTTTTCACAAAATCATATTTGATCATGTCTGGTGTTTCACTCCCAATATAGCCAAGATGCTAAATTTATTAAAAATTAATGGAGTTTTCTATGAAGAGATCTAGAGTTCTTTTTACTTTCTATTAATAGTTCCGTTAAAATAAAAGTAAAAACAATATTTTAAAAATGGGGTGCTAACTTCAAGCAGCCCCCCATTATTGCAAAAACAAAAGTATGGCCACAGTCAGTGATGTGAAATGACGGTCATTTATCATCCGTAACAAATGACCATCATGTGACGGTCATATAGGTCATTTATAAAAAATACCCTTAATTTACATTAGTAATAAAACTAAAAGTTTAAGAATACTTTGTAGTTAAAAAAGAATATTCTTACAAAATTTAAAAAAGAAAAGCATGTCCTTAAGTTTCATCATGTTCTTCTACGTCATGTGCAAATTCGTCAGTTATTTCGTTTTTGTCTCATTTTAGAATTAAGCCAGGAATATTCTAAAACGCGACAGAGCACGCGTGATGTCTTCATTTCTTTGTACAAGCCTAAGGTTTGTGCTTTTGTGATGCACCAAACTGCACTAACCTGCACATTTTTTATTCGTGGAAGAAGCCCATAAGCAAAAAGTCAGTGCAGATTAGTGCAGTTTCGTGCAACACACAAGAACAAACCGCTAGTGTGCAATGTCAACAGGTGATCTGCTTTAAGCTTTTTTTATTATTGTTAATAATATATCCTATTTATAAACGAATCAAAAAGTTTTTAGATAGTACGTAATTCGTTTTCTATTTTTCTTTAAATTTAGATTTTTTTGACTTCAGTAGGATACATGATAATTTTTGCAACCTAGTTTATTAGGATAGCCGAAAAAAAAACTTTTTCATTATTAGTTATTGTTTCTATTTTTAGTAATATTATTAGTATTACCAAACTTGGGCGTTTTAGCTGTTCTTGTGTTCCTGTTGATAAATAGGTGGTTTTAGTTCGTTGTTTTTTAAACATGTTTACTTATTGACAAATTTATTGCATATTATTTACTTTATCGTTACAAATGTAATCACATATGGATTTCTAATTATTTTCCTCTAAAACCTTGCATATTTGTCAGTTTGTGAAAAAAAAACGCCATTTTGAAGAAAAAAAACAAGCTTTATGTTTTTTTTTCACAAAAAACACGGTTTTTAAAAAAAACATTGCCGTTTTATTTCATTTACATCACTATTTCTATGACGCTCGTGGCTTTTTCTTGCTTAATTTTTACTCTTACGTCGAAGCATGAAATTTAAGAGGTTAAATGACCTGATGGTCATTTATTAATGTGATGTGACGGTCATGACGTCATGACCGCACAAAATGACGAGGTCATATGACAGACTCACATCACTGGCCAGAGTGCTTAATAGTTCTAAAGGAGGTCCACAGTTCTTGATGGTTTTCGAGGTCAGAACTCTTACAAAAAAAAAATATTACGTTTTGTGCTCTTTGGAAAGTAAAATATTCAACAACAAAATATCATTATCTTGATGCAGAACTGTAGAACTATGGAAACACTAACGGGAACTCATGAGTTGTAAACCAGAACTATTGTTAAAAAATATTTCGCGGGGGCCAACTTCACACTTTTTTAACACTCAAAAATGTAAGTTGTAAACAAAAAAATATCATTCTGATTCTGCAGAACTGTAGAACTATAGCAGCATTAACGGGAACTCATGAGTTTAAAGCAGAACTCTTGTTAAAAAGTATTTCATGGGGGGGGGGGGGCTAACTTCACACTTTTTAAAAAAGGGTTTACAACTTAAATTTTTGACTTAAAAAAGTGTAAGGTTGGTCCCCCGTGAAGTTAGCACCCCATTTTTAAAATATTATTTTTACGGAACTATTAATAAAAAGTAAAATATTCTGTTAAAAAGTAAATAATTTTAGGATAGCGGTTTTTTTTCTGGGAGTGTATAAATATATATATATATATATATATATATATATATATATATATATATATATATATATATATATATATATATATATATATATATATATATATAATTGCTAGAAACTAGCGCGGATCGATACATAAAAAAAAGAGGAGAATTATTGTGGGCATGTCCGCTGAATGAACAGAATGAAAAGTTAGAATGGTAACCCGTACGACACGTGTTTCTGCTCATTGGCTTCATCAGGCCCACGTATGTGACCGTGCCTCTCAACATAAGTCGAGACGCACAACGTCACAGAAACACGTGTCGTACGGGTTACCATTCTAACTTTTCATTCTGTTCATTCAGCGGACATGCCCACAATAATTCTCCTCTTTTTTTTTATGTATCGATCCGCGCTAGTTTCTAGCAATTTTTTTTCTTCTCTTGGGCTTATAGGATACCACGGCAGTTGGCTATAGTTGCCTCCGTCGGCGACGCTAATTGTTGCCCCCAAAAAAGGGGTCTTTTGGCTGAAGCCACAAATGGGTGTACTGGCTCCTGTTTGTGGTCCTCGTTAAAATAAAAGTTTCTCTTTTCTTAAGGTTACACCCGTAACTGCGTATGTGACGTTGTGCGTCTCGACTTATGTTGGGAGGCACGGTCACATACGTGGGCCTGATGAAGCCAATGAGCAGAAACACGTGTCGTACCTGTTACCATTCTAACTTTTCATTCTGTTCATTCAGCGGACATGCCCACAATAATTCTCCTCTTTATATATATATATATATATATATATATATATATATATATATATATATATATATATATATATATATATATATATATATATATATATATATAGTTTATGGTTTGATTTGTTTCTTGGATCCTTAATAAAAAAATAAAATATATATATATATATATATATATATATATATATATATATATATATGTTTTGTTTTGTAATTATTTACAGATTTGAAGAGTGCCTAGGACCAGAGGAGCTAACACCCACAGATTCGTAGTTCCTGAAACTGAAGACTGACAAATGTACAAAAGTGCCAGATGAAAGTGCCATGCCATGTATTCTTTAAAGCCCCCCAAACTTTTTTTTAACAAGATTAACTCACCTTACTAACTTTGTTTTTTTATAATCCCTTTTATTTCTTGTTCTCATATTCTCTCATTTTCTCTAATGTATGGTTCTTGCATATTCTTAGACATGCTGTTTTTATAAAAAACCAAATACTGAAATTCCATCAAATCATTTATTTTTGTAAATGCATTGTACAGCTGTTCAACAATATAAAAATATTTTGCGATAAAATAATGTTTTTATTCTACTTTATAAGATTAGTATAAATATGAAGCAGAAGCTAGCGGCTAGCGGCCGCAGCGATATTAAACGTACACAGTTTTTATGTTTCCCAAATAAGACCTAACCTAGAGTACTGCTTCCACATTTAGAAAGCTTCGACATGAAAGAACTAGACTCTGTCATTTCCCCGTTGACTATTCCTAATAAAACAACCCTGTGTTACCTATGCAGCCCTTTACAGTCTAGCTACAGAAACCTATGACATCCCACTTCTCTCACTCATTCACACTTAGGGTCTCCAGATTATAGAACAAGTTGCCCGCAGATGTTTCCCTTTCCCTCCAATCCTTAAATCCTGTGTCGATAGGTTACATTTTCCTTCTCTTCAGACGCCCACGATTCGTTAGTAGAATACTTAGGCCTGTGTGAAGAGTCCAGTGTGACTCTTAGAATGGCTTCAAGTCAAACAGCATACAGGACAGGCCAAAAAAATAAAAATCGTTCAGGAGTAAAGTATCCTTATTTCGAAAAACGTTATTAAGAAAAGGTGTTTAAAATTAAAAGATATTTCCAATGCCTTCTATATATTTTTTTTTAATTTTAAATTATCCCCTTATGATTTTTTTATATTTAGCTAGAATAAACTCAAACTCAAAAAAACCTTTATTGTCCAAGACTTGTGTAACATTTTCAAATTAACCACACTTAAATCATTTCTGCATAACTTTCATCAAGTTGAAGAAAATTTGTGAAATTTACATATATTTATATTTCTACTCAAGAAAATATTTTTTTTTTGAATAGAAGGTTATGACTTCGTATTTGGACATATTTTTTAATTCTAAACAACTTTTCTTAATAACGTTTTTCTGTGTTTTCGCAATAGGGATACTTTACTCTTGAACGATTTTTATATTTTTTAAACCCCTTAAATAGTCTACACAACCTGCCCTAGGATATATTATACAAAGTATTATAGGAAAGGTGATGGTGTTTGCGCTTATTTTTCAAGAAAATGTGTAGTTTAAAATGATACAAAAATATCTGGGATCATCAAGAGCTTAATGTGCAAAATAAAATTTATATAGCTTAAAATTAGCACCTCTAGACCAATTTCCCATATTTTAATACAGAATTACTCCATTCCTTAGAGTATAATGTCAATGAAAGCAGCTATGCATAAAAAAGAAATTATTCCATTATTTCTAAAAATGGCTATACTAAGGTGGTCATATGGCTTTACATTATAAATAATTGTCACAAGAAAAACTGTCGTAGTTACAGAAAAATAAATTAAATTTGTTACATTTTCTATGGTTTATTATCGATAGGCACTTTTTTTTACATATCACTGGTTACAAATACAAATATTTATTAATGATAGTGCATACAAAAGTACTTTCACACGTCAAGACTTTATGCTACAACTAAATAATGAGATAATGTTAAAATTTCTTAAATAGCTCATTAAAATATTAAAATTACAAATAAACATTTAAGTATAAAGTACAAACGGAAATGCTTAACGAAGCAAGACTAACATATTAGAACATATTTCAGAAAATTTTGAAGAATTTAAACAACCCAAATATCAGTCTTATGCTCCTCTTACACTTAGACGAGATCTGAAAAATCACCCTCCAAGAAATTCTCGATGCTATAAAAGGCTTTGTTCCTTAAATATTCTTACTTACATTGTAAAATAAGTTGCAAAGAAGAAATTATTCCTAGTGTAACACTCCTCAAAAATATTCTATTTATGACTACATCCTACATACACTGTGTCCAACATGTTAATACGTAAATATATCATTGACCATTCTAATTTCATTAATTTGATGGCTCTTTTTCTTCACAGCTTGGATATGAACTGCTAAAAACCTGAGTGAACTCTGTAGCTATGAAGACTTGTGGGTGTTAATGTGCTGGATAAACCCGTCATGGATAACAGTGCCTAAAAATTAAAAAAAAAAATGATTCTCTTTGTTAATGTCGGTAATTAATTTGAAAATATAAAACAGTGCTTAGAAGTGGTTAGAAAATAGGTAGTTTGCACACTTTTGTAATTCCACTCAATTTGAAGCCTACAGAAAAGCTTTTGATAAATTTACAATCATTATGCAACGTTCTTAGCTCTGGTTTTAAAGATTATTATTCTGTAAAATACTGTTTTTACTTATTAAATACATACTCGAGTGAAACTTGAACATTTCTCTATTAATTTTTAACAATCAAATTTAGTAAAAAATATTGGCATAAATTTATCACAGTGACACTTCACTGAATATTTCTTTAGCTATTTTTTTCAACCCAACAGGATATTTCATTGAAGTTATAGAAAAATAATTGGTTACAAGAACTGGCATTTAACCCCTTATAGGTTCCATTACTAAGGCTACGGAGACAGTTCAGTCATATATTGTCCCAATACATAAATTATTGTGAAAAAGCTACATACTTAGCAAACAAGTAATGCCCCTATTTTGCAAAAATAAAACAAAGTTGTATATTTGGCATGAACTATACTTACAAATACGTACTTCAGCTTAACAGGAACCGCCGTTTCAGGATTCCTATTCCAGATTTTCTTCAGGTAAAATCTATGCTCTGACTACTGGTCTATATCTTCACATACCATTTTGGTAATTATTGATATTACTGGAAACAGCGAATTTTTTCATGAAATTTTGCACAGACCCTAATTTTGGGTCGTAGAACACGAATCCGAAGTCAGTTGTTGGCGGTCTCGTATGGTTTTTCCAAAAAAAAAATTTTTTTCCAAAAATTTTAGGTTAACTTTTAGGTTACCTTTTTTATATAGATTCCTTTAAGTTTCAACAGTTTCACTTAAACATATCTGTAAACTTATAATTTTTATTTTATTTCGTCACACAAAACACCACATTTAGGCAAAAATAACTAAGAAAATTGCTTTTTCCTATAGAAAATTCCATTTTATCGCTACTAGATGTCATTATTTTTCCAGCTGTCAATTTTCCGGCGTTGCCACGTTTACTGATTTTTCATGGAAAAATTGTAAATTAGGAATAATAAAAAAGCTAACCATAACAAACTAAATTCACTATTCTGTCCAACTTAGTCGACAATATTTTTTAATTTTAACCTAAATCAGATGTAACCAAAATCCTATTTATCAGCAATCCAACACCTGCATAATATGCTGATGCATGCAACCATATCTGAACAAACAGGTGTATACCCAACCCAAGCAAACCTGAGCAAAAAGGTGGTCAGGTTTGCTCAGTTTTCATTGATATAGATATATATATATATATATATATATGTATCTATATCAATGAAAACTGAGCAAACCTGACCACCTTTTTGCTCACCCAACCTGAGCCCGGCTGATTGGCGTCTTGACGTTTGACCCGATTAATTTTTTGCTCGGATCCCTCTTCGCTTGCGAGGAAAGAGACTGGTCAGGGCCCCTAACCAGGTGCTAACCCTGTTCCGACCTTAGGGTGCCCTCCGATCCACCGTTCTGGACAACAAACAAAACATAATTTACAATTTTTCGTGTCTAGGTACCTTAACCTAAAAATTATGCTTTGTTTGTGTCCAGAACGGTGGATCGGAGGGCACCCTAAGGTCGGAACAGGGTTAGCACCTGGTTAGGGGCCCTGACCAGTCTCTTTCCTCGCAAGCGAAGAGGGATCCGAGCAAAAATTAATCGGGTCAAACGTCAAGAAGCTAATCAGCCGAAATTCCGGGGTCCCTGTAGACGCGAGTAAATAAAATGCTGTCTGTCTTATTTTACTCTGATATTTTTTTGGATTTATTTATGGCCGGAAATTGTTAAAATTTGTAAGAAAAATGCTTTGTAAACGTGGCAACGCCGGAAAATTGACAGCTGGAAAAATAATGACATCTAGTAGCGATGAAATGGAATTTTCTATAGGAAAAAGCAATTTTCTTAGCTATTTTAGCCTAAATGTGGTGTTTTGTGTGACGAAATAAAATAAAAATTATAAGTTTACAGATATGTTTAAGTGAAAGTGTTGAAACTTAAAGGAATCTATATAAAAAAGGTAACCTAAAAGTTAACCTAAAATTTTTGGAAAAAAAATTTTTTTTTGGAAAAACCATACGAGACCGCCAACAACTGACTTCGGATTCGTGTTCTACGACCCAAAATTAGGGTCTGTGCAAAATTTCATGATAAAATTCGCTGTTTCCAGTAATATCAATAATTACCTTTATTTTAAGTGACTGAATGAATAACGGCTTCCCCTATTAGGATATCTAAAAAGTAATGTAATATTTGTTGTATAACTAAATACATTGTGGCAAATCCGAAAAAGTGCAATAGCTATCCCTCCAAAAGGTAAAACCAACACTACCAACAGCTTTTTAAAAATTTTTAATCATGGTGAAAACTATGTTTGGTATTTAGCCAGCTTCCCTTGTGCAAGAAACGCCAAACTTACCTTGAAATGATGGTCCTCCACCTTTTGTGTCGCATTTGGGACAAAGTATACATTTAATAATCATTAAATAACAGAAACACATATCGAACACGATATGTGAAGGTTTTAAAACACTTGAAAAGTGCAAAAACGCATTGAACTAAAGAAACACACGTGTGTTTGTTTACTTCAAATAAAAAACGGCGAAAGCAAATGACATGAATGACATGTGTCTAGCGAAACCACAGAACAAAAGTTTGGTAGGCGAGACTATTCGATTTATAACCCACGAATTACGTTGACATCAGGTGATAACTTATCTTTCTCTAGGAGTTGCAAATAAAAAAGGATAACCGGTTTCCGTTGGTCTTGGAGTTCACTTGATTACCGGCTTTGGGTTTATCGTTCCGTGGAGGACCAGTAAACAATACAAGTACACAACAAATATTGTTCACTAGCATTCTCCGTCCCTGGTCTGGACGTTTATTTTGTCTGTGTTACTTGTCTTGATATTAATTAAATCAAGAATGGCAGTGCAGAGATAAAATAGCATTGGAGTGACATAAAGTGATCCTGGTGATCCAATTTTTGTCAATCGAACACGCATCTGGATCATAAAATTGTTCAAGTGAGCCCTTCTTCTTTACCATTTGAAATCAGCTGTTTGCAGCGGTGGCAACGTTGGTTTTTCAGTGTGTCGGCCCCTTTATTTGGTCAGCTCTTGTCCTTAAGTTTGTTTACATTGTTTATCTTTGATTATATTCGTATTTTGTTAGTAATCCTTTTTATTAAACAGTAGGAAATATTAAAAAACCACCCTACAGATATTATATTGTCCCAGTATAAAAAAAATTCCATAGCGAATGGCTTCGAAAACTTCATTTTGTCGTGTCCAAAAGAGCCGGTGTTGGAAGAAACTAGGTAGTGGAAAATTAATCAAAAATTTTACATAAAGCGGTATCTATAAAGGTCAGTATCGCCAAATTCAAGTAATCATAATGTTGCTGTACATTTATTTTTATAGTATAATAAACAATAAGTGTTTTTAACTAAATTGTAAAGGCAAATCCACCAGCACTAACTTCCAGCCAATTTTCCGATTTTCTTTGCACAAATGCCGTTTTGGTCATTTATAACCAGTCTGTTTAATAAAATAAAAGGTTTTCTATCGACTAAATATCCTAGTCTTTGGGAAAAACTCAAGAAAATGGATTTACACTGAAATTTACATTACACTAGCCGTGACTAGCCATTATAAAACGTTGACGTCATAAAAAAAGTGACGTCACAAACAAAAGAAGTCCGTTTTACGAGATGTTGGATTTTGCAGGAAAATTTGCAAAATAAAACCTTTTTTTTTGTTAATAAAGCCCAAAAAAAATGGAAAACAGCAACTGTCATGAACATTTAATATATGTAGAGAATACAAAAAAAAATATTTCAGAATTTTTTGGATTACATGCATATTCCCTATTTAACATAGAAAACAGTTGCACGTATCTACACTCCATTAGCTCTTTCAAATTTTGCTGTCCCCGATGCAAATAAACCTATTTATTTATAACTTTAACGAAAAAATAAGCGATTTAAATTAGTGGGAGGTATTCTTAGATAATTAACGGATAAAATAAGCTCACAAAATCAGTAAATAAGGAAAATAGTGTGGATTAACGTTGGCTAAATATAGGATTAGTCGGACAAAATTAAGAAAATAGTGTTTTTACCCTTTAAATATGCTCCTGGATGACCCATTCCGTATTCATTTTAAGTGTGACTATCCCCTTATAAGATTAAGAGGTTATAAAATTGGGGAAAAATTAGATAGGAAAAAATACAGAGTGATTCAAATGTACCGATCTCCAGGGCAAAAAAGTCAAAAAATCGAAATTCAATTGGCGATTGCTCCCTTTCTATAAATAATGAAGAAACTAAAAATACGGATATCATGTATTTCCACGAGCTCTTTATGATGGCGTATGTGGGATTTTAATTTGAACCATTTTGACCCCACAAAAAATTAAAAACCGTGAAATATTTGGGTAAAAAATCAAAATTTTCAGTTTTCCCCAAATATATCCATTTTCCAGTGATTTTTGGCTTAGGTAAATGTATTGCAAAGAGAAAATATTTCAGATTTTAAAGTTTCATTTATGAATCGGTTTTTCGATCTAACGCTTTGTTTTCGAGTTATTAGGTACCAAAGAGGGGTCTTGCTAATGAGATTTATCGACCTAAACAAATTCAAAAGAATTATTTGCCATTTTCTGATCCTGACCAGTTTTAATAGAGTTCTGAAGCTGCCGATCCTCTACAACCTCCGAAAATTTACATCGATTTAATTCACTTTCGCGACCTGTACCCGGTTTTAACGGAAATCGTAGAAATTTCGACTTTGACGTTTAATAGTTTCGAAATAAAACATCCTGTATAACTGAATTTTTTACCGAAGCTAGTTGCGCTATTCCTCTATCAACCCAAAAATTCGAATGATCCCCCTCTAATTGGTTCCGAGAAAAACAAATATGTTCGACATTGGGTTAAGCGTTACGTTAATATGTAGATTGACACTAACATTGACTTTAGCAAATAAGACCACAAAGAAAAATATAGTTGATTGCAAATGAGTATTTACAATAGAAATTTATGAAAATGGCAATCACAGAAAATACAAAGCAATACTTACTGCAAAAGATTTTAGTCAACAATATCTAATTGATGATAGTGAAACCTTTGCACCAGTCGCCCGTATAACTACATTCAGATTCTGACTAGCCTTAGCTAATCAACTCAGTTCATTATATAGACGTTAAATTTGCATTTTAAAGTAAGAAATTTATATTGAAGTTCCCGAAGGTCTAATGGCTGAAAACAATCAAGTAAGTTACACAATATTGTATGGTCTAAAACAATCATCACGATATGAACTTTTGAGTAAAACTTTAAAACAGCGTAATTTCAAAAATCCCTTTGTCGATCTGTGCTTGTATTATGCAGTATTAATAAAATACCAATGTTGTTTTATACGTTGACGATGTATTAATATGAACAAGGGATAAAAATGTCAAACACAATTATAAACAATGTCATTTTGACGCAGTAGAACATAAAGAAATAAGCAGTAACCTCTTAACTTACATTTATGCCGGTTTTTATTGCTTCGTCAACTAATCGTCTTATTTTCCAATTGGGTTTTATTGTTACTTATGTAATTTCTTATCTTAATATTATCATTATTTTTTTTGTTTTGCCAATAATGTTCCTTCTGAACAATGTAGCAAAAACATAAAGAGTTTTGTACTACAGAACATTGCAAGTTTTATCTTTTCATTATATATTCGTCATAAAACCCAAAAAATATGGTCGGTTTCTCAAAGTAATTTAATCAAGAAATTAGCAACTGTAAAGTTGTAATGTGAAAGCACACGTTAATGTCATTGTCAAAGGTAACTAAACGTCTATTAAATTTATTACTTGGTTAAATACTTAGAAAACCACAGTGGCGTAGCTAGGGGGGGGGGGCGCCCCGGGTGACACCCTTTAAGGGGTGACACCCGCATCAAACAAAAATCAAAATTATAACAATACAATAGCCTGCCCCGGGTGACACCCTTTAAGGAGTGACACCCGCATCAAACAAAAATCACAATTATAACATTACAATAGCCTGCCCCGGGTGACACCCTTTAAGGAGTGACACCCGCATCAAAAAAAAATCAAAATTATAACAATACAATAGCCTGCCCGGGTGACACCCTTTAAGGAGTGACACCCGCATGAAACAAAAATCAAAATTATAACAATACAACAGCCTGCCACGGGTGACACCCTTTGAGGAGTGACACCCGCATCAAACAAAAATCAAAATTATAACAATACAATAAACTGCCCCGGGTGACACCAGCATCAAACAAAAATCAAAATTATAACAATACAATAACCTGCCCCGGGTGATACCCTTTAAGGAGTGACACCCGCATCAAACAAAAATCAAAATTATAACAATACAATGGTCTGCCCCGGGTGACACCCTTTAAGGAGTTACATCCGCATCAAACAAAAATCAAAATTATAACAATACAATAACCTGCCCCGGGTGACACCCGCATCAAACAAAAATCAAAATTATAACAATACAATAGTCTGCCCCGGGTGACACCCTTTAAGGAGTCACACCCGCATCAAACAAAAATCAAAATTATAACGATACAATAGCTTGCCCAGGGTGACACCATTTAAGGAGTCACACCCGCATCAAACAAAAATCAAAATTATAACAATACAATAACCTGCCCCGGGTGACACCCGCATATCAGACAAAAATCAAAATTATAACCATACAATAGCTTGCCCAGGGTGACACCATTTAAGGAGTCACACCCGCATCAAACAAAAATCAAAATTATAACAATACAATAACCTGCCCCGGGTGACACCCGCATATCAAACAAAAATCAAAATTATAACAATACAATAGCCTGCCCCGGGTGCGTATTGGCATTGCTTACCACAGTGCAGCGCATATACGGCGTTGGAACGCAGTAAAGAATGGCCAAATGTTCGCGGCATGTATCCAGGCAAAGCTTACCGCGGTTCAGCACAAACTGAACGCGCGTTTTCAATTTTGTCGAATTTTAAGCCTAAACATTTTAGTTATTATTCGTCCAACCGATGTAATTTTTTATGTGTGATTTATATTTAAATTTTATTTATATTTAAATTTATATTTAAAATACAAACAATATTTGAGGGTGACAAATTTAAATTTAAAAATCTTGTAAAAAAATACGTTTTAAAAAAAGCTTTTATTATTTAGATGTACTAAAACGAAAAAAAATAAGTATAGTTTTTTCATAATGCTGAATGCTATTTCTGAGTGGACGTAGTTAGCGTGCGTGGATCATAAGAAAAGGAGTATCAAAGAATCAAAGTTATCACTGAAACAGATATACTAATATATTATGTTAAATTTACTGTCTTAAAAGCTCGTCGCGCGCGAAAAGTTCATACAGGCATTAATTTTGTTTAGCAGAAATTGTAAATACCTAAGTATGCATTTTTTTTTCCTATTTACGCGACAAGCTCTTGAGACAATAAATTTAACATAATATATTATACCTGTTTCAGTGATAACTTTGATACTACTTTTCTTAGGATCCACCCACGCTAACTACGTCCACTCAGAAATAGCATTCAGCATTACCACAATGAAAAAACTATACTTATTTTTTTCGTTTTAGTACATCTAAATAATAAAAGCTTTTTTTAAAAAGTATTTTTTACAAGATTTTTAAATTTAAATTTGTCACCCTCAAATATTGTTTGTATTTTAAATATAAATTTGTCACCCTCGAATACTGTTTTTATGTTTGTATTTTAAATATAAATATGCCACCCTCAAATATTGTTTTTATATCGAAAGCTTAATGTTACATCATAGCTTCCATCTCGATGTATCATTATTAACGTATGTCATTGTGTCATATCTATAATACAGATGCAAGATTATTAAATAACACCTTCGATATACAAACTATACACTTTGCCTGACGAGAGTTGAATGCCACGTGACACTTTTTTTCACAAACCGCCGTCAGATCAGATCGATTTTAGCTGGTTGAAAATTGGAAAAGTCAACAAATCGGCTGCGAATTGATTTTTATCAATGGGCTTGTTTAGTCGTTTCGCGTTTTCAATAAATATGTTTATATTATTGCACAATCAGTCAATTAAAATACACACACAAAAAATTATATCGGTTGGACGAATAATAACTAAAATGTTTAGGCTTAAAATTCGACAAAATTGAAAACTTTGTGCTGAACCGCGGTAAGCTTTGCCTGGATACACGCGGCTAACATTTGGCCATTCTTTACTGCGTTCCAACGCCGTATATGCGCTGCACTGTAGTAAACAATGCCAATACGCGCCCCGGGTGACACACTTTAAGGAGTGACACCCGCATCAAACAAAAATCAAAATTATAACAATACAATATCCTGCCCCGGGTGATACCCTTTAAGGAGTGACACCCGCATCAAACAAAAATCAAAATTATATCAATACAACAAAAATCGCACATACGAGGGCAATGGGCTTGTTTAGTTATTTCGCATTTTCAATAAATATGTTAATATCATTGCGCAATCAGTAAATCGAAACACACACACACAAAATTTTGCCGCCAAAAATAACCCAAATGGGTTAGTTTGGGCGTGGCACCCAAAAAATTTTCGTCTGCGGCGCATTTTTTTTTCGCATTCATACCCTACCATGGGGTGATACCATTGATAGCCGCCCCGGGTGTCACCCACCCTGGCCACGCCACTGGAAACCCAATAAGGATTACAAAGGTTATTATTGTATTTGTAAATTTAAATCTACAATTTAAACGGAATGGTTTTAAATGTTGGTGACTCTCCTCATTATATTTATCAGAAGACTGCCTTTTTACTTCAGATGAATTAAAAAGAACATATTAAAACCCATTTTTCACAATATTGTAACATTAGATAATTCCAAATAAAACTAGCTTTATTATGTATGTGATATCATAAAATTGACATTCTTTTAAATTAAAATAAATTAATTATTGTTGTCTTACCAAATCGTCGGCTATTATGAACACAATATGAGGTGGTTTACATTGCAAAGAACCAAAAACAGAAAAAAATAAAATAACTATGCCAGATAAAAATGATTTAACAATATACATGTCTATCTTTGGTCGCTACACACCTAATACAGTAAATTTAAAAAACAAATATCTATGATAAGTAGGGAACTTTGACACGATTATAGCAATTTCCAAGCAATTTCATTCTCGATGTGTCAATGTCCTAATTTAGACAATTTATGTTAACACCGGTATTTATTATGTTTACAGGACAATATCGTACCTAAATAGCTTTAATGGAATTGATAAATATTTATAAACAAAATTGTTTAGTCTGATTCGTTCTGGGTTAGCTATAATCGAAAATATTTCCTCCCAGTCGACCCCCTTTAGGCTTACGCTGGCTGCAAGTTATACTTCGACATATCTACGCAATGCCCTTTATAGACTACCGCAAAGGTTATACATCTGACCTAGTGCCTGAGAGAGTATAGAAAGTTTGTGTTATTGATTAGCAGAATTTTTAAAACTCAAAAATCTCAGGCATTTGCCCCCTTCTGCAAAAATGATGAATGCATTCAAAAATACAATCTATAAAAAATGAGATTGTGTCCTCAAGCTAAATTAAAATGACTCCTCTATACACTACACTCTTACCTGTGTCCTAGCTTCTGTACACACATCGTCAACAACCTCACGATTTCTTTCGGCACTCATATACCTTCTTATTTCCTGCCGTGGTAGGCCTTTTCTGGATCAACAAAACCCACATGCAATCCTATCAATTTCTTCTATTTTAGAAACCTGCTATGCCAAATTCTTACAAATTACAAAACTTCATCGTGTGTGTCATCAGCTTGATACCTCAGTCTTCATTATACAGTTGTCACTCAACTGAATTTGTTTTTATTCCTGTGTGTGTATATATGTCTTTGCATTAGATCACATAACATATCTGTTCATTTTGGCCCTAGGCATTTCCATGCCTCACCTGGTATGTAATCATGCTCTTCCGGAATTAATTTTTAAGTCACCTCTTCTCGGATTAATGTTATTGTTGTGTCAAGATTTGGAACCCCATCTCCACTGAATTATTTTTATTTATTACTTCTTCGAAATAGCCTTAGCATCTGTCATTGATCATCTGTCAACACTTCTTTTTATTATCCTTAATCTGTCAAATTTGAGTAAAATCTGTAGTTGCCTTGTCGCGAGCTTTTCTTAATCTGTCTAATTTGACTAAAATCTTTAGTTGCCATAGCTTGAGCTGTTGTTAATCCGTATAACCATCTTACTAGACTAGGTGTTTTAGCTCCTTATACAATTTGTCCCAAGCTTGCGCTCTAGCTCTGATCACTGCCTTTCGTTCCTCGTTCCTCCATTCCCCCCAGCCTCTTGCTTCACTTTTATCGCTGCTCGCACTTCCTCGTTATAACACTCGTCTTTTAGGCCATCTAAAAACTGTGTTTTTAGAATCAGCTAATACTGAGATTTTTGTGTTTTAAGTATTTCGCCAATTGGTAGCAAAAATTCACCGCTTTAAAACTCATTGGTCAGTTGAAACGAGCTGGCAAAAGCATCAAGTTATTTTATTCACTGGATTTTTTTGTCTCGTTCTAATAAATTACTGAAAAATCTTTTTTTTCTGTTGCAAGTGTTTATTTTAAATTAATAAAAAATAGGCGCCATACCGTCTCTTTGGGTGAAAGGGGACAGAAAATAGTATTATAACAGTCAATTTCAACTCTTAATTGTTCAAAAATATATTTTTAGTAAAGTAACCTTACTACGCGCATCTTTCAAATTTAACAATTGTTTTAGCGTGAGGCACTGGCGGTTGTACTCGCGTTTCCCTAATTATTGTCATTGTGGTGTGATAAAATAAGTCAGGTTTTTAAATGACAACTAACGATCCTAAGTTTTCTGTAACTACTTATACATACATATAAAAAAAAGTACTTAAGTTAAAAATATTTCATTTCATTGCATTTCATTTCTGATGAAATTTTAGGTTAAGAAATATAAAACCGAAAATGATACACTTACGCTTGGGTGTATATTTTCTAATATGTTCTACACATTTCCAGGAATAATTTAGTTTTTTTTTGTCTTAACCATTTCAGTAAATAAAGTATTAACATCAAAATACTGTGTAAAAATAGTAAACTAAAAAAACCTTACCAAATCATCAGCCACTATGAACAGAATATGAGGCGGTTTACATTGTAAACTACCAAGAACTTGCGAAAGCACAATAAATGTTAACGTTTCAATAAAATACATGCTGACATTTCAGTAATTTATAACTTACTACACTACATTTTAAATACTTGTTTAACGCATATATAGTAATTTTTAAATGTCTTATTTTGGTTTAACAGTTCATTGGTTCGTGTTGTGGGTGACAATGATAAAAGCATGCACTGTAACGGAAATACGTTAACACGGTTACTTATACTGGTTTTTAAGTTAAATATCCTTTTCGTAAGATTAACGGTCCTGTAAATGATTTTGTTTAGTAATGTTGTCGGTATTACTAATCCCCAGTATAGAATCCCATTAATATATTGGTTACCCCTGTTAGACTGTCATCATTTTTGTTCATTATTTTTGTAGTATTGTGATAAGGTTCGGCCGGTATTTTCTGTTTTTGTCCGCTAAGTATTTCTATATTATTATTTATAACTTATATTATGGCAATAATGCCTGCTTTTGTAGTAAAAATTTAGTGCAAACAATTAGTGTTCCATGCCATCAGCCACCCACTTAAATTATTAATAGTAATGCACTCGCGTTTTGACTGAGCCAAATTAAATATTTTGAAAAACAAGTAGGGACAAAAGTACTTCCTTACTTCGTGAGAAATATGTTTTGCCGAAAAACTTTTCCTCTAAAACCAATGGTTTAGTAGTTATAAGGAAATAAACAAATTAATTGTTTATAACTATTGATCGCGCTAGAATTTTTTAATCCTGATAATTTTGGCACAATCTACACCTAATTCTCAATGTTCGTGATATTTTTCAGAGTTTTCTGAGCGATTCTTTTGGTGAGAAGGGTGGGGGACAGCAATAATAGTAATGCACTGGCATTCCGACTGAGCCAAATTAAAAATTTTGAAAAGCTTGTAAGAACAGAAGTTGTTCCCTACATCGTGCGAAATATTTTTTGTCGAAAAACTTTTTCTTTAAAACCAATGGTTCAGCAGTTATAAGGAAGTAAACAATTAAATTGTTTATAACAATTATGCGTTAGAATTTTTCAATTTTGATAATTTTGGCTCAATCTACACCTATTCACAATGTTCATGATTTGTTTTTCAGATTTTTCTGAGCAATCCTTTTGGGGACAAGGGTGGGGGAGAGTAATTTTTAATCGTTTTTCCCAAAAAATGTTTAAAAAATGCGTAAAAAATACATCATAATATATATTATGAATTCATGCTTCAATAAACTCTCATTTAACACCCTACAGGATGCCCTTGAAAAAAATTTATTTTTAGTTTCCCAATTAACCCCCTGAAATTAACCCCCAGAATCAAAATTCAACTTTTTGATAATTTTCCCTCACTATTCATGATTTTTTCAGATTTTCTAAGCGATCCCCTTGGTGATACGGGTGGGGGCAGCAATTTTTTATCGGTTTTCAGAAAAAATGTTAAAAAATGCATAAAAAAATTCATCATGTATATTGCTGGATTCGTTCTTCAATAAGCCTTCATTTGACACTCTAAATCAGGGGTCTTCAACCTTTTTTTTTTATCGAAAAGCCAGGTTTGGGTTTCCATATCGACCGACGGGCCAGAATCAGTGGAGAGCGAGACAATAGATCTGGAATGGACAATTCTTGAGTTTTGTATAATTTATTACGTATTTATCGAATTTGTTTTTTCTGTATGCGCTCCGCAAAAAGAAGCAAGCGGCCCGCGGGCCGCAGGTTGAAGACCCCTGCTCTAAACGATGCCCTTGAAAAAACTTTTTTTTTAGTTTCCGACTGAAATTAATCTCCAGAATTAAATTTCAACTTTTTGATAATTTTCCCTTAATCTATACCTAATTCTCAATACTCATGATTTTTTTTTCAGATTTTTCTGAGCGATCCCCTTGGTGATAAGGGTAGGGGACAGCAATTTTTAATCGGTTTTCACAAAAAATGTTTAAAAAATGCATAAAAAAATACATCATATATATTGCTGGATTCGTGCTTCAATAAGCTTTCATTTGACGCTCTAAACGAGGGGTCTCCAACCTCTTTTTTTATTGAAAAGCCAGGTTTGGGTTTCCCTATCGACCGGCGGGCCATAATTAGTGGAGAGCGAGACATTAGATCTGGAATAGACAATTCTTGAGTTTTATATAATTTATTACGTATTTATCGAATTTGTTTTTTCTGTATGCGCGCCGCAAAAAGAAGCAAGCGGCCCGCGGGCCGCAGGTTGAAAACCCCTGCTCTAAACGATGCCCTTGAAAAAACTTTTTTTTAGTTTCCCACTGAAATTAATCCCCAGAATTAAAATTCAACTTTTTAATAATTTTCCCTTAATCTACACCTAATTCTCAATAATCATGATTTTTTCAGATTTTTCTGAACGATCTTTTTGGTGGGAGGCAGCAATTTTTAAGGGTTCAAAAAATATGAACAAAAAAATACATCACATATATTGTTGAATTCGTGCTTCAATAAGCTTTTATTTGACACCCTACACGATGCCCTTGAATTTTTTTTTCATTTCTCAATTTACCTCCTGAAATTAATCCCCAGAATCAAAATTCAACTTTTTATACCTCACGTCTATAACTGGTGCTGGCCTCTATCTCCGTGCCAAATTTTAAATTTTTACGTCGAATAGTTTCAGAGAAAATCGCCTGTGAACGGATGCCGAAGTGATTCCATAAGTATTCCGTTTCACGGAACAGTAACAATAGGGGAAAAAACAATACAAAGACGTACTTGGATAAAAAAGTGGCGAAGGAAAAGAGATTAGTTAATGGAAGTAAATCTTTTGAAGAAATAGCAATTAGGGTAAGTGTGGGATAGTTGCCGTCCATTTTGAAGTAAAATCATAAAAATGGTATTTCTAGTTATTCTAAACAAAATTAACATCATAAACTTGAAAGCCCCCATGTAGACATATAAAAACCTTCAGAAATTTAACTTTGAAGTTTCAAAAAAAACTTTTTCTAAGGCATCTCCCACATATGCCTCAATGCTTTTTTCGTAAGGGAGAAATTCTTTAATTTTTAAACAGCCTTTCTCCATTTCCACCAAGTTCCCTTTTTCTTTACGTAGGTTTGCTTGGGTTCAGTTATATTTCTAGTTATGTATAGCGATGGGATATCTCGAATGAAAAATAATCGATCATTCGATTATTCAAATCACTCAAGATATCTCGAGAAGTCAGCGCGATCATTCGAATGATTTAGCCGAGAGATTATAATAATATAATAATAATCGCCTTTCGCCGCTTCGAATGACGAGACGAAATACGAAATGATGCCGCCGCCGACTCGGCACTCGACGTTGCGTTACGATGCGATTGTCTCGGATGTGTTTTTCATTCGAATGATTATTTATTTCGGATGATCCTTCGATATCGCTCGAGCATTATTTCATCTCTCGACAACGCATAGCATGTTTTTAATATTGTCTGGGTCTCGGATGATTTTTTCATTCGAATGATTGTTTATTTCGAATGATCCTTCGATATCGATCGAGCATTATTTCATCTCTCGACAACGCATAGTGTTATTGCATGTTTTTATGATATATACAGTATGTTAGTAAAGTATGTGGCCAAACTTGAGGGTATTATTCCTTACTTAATTTTAAGACAAAACATAGGTTCTAAAAGACTTTGTTGTTAATACACAGGGTGTTGAATTTTTGTAAAAGGTTTTTCCTAAATAACTAGAGGACGCAAATTTGTATAAAGTTGAAATTTGGTGACAATTTTTAATGCATAAAGGGGAATCATGCTAGTTGCCAAATTTGTTTAAAGAAGTGTTTTTGTTTTCATGGATCTCTTACTTTTTTGTTTTTTTTAACAAATTATACTAATAAATAATGTTATGTATAACTTTACATTTTTTTGTTTTTATCGGAAACGGCCAATCCAAGCAAAAAAAATTCAAGAGATGATTTTTGTGTAGTTTTATTTGCTATATTTTTTGATTCGAATGATTATTTCGAATGATCATTCCATTATTAAAATCATTCGAGAGCTAATATTTCGATTATTTAATTCATTCGATTATTTCCAATACTAGTTATGTATTAATTAATACGTACCTATATTAATAGAAGTCAATAGGGGTGTTCCCAAACACTACACAACTCGCCTCGTTCATTTATAGTGGGAATTTCTCCCATCCTAGATGTGCAGCATCTATCCCTTCAGGTAGGGAATGACACCGCATAACTTTGCATTCAACTGAAAGGTAAATATAACCTAAAATCTACTTATAAATCTTCCAAATATACTCTTGGTAATGCGATAAATGTAAATTTAAAAAACAAACCATAAAACTATTAAAAGAAATTTACTTATCGTTTTTGCCGTCAAATTTCAAAGACTGTAGTGAACGTACTTAACAAAGAAAATATAATAGGTTAGAAATGTTAACTCTTAAGTAAAACCCGGAAACACCAAATTTAAATAAAAACCAATAAAAGATCACGCACCCTACAACCAAATGCCACTCTAGCTCGTTTTCTCGTGGCGGGTAGTTTAAAAGTGATATGTTTAATATATTAATTTATTTTCAAGCCAGTATCTGATAGTTCTAAAGACGATTTATTGTTTTTTTTTCATATGACACAATAAAATGTAATGTATTCAGTAAAACCAGCTATAAATTGATGATTTTACTGATTAAATTATATTTTAGAGAAAATTACCTATAAACAAGCTAAAAAACCAATAATAGTCTTTAACAAACAAATACTGATAACTTGTAAACTCTACACAGAATAATATGTAAAATATAACTTATATAATAAAACTACAAAGATTTAATTTACCGAACAGTTATTGTTATCACATTGTTATTAAAAGAATAGCCCAAAATGCAAATAAATAAAAAATACAAGAGAAGTTAATGACACAATAAAATGTAATGTATTCAGTAAAACCAGCTATAAATTGATGATTTTACTGATTAAATTATATTTTAGAGAAAATTACCTATAAACAAGCTAAAAAACCAATAATAGTCTTTAACAAACAAATACTGATACTTGTAAACTCTACACAGAATAATATGTAAAATATAACTTATATAATAAAACTACAAAGATTTAATTTACCGAACAGTTATTGTTATCACATTGTTATTAAAAGAATAGCCCAAAATGCAAATAAATAAAAAATACAAGAGAAGTTAATAGATTAAACAGAAAGTAAAGATAGGTGAAATTTCCAATTAACTTTATATAAATAAAGTTGAGACTATATACCTATATAATACCCCTTAGCTTAAAAGATAATCTCCATATTTTTACGAATTCATGTTAGCATGGTGAAATTCATGAAGGAATGGATAACTACACAAATGTAAAACCGGCATTAAAATCATCGTCTACCAGGATCTTAAAAAAAAAATTAGGGAGTGCATGGAAGAAAAACTAAAAAAATTAACAAACAACATTGAGTTGAGTCTAAAACTACAAGTAGGTAATTTGTCTGTCCCCACGGAAACCCAGCATTATTTAAAACAAATATTAAATATATTTTTTAAACGAAAGCAGAATTCTTAAAGAACAAACAACAAAAAGAACAATATTAAAAAAGGCTCTATTGTGTCTAGCAAGGCAGGTGACACAAGTGATATTTTTTGTGAATTGTGACCTGCTCAATATGATGGCGCAATCAGAATTACCGGATGCTTCCGGGAAAACCTTTTTCTTTAGTATCAACATAGGCTAAATAATAATAAAGACTGCTCGTCGGAATTATGTGCATATTAGTTTCACGAAAAACAGTAGACGTCGCTACCCATACTTCATCGTGTGATCAGAGGCCACTAGGAAATAATTTTCTATAATTTTTACCGACTATTGCAAGGCTGCGTATGGAAGTCATTGGGCTGCGTTGCCAGCGTCTTGTTGGCCTACAACGCGACACTGCTCGAGTTGCTGATAACAAACGATGTCTGTCAATCGGAAGCATAGTGAAATGTATATTTTCAGTGGGAAAGGTTTTTTAGTAAGCACTTTTGTTAAAATCTTGGCGGGGTAGTAAACTAAATTAACTAACTTAGAAATAGTGTACTTATGTAATGTAAAGAATTTTTTATATACCTAGTTGCCAGGAAACTTCAGGAATAGCTTCTACAACATCAAATATTAAGAAAAGTTTCCATTAACACATGTTCGGAAACGCTTTGTTTGAGAGATACAGGGTGTTGAAATTTTATTTTTTTCCGAGCTTTTTAATTTTATCTTGTAATCATAATAATAAATTGTCTCGAAATTAGTGTAGGGTTAACTTTTGACACATTTTATTAAAAACTTTTCAAACAACATACAGGGTGATATTTATCCTGGGAGCATGATCCCTTTTATTTTACCCTCCCGAACTTTCGTTTACGACGCCACTGACTACTTTGAATTAAATAATTAGTACCGCTATTTTGTTTTAAGACATTTTGGTCGCTCGAATTTTGTTGATGAACCTGAAGCTAACGGCCAGCAGTTGGCTGACGAAACCTGTGACGCGCAGTATACCTACCCGGTATTGGAAACAAGTAATTAACTACAGTACCATAAGCCGATAACGCTCTTTAACTGCAAAATTTTTATCTCAACTTGGTGGGGAGGTTTCAGATTTTCCAAATTGCCCAAAAATACTAGAAAAACCAAACAAGTAGCGACTACAGGGCTCACCCAAAAAATTCTATTATCCTAATTAAAAACTTAAAACATGCAAGCATATTATTTTAGTTGACGTTTATACTTGATGGAAATTATGGAAAGATTTAAAATAAGGCAAAAAATATCAAACATAAAGAATTTTTTTATCTTCTGACATCCCAGGAAGACCGAAGTCTCAGTACTTTTTATTTTCTTTTCTATATTTTTTATATTTTTATTTCTATATTTAACAAAAATCAGAGGCTCTTCGAAAGTTTAAAATTTTTGTCATTAAAATTTTACCAAATATAGCACAATATTTTAGTTCACGTATAAACTTGGTGGAAAAAAGAGATTTGATATAAGGCAAACAATCATATACATAAAGAATTTGACAAAAATTAGAAGCTACGGGGTCGTTTCGAAAGTTCGAAATTTTCATCATTTAAATATAGCAGTATAGTTCACGTTTCTACTTGGTGAAGAGATTTAAAATAATGCAAAAACACACTTTTCCAAAGGATTTGACCAAAATCACAGGCTACGGGGTCCCTAGGAAAGTTTCAAATTTTCGTCAATTTACCAAATATACATAGCACCATATTTTAGTTTATGTTTATACTTGGTGGAGATTTAACATAAGGCAAAAAATAATATACATAAAAGATTTTACAAAAATCTGAGGCTACGGGGTCGTTTCGAAAGTTTGAAATTTTTGACATTTTACTAAATACTTATAGCAGCATAGTCTAGTTCAGGTTTATGCTTTGTGGAGAGATTTAGAATAATGCATAAACAACCGTTTATAAAGGTCTGAAAATCTAATTGTGTGTAATTCATGTAAAGAAAATTAAAGTGTGGGGGAGAAGCGGCTTGAAATTTATACCAAATGGTAATTAATGTCATTTTCGGGGTTATTAAGGTCAATAAACGTAATATTACATGGACATTACAAAATTTTAGTATTCGAATACTTACTTCATTGATAATTCAAATATTAGAATTATTGAATGTTCGATTAGCCCCCACGAATATTCGAATAGTCGATTCGACTGGTAGAATTTTCCAATAGTCAATTCGAATATTCGGATAGTCGGATCGACTATCGAATAGTCAATCGACTATTCGAATAGTCGAACCGACTGTTCGAATAGTCGCACCGACTATTCGAATAGTCGAACCGACTATTCGAATAGTCGAATCAACTATTCGAATAGTAGAAGCCGAATCGACTATTAGAATAGTGGAATCGACTATTCGAATATTCGAACCGACCATTCGAATATTCGAATCGACTATTCGAATCGACTATTCGAATCGACTATTCGAATTGACTATTCGAATCGACTATTCGAATTGACTATTCGACTATTCGAATCGAATATTGGAATCGAATATTCCAATCGAATATTCGAATCGAAGATTCGAATAGTTGAGTCGACTATTCGAATATTCGTGGAGACTATTCGAACATTCAATAATTCGAATATTTGAATTATACGTGAAGTGAGTATTCGAATACTTCAATTTAAAAAATTCCAAGCCCTAGTCTACACTCGAACCCATTCACTTCTAAGAATATATTATCGCCAACAGTAAAGGTACAACTACGTATTTAACTTTTTTCCCCTACTTTTTCCAACCCGAACCCATTCACGCTTAAGAATATATTATCGGCAACAGTAAAGGTACGTATTTAACTTTTTAACTTTCCTCCCCAACTTTGTTTTCGACCTCTCTATTTTTGTTTTTTTAATAACAAAATATAAAAAAATAAAACACATGTTAATAAAAATATGTTTTATTTTTATTTTTGACACAGAAGGCCATAGCTTCATATTGGGACATAACTTGTAATTCTAAACAAGTTATATTTTAAGTAAATGGAAAAATAAATGAAGGTACCTACTTGACTCTTGCGCTACTTTCAAAAATGTGCATCTCCCTCGTATATCCCTTTTTTTTCAACTTTTTGCGGGCGGTCTTATAGTTTAAGGACATATAGCAACTCTTATCAAGAATAACGTTTTTTGAGAAATCCTTTACGTGTGTTATTTTTTGCCTTAGTTGAAACTCTCCACCAAGTATAAACGTGAACTAAACCATGCTGCTATATTTAATAAAATGACGAACATTTTTAACTTTCGAAGAGTAGCCTCACATTTTTGTCACATCCATTATGTATACCTATTATTTTTTGCCTTATATCACCAAGTATAAAAGTGAACTAGAATAGGGTGCTATGTATATTTAGTAAAATGACGAAAATTTTAAACTTTCCAAGAGAACCCGTAGCCTCGGATTTTTGGCAAATCCCTTATAAACGTTTGGTTTTGCATTATTTTAAATCTCTCCACCAAATATAAACGTGACCTAAAAACTATGCTGCTATATTTATTAAACTTAAAGTTAAAGATATTCACCGTACATATGGGGAACTAGAAGGGTCTTTATTTATATTAATGTGTAAATATATAATGTAAAAATGAAATGTATAAATCTTATCTATATGTAAAATCTGACTTCTTTAAAATGCATCATCTTTAAATTAAAGCAACATAGAAATTAATTTTTCTAAGGTTCTCACCCTGTATATATAAATTTCATCGATTTTTCTAAGGCTCTCATCCTGTATATATAAATTCCATCGGAAGTTTAGTCTGCTTCGAGCTCGAGCCAGTGTAAGCCCCAGTATAGGTATATGCAAATTTCGTGCTTTCTGGTTAAGTAACTTGTTCGCTTTTCGTGCCAACAGATAGAAAGACCGACCGAAATAGAAAATCCTGTTTTCCCAATGTGTGTTTTCCGTGATCTACAGACTCCAAAAAGTGGAGATTTAAAAAAAAACCTGAGTGCTTTTTTTCACGAATACAGTACTTCTTTCAGCGTGAGAATTAAAATTATTTCTGTCCGCGACTTGCTAAAGACTAATTATTAGACAACCTCCCGTACATATCGTGCCCAGTTAAAACTTAGAAATGTCAATAGAAATTATGTAAATTCTCTCCTGTATACTATTTAATTGTACACATACTTATAATAATTTAATAATACAGCTACTATGCACGCCAATCTTTATTGCAGACCCTGTATACTAACAAAACAGTGTTAAACGAGCAGTACGGAACAACAAGTAATTACAATAATCTGATACGTATTTACAAATATTGTAACAAAACATAAATCAAAACCATCTGGCAATAATGGAGAAACAATATCGGCATCTCTGGGCAAAATATGAAACCACAGACCAGCGAATCCACCAAAATATCGCAAGGGAGACCGGCTCAGGCCGAGCCGGTCTCCCCGGCAGGTCCGAAATCGGTGCACGCCAGTGTTTCTCTGTATTCTATCTACTCTCTGGTATCAAGTAAATTCTAATCACATTAAGTTGTTCAGCAGGTCAAACTCCATTATAAATAAAGTGGCTATATCAGTGGCGCAGCCACGGGGGGGGGGACCCCCCCCCCCCCCCCCCAAAGGCCTAAAGATTACCCTACCCATTTCCCAAATTAACGAAAATAAAGCAATATTTGTCAAAATTTTTTGTCAACCCCCCCCCCCCCCCGAGCGTCTTTGTCAAATTTTTTGTCAAACCAACCCCCCCCCCCCCCAGAGCGTATTCCTGGCTGCGCCACTGGCTATGTACAGTCTTTATATTCTATTTTCTCCGAGTTCTTGTATCACAGGTCATGTTACATATCGCAGGTCACATTAGGGTATTACAGGTCACATTCGGGTTCACAGGTCTCATTATGGTATTACTGGTCACATTCTGGAACCATATGGTCACGGTTGGTAATATTTGGTCCAATCCGAATTAAAATGTCTATGAGGATACACTGTTCTGGACCTTCTGTTCAAATGGTGAATGTTCGCGAAGTTTATGCAAGAGAAAAAAAAAATGATTAGTAAAAAACCTACCAATTTAACTTACTGGAATTTTTCAACTTTATAGAGAGGTAAAGGCCATACACTAAAAATCAAGGGAGAGAAGTGATAAAAACAAAAACTTACGGCATTAAAATGGCTTTCAACTCTTTCTTCATTGTTTTGATCCTAATGTTTCAATCTATATGTCCATGGACAGGCCGTCAGAATAGATTTTTAAAAGTATTGTCCTAAAAAGCAAACAGCAGCAGAAAACTTGTTCTATTTATTACTGAATAAACGAATGTAACCAAAAGTTGGCATATTAGAAAGATCTTAACTCCGACCTAGAAATCTTGCTTCATAACAGCTTTATTATCTAATAAATAATATTACTAAGTAATAGATTAACTTTCATAACGATTTATGTATGTGTGATCTATGTACCTAAAATACAGGTGGATGGATACCAGTTATTTAAATGAAATATTTATAAATCTAAAGCTTTTTCACTCTGTCCTAATTTTAGATCAAAATTCAGTTAGTTAAAGTTGCAACATGCTCTTTAAACAGAGTTCATCACTGCAGAATTGCAGTTGAAATTAAGTACCTTGAAATGCAAGCTAGTAACAGTGACGTGCCGTCGGGAGAGCTATGGGGAAGCAATCCCCCCGCCCTCATCGTAACGGCACCCCCGCGCCCCTTCCCAAATTGAAAAAAATAAATTGTTAACTTCTAAATTAAAAAAAAATATATTTATTTTCAGATTACTATTATGTGATTTGTTTAATTCGTTATTAGAGTACTGCATTGCAGTCCTTTGCAATTCAGTATTCTTATTTTTAAAAACCAACAACATCCCTAAGTTTATATAAGATTTGCACTTTTATTAGGATAAAACTATGACTGTTTTGGTATACAGTAGCTTTTCTGGATCCTCAGTACTACTAATGTACTAAAATACTATTTGTTATGACTTTATAGCATAATAATAATAACTTCTTAAATCATTGTTAAAAACCCTATAATTTACAAACAAGTGAATTATTTAAAATCTACCTGGAAGTCATTTTTATTTTCATTTTTATTCATTTCTTTCTTTTCTAAAGACACGGTACGCCACTGGTTAGTAAATATGATTGTGAAATTTTTCTCACAGTACTGAAGATATTTTTATTCAAATAATGAATGAATAAATGAGCTCAGTGCCCACTTGTACATATAGATATATAAAACTAAGAATACGTGTGAGAATCTAGGGTGTTGTAAACTAAACCACCTGAAGAGCGATAATTGATACTACAATAATGCCTGAAGAAATAATGCTAAAACAACTATTTATCGGGCTATATGCCCCTCTGAGCGCTAGATTGCATTGCAGAGTTTGCCGTATTTTGTTCTAAAATGAACGTTATAATAACATTATTTGTTTAGTCTTATTGTATAAGGCACTTTCGGGTGATTTTAGAGAACTTTAGACTCTCACACATGTTCTTATTTTTATCTATGGAAATTTTTATGTTATGGGTTATTGACTATTTCTTATTTCAGAATCAGTGATAGTTTCTTTTATGTCAATGTCAACAATTAAAAAAAACATAATTCCATTAAAATTATTTCCGACAGAACCGATTTTAATACAATTTGGTATACAGGTAGTAGAGCATAAAAAAAGAATGCATATTATTTTTAGTTACTGGTATTTACATTCAGTGGATAGAAATTGACCTTGAAATTTGGCTGAAAATCACTTTGTTGGCTATATGTCAAAAATTAGAGGTGATATCGAAGAGAGTTTTTTTTTCGCCCACAATCAGTGTTTAAAAATTCGACTTTAGTGATGCACAGACTACATGAGAAACTACGAAAAAGCGCCTATTGAATTTTCTTTCCTCCAACGTCACACAGAAGGCAAAATGCATTTTAAAAAAATTCGCCTTTCTCTGCTAATATGGATGAAATGAGGCAAGTTTTTAATGAAATAAATGACAAAACATCTTTTGGAAATGATGGAATCTCGGTAAGGATTTTGGAGAGCTTGCTGGGGGCTGCTTTGAATAGATTAGTGAATTGCATAAACTTATCATTTGTTGCGGGAAAATATTCATCCTCTTTAAAAATAGTCACAGTCGTTCCTATATTGAAGGGAGGAGAGTCTAGTGATCCTTTCAATTTTCGGCCGATCTTTATCTTATCAACCCTCTCAAGTGGTTGAAAAACTTGTTAAGCGAAGACTAACGGCTTTTTTGGAAAGTTAACAAATATTAAACACCTTTCAGTTTGGTTTCGTTGAAGGAAAAAATACGGATGATGCCATTTTTTCGTTGCTTCACGATATTTAATACTTAAACATAAATGAAGGTGATATGGTTGCGGCAATTTTCTGTGACTTTTCGAAATCTTTCGATTGTGTTAATCACGAGGTATTGGTACAGAAATTGATTTGCTATGATTTTGGTGAGTCTGCGCTCGGGTGAGTCTATTCTTACCTCTGTGAAAGAAGGCAGGCGGTGAGGGCGAATGAACTATACTAGGATTATTCCACTATCAAAAGGATTAAGCTTTGGACCGATATTGTTTTATTATACGTAAATAATTTAACGTCTTTAAATGTCCAAGGTAGTTAAGTAAATAAGACAAATATTATGACTCTTGGATTTAGCTTAACCGATCTTGAAAATCAGCTCTTTGAGAATAGGACTCTGACGAGGTTCTTGGGTCCTACAGTAGACAGCAAACTTAAATTTGATAAGCACGAAGCTGTATTATGTAAGAAACTGGCTGCTGGTTGTTTTGCGGTTCGAGCAGTGGCGGCTGGTGAAATTTCGAAGTTGTATATCTCTGTTCCTACTTACAGTACCCGAACCAAATTTAAGGGATTTAATAGCGAGCCCACTGGGAATGTTTTGGTAAAGAAAAAAATCATTTTGTAATTTGCGAAAAAAAGTTAAATTTTTGGTGTGCCCCTCCTAGGAAAAAAATGAAAACGTCTAGGTATTTTATTTATTCTGTTTTCTAAACAAATTTTACGTCATTCTGTCGACAGTTTTTAAATTTTGAGAGAAAAAAAGGTGTTAGTAGAAAGTTATAGTCATGTGAATTTTTTTAAGCCTAAAATAAAATTTAAGAAAAAATTCAAATGACTATAACTTTCTACTAACACCTTTTTTTCTCTCAAAATTTAAAAACTGTCGACAGAATGATGTAAAATTTGTTTAGAAAAAAAATAAATTAAATACCTAGACGCTTTCATTTTTTTCCTAGGAGGGGCACACCAAAAATTTAACTTTTTTTTCGCAAATTACAAAATGTTTTTTTTCTTTACCAAAACATTTCCAGTGGGCTCACTATTAAAACCCGTAAATTTGGTTCGGGTCCTATAAGTAGGAACAGAGATATACAACTTTGAAATTTCACCAGCCGCCACTGGGTTCGAGTGGTCTCAAACGAGCTCAGCGGTACATCAGCTAACAACGTATTGCCCTTTATTTGTGTCACATGTCAGATATGGTATTGCTTTTTGGTGTTCATATTGCAGAAAAGAGCAATTCGCTATTTATGCAAAACTTCGTAGGTACCGTAAATACTGTAAACCTTTCTTTAAGAGACAAAAAATTTTAACAGTGCCATGACTATTTATTTTAGAAACTGTTTGTCTCATGCATAGGAAGCACCTCAGGTTGGAGTCCCGGGAAATTTATTATAACACAAGAATAAATTTAAATAACATATTATATACGTTTACCAATACAAAGAACTGCATGGGCAAAGTAGGTACTCTGTATTTTATGAGGGTATAATTTTTTTTAACCAACTTAGTAATAACTTGAAATTGATCCGAAATTAAGAGCAATTTCGGAAAAGTGAAGAGGATCCTAATAGAAAAGGCTTACTACAGCTTGGAGGAATATTATAATGGTATCTTATAATTTTCGTGCTTATTGTTTTTGGGCCCTGATAACTTTGTATAACTTTATATAACTTTGTATGACTTTGTGTTTAGTATCTGTACTTTTATATTTGTTATTCTGAAGGAATTGTTTTATGTATTTTTAGCTTTATTATATTTGTGGCTTACTATTTAATGACAGTTCGACTGACAACTGCGTGCTATGTCTATGGTAGTTTTAAGTTTCATAATATGATTTTATAACCCGTTCTTTTGTTTTGAGCTTCTTTATGATATTAATTGGATGTTCCTTGGGAACCTTGTAATGATTATTATTGGTTTGGACTGCTTTGTCAATAGAAATGTATTTTTGTTTCCAATATAATTCCAAATGTAGAATACCATTTTGTTATTTATGTCCAAAATTTTTTTTACTGCAAAAATGATTGGTTATATTGCTAAATTTTTTTATTAGGGATCATCTGAAAATATTTTTGGGGCTATATGGGATTAAATTTCTCAAAACAGAAATTATGAGCAAATAAATAAAAAGTTGCATATTTCTGTTTGTCACATATTGAGCCTAAAGTCGGCCACAGAATTCGTACATTTTTGACAAACATAGTCGCCGCGATGATTTTCTTCGTGCCAAATCGTAGTTTGTGGCATAAATCCGTTGTGCAGAATCGCCGAACAAAATATCTGTCGAGGCCTGAATTCGTGTACGACGAGCCGCTTGTTGTCGTGCCGAAACGTAGTCTGTGGGGATTTCGCGACGAAAAGCCGAAAACCGCCAGACATTTCAGTGCCGCCGTTTAGTACAGTACAACGACAACCATGAACCCTTGTCTAAGCATGAGCCAAAACAAACAATTTATTGTCGAATTTATTGAAACATATCGAAAATTTCCATGTTTATGAAAAAAAATCGGAAGAATATAGAGATAGAAATAAAAAAAGGAAAGCCTACGAAGAACTTTCACAAAAATTCAAGGAAATTGATAAGAACGCAAGTGTTCAAACCGTAAAGAATAAAATAGATATCATGAGTACCAGTTTCAGAAGGAAGTTAAATAAAAGATTCACAGAAGTCTGGAGCTGTTGAAAATGAGGTTTATACTCCACATCTATGGTATTTTAAACATTTACATTTTCTCACGGACCAGGAGACAAGGCGTGAAGGGTAACATGAGGAGAAATAGTTTCCCTTAAGAGGGTTTTTTTCTTTATTATTAATGGAGCCACAGCTTTTAATAGCTCCAGATATGTATATATATATATATATATATATATATATATATATATATATATATATATATATATATATATATATATATATATATATATATATATATATATTTCGTCCATTCTTGAGTAATTGATCCACTAAGGTTTAAGTTTTAACTCATCCAACAAATTACTTATCATGGGAAATCGTTTTTCTTCTTAGGAGCCGTTTTTTGGCCAAGATTGAACGCCTTTTTTACTTCTTTCACTTAAAACAGCAGCTGCTGCTGCCACTGCTAATAGCTGCGACCGATTCATCGTGAGCACTGGAGCACTGGAGGATGATCCGCCACAGTGGCGCACCAAGGGGGGGGGGCTGCAGCCCCCCAGACCACCATCCTGCATATACAAAAATTAAAAAAGTACACTACTAATTGCAGAAATTCACCGAATTGCATTATTCAGCACCCCCAAGACAAATCAGCCCCCCCCCCCCAAGACAAAATCTGGGGTGCGTCCATGATCCGCCCTGTCTGTGCTCAAAACTACTGTACGAATATGCTCGTAGTCTGTGGCCGGTTTAATATGGAACACCTTATTTTCATATTGAAAGGTTATTTGCCGGCAATTATTTTTTTGTTTTTTAGTAAAACATTCCAGTTTAACTGAATTATTGTGAATGGATCCTCTAATGTCATTATTTTTTAATGTTGACATTGTTTATCGTTGATATTATGTTTCTAGCAAAAAACACAACGTTCAATTTAATGTGAGGTTAGTGGAATACGTTCCAAATATAGAATATATTCCATATCAGGACTGTTTCCAAATATTGTATTGTACGATTGTATTTCGTAGTAGGACTACTTAAAATATCAGATATGCAAAATGCAACCTTGGACAAATCCATAATGGGGCTTCTAAAGACGTTTACTCTGAGGAGATCTGCATTTTCATGAGGCAGCATGTAAAGCCTACCTCAAAGTACAGCATGTTGCCTATGTTAAAAATGGATTTGAGGCAACCGGCTTGTATCCAGTTAAACGAAACATATTTGACCAATCAGAATTTCTATCTGAGCTAGAACATGAGAAAAGCGTCAACGACAGCTCATCGGATGGCGACATGAATCACCCTAATTACGTTTCGTCCAAAGAATGCCAGTTCCAAAACTAAAAAAAATGGCTGGATAATGGGGGAGAAAATCAGGAAAGGCGGCCGAGATAATTCTATCTCCGTATCTCAATGAATAGAAAACTTCGATAGTTACAAGCGAGGAGAAGAAATTAAAAGTTGCCAGGAATCTTGCAAAAGAGGGCAACATAAAAAAGAAAAACAATGAAAAAAGAAACATGAATGATGCAGGGTCAAACGGATTAGCGGCTACCAAAAGACAGCAACGAAAATGTTTGCTATCTAGCGCGTTAGATGGGCCAGATGACGCTCTTGAACTGCAGGATTCTTCCGATGATGATCGGTCTAACGAATTACCTACAAGATCCCCTGACGACGAGTGGAGAAATATGGATCCAGTGTGCTTTATGTAGCCAGTGGGCACACGAAGAATGCTCAGGTGCACTGAGCAAGCATTTTGTTTGTGATCTTTGTAAATAGCGTGTGTTTATTAATGTATCTTTTTGTTTGTGAGAAAGTCGCTTTTAGCAGCTTTAACTTAACATTTTTAATGTGCTTAGTTTTTATATTTTGTTCGAACGCAAATCGTTTTCTGATTGATGTGCCTGTAGATACTATCACTTTTCGAGTTTAAATAGATGTTTATTTCACATTATTTATTTCACGTGTTTACCGGCGGAATGATCCATACCAATGCAAACATGGCTACCAAGACTTCGCAGCAATGCGAAAATGCGCGTCGTTCTTCAGTTAGTAGATTGCGCCAAGTAGTGTTTTGGAAATAAACTGGTATTCCATATGTGCGTCAGAGACCGACAAAACTGGTCACCATTGATTCTAATGAAATTTTATATACAGGAAGGACATCGAAAAATAAGATACAGGTATTTTTTACCTGAAAATAAAGGGGTAGAAATGGGCCTTCAAATTTGACAAAAAAAATACGTCTTTTGCTAGAGCACAAAGAAACTAGACGGAAATAACATGGTGGAGTGTAGAGGGAAGATTTCTTTTGGGACCTCCGGCCACATTATGTTATAGGTTATAGCCCACTTACAGTCAGATTATAAAATAACATTAATTTTAAGAAACATTTCCTTTTTTGGTTCATTCTGATATTTCCTCTAGTTTTTTAACTACTGTCAAATAATATATAAATTTTTTTGTCAAAATTTATATTCCATTTCTGCCCCGTTAATGTGAATATCAGCACCTAAAAAAATACGTGTTCCATATTTTTTGATGTTTTTATAGCTGATGTGCACCCAATTTCTTAAAGTCGATGACAACTAGTTCCTTTGGTCTCTGTTGCAGGGGGAATGGGGTCACTGTAGATTGCATACTATTTCAGATAATGTTGTACAAGGAGGCTGAGGTAAGTGATTTATAAACAAAGTCTCCCTTATTACATCACAGCAGAGAAAACTCAAAAACTTTTTTTTCGTAGTTTCCCATGTTGTCTGTGAAGCACTAAACTAAAGTCGAATTTTTAAGCACTGTGATGGAGGGTCAAAAATATCTTTCTTCCTTCTTTCCCTCTCCCCCACTTCATTATGTTAGTAACACTAATTTCTAGAAACATTTTCCTTTTTGATTCATTCCTAAATCACCCCTAGTTTTTGAGATATAACCAAAAAATGATTTTGTACCAAATTGCAAGGTCAATTAATGGACATTAATATTAGCAGCTAAAAAAAATAGGTGTGCCTTATCTTTCGATGGTCTACCTATATAGGACTGTTCATTAAAATCGGTGACGACCAGTTCTGTCAGTATGTTTGTAAGTCGTAAGTAAAGAATAGAATATTTCGATTGTAAATTATTGGTAGAAAATAATTTTAAAGCTGTATAATTTTCTCACAAGTTATAGAACAATTTTTTGAAATACTTAAATACAATTCAGTTTCTAAAGAACAATAAAAGATGTAAAAATCTGATACTATTTAGAAATTTTATATAGGTACTAGGTACCTTTTTTTATCCAAGACATCAGGGGATGTAGACTTCAAGCCTAAATACTTACGTGCCGGGGGTATCCGAAGAGAAGGGAAATGTATTCTGTTGACACGGGATTTAAAGGATTGGAGGTTGGGACGGGTAGGGAAAATATCTGCAGGCAATTTGTTCCTTAATCTGGAGACTAGGTATGAATGAGCGAGAGAAGTAGTCTGTTCTAGGCTTTTGCAGCTGGACAGTAAAGGATGCATACGTACTGCGCATCTTGTTTGTTCTATTAGGAACAGGGAAGCCGACGCACTGTGGTCTAAACTGAGTTTTTACGGCGACAAAAGTATTTTTAAAATTTAATAACAATAAAAACATTATTTTTGCACTATACTGTTTATATTTTTATTGATTAGTACACAATAATAATAAAAAATACATTTTAAGATCAAAGACTATGTATAGAAAAGCTGTACTCTATAATGAAAAGGGTATGAAACACACAGTATTTTTTAAAAAATCTACACAATTTTTAAGGCACTTTTCAATTATTCTAGGTAAGATTTTTAGGAAGAATAGAAGTATATATACACTAAAATATCACCAAATAAAAATTTACTAAACAAGGCCTACATCAGCATCTGATTCTTCCTCGTTCGCTGATAAGTCTTCATCATCAGTGCTCAAGCTAAACTCAGGCAGTTGAATGATTTGGATAACTTCTTGTGACAGTGTACTGGCTTTTTTCTTGCTAATTTTTCTCATGCTTGAGATTAGTGGATCTGAGGACACTAGCAAAATGTGAAAAAGATCTTCCATATTTGTTCTTCTATTAACTTTTCATGTACTGTGCTCTCGATAATATCGACATTCCTTGTGTTTCGCTTCCAGAGCTTCTTCGCTTAGTTGACCGATGGGTACTAATAACGAATCCATTGCATCAGCTCCGTGGATGAGTATCTTATGTATACTGGCAGGCATGTAGTACCATGGATATTTTCCACTAAGGCATACCGTTCTGAAAGCATCTGTGTTCAGCTTGTAGCCACATGATATAGCTTCCAATATAACTGCAAATCGTTTTATTAGGGATTCGTCTATTCCAGTAATCCTCGCTGCTTGTGAAGGATCTCTAAAAAAACGTCTGGCAGTGTTACCATCATTTGTGCTTCCTTTGCCTTGTTTCACAACATCTACTAACAGGCCTGTTTCTTCCCCCAGTTTATTGATAATTTCGTTTTTTCTAGCCTTATATTCTTCTGCTTCTCCTTTGACACGCCACGTCTTAAATGGTAGTCTGTACGACATGTGCAAAATACATTCAAAAAACCTAATGTGAGCATGTAAAGTAGATTGGCCATATTTAAAAAAATTTACATTGCACGGCCTTTTAAGAACATGCTCGATGTTATTCATTTGCTTAGGCGTGGCTTTGCATATGTAACATGTCTGCGAAGACATGTTGTCAGCTAAGGAATTTACTACTTTTCCATCTACCATGGTTTGCAATAAAGTATGGTGAACTTGAATTGAGGATCTCCATTCAATAAGGGGACATGCGCTCGGCCCGGTCCGACCGGACCCTACCCAACCCTGAATGTATGTAAATCCAACCTTTGTGCGTAGAATTTTAGAAACAAGCAAAAAACAAATTCCTTAGCGTTGATTCTCAGCAAACTTCCAGCGAGAAAGTTGTTCCTTATAGTCTAAAGAACAATCGTGCGAAGGCACGAGATATTTTGACAAAAAATAAACAAATTAGAGCAGGTTTAATCCAGCGTTGCGCGCCGCGCGTATATTTCGATGCGTGCGTAGTAGTAGTTTGAACATTACAGAAGATAATTTGACGTTTAACAGATGACACAATAATTGTAAAAAAGTGTTACAAGACTAAAAATTGTTTTATTAATAGTTATTTATACTATAAGGGATGTAAGTAACATTTACCAGTCGAGGACGAATTTTGCGCCCGAGCGATAGCGAGGGCTGCAAAAAAGTCCGAGACTGGTTAATGTACTTACATCCCATATAGTATATAACATTTTTCCCCCTCCCTGAATTGTATGTTTACCAGAAAATGCTGGATATATTTTTGGATTTTTATTATCATTACTAGAGTTTAACAAAAGGGGGTAATTCCAGAGACGGCTTCTAACCTAGTTGGAAATAAAATTAGGATTCGATTTGAAAATAAAATACAAATATTTATTTACCCACATTGTGTTATTTGAAAGTGCGAGATACGAAAATATCATACAGGGTGTCTGAAAAGTCTTAGCATGGGCAAATATCTTAGTAAAGATAGCAACACCAAATTGTAGTTGTACCTTATTGGTTAGTAAATCTACTTTTTTACGTAATTTGACTCTTTCAATCCCCTTGGGGGGTTACGCTAGCGAGTTGAGGTCCAAAATTTTGGATGCAAACCTATGCCCTGTGGCCTCTTCGTTTAAAAGTCTTCAAAAAAGAAACATTGTTTTAGTATTTTAGTATTTATTTATTATTGTAATTCATGTTTAAATGGCAAGCCTATAAAAATTATAACTCGTAAATCGTATAATCGGGCGGGGCACAAGTCGACCATTAGTCGGCCACTTGTGCCAAACAGTACAAGTCGGCGCTGCTATTTTTTGTTTTGTAGGGCACTTTTGTCTAACTTTTTTCCAACTTTACTTCTTCATTTGTCGTTTTTATATGTTTTGTTTTTTGACATCTGCGCAGTAGACCAAAATGCGTACCACGCGCAAACCGAGCGTGCTAGACATGCGCACGGAATTTCAGGAGTTGGACTTTGGTGTCTACATTTGAACCCATTCATTTTTCAGAATATATCTCCAGTAGTTAAGGTACCACTACGTATTTAACTTTATAACTTTGTTCCCAAGTTTTTTTCGACTTTATTTTTCATTTTTTGCCATGTGCGCAGTAGACCAAAATGCGTACCACGCGCAAACCGAGCGTGCTAGACATGCGCACGGAATTTTAGGAGATGGACTTTGGTGTCTACATTTGAACCCATTCACTTTTAAGAATATATCTCCAGTAGTTAAGGTACCACTGCGAATTTAGACAACAAAGTACATCCCCTGAAATTTCGTGCGAATGTCTAGCCCTCTTGGTTTGCGCGTGGTACGCATTTTGGTCTACTGCGCACATGGCAAAAAATGAAAAATAAAGTCGAAAAAAACTTGGGAACAAAGTTATAAAGTTAACTACGTAGTGGTACCTTAACTATTGGGGATATATTCTTACAAGTGAATAGGTTCGAATGTAGACACCCAAGTACATCTCCTGAACTTGCGTACGCATGTCTAGCACGCTCGGTTTGCGCGTGGTACGCATTTTGGTCTACTGCGCAGATGTCAAAAAACAAAACATATAACAACGACAAATGAAGAAGTAAAGTTGGAGAAAAGTTAGAAACAAGTGCCCCACAAAACAAAAAATAGCAGCGCCGACTTGTGCTGTATGGCACAAGAGGTCGACTAATGGTCGACTTTTGCCCCGACCGATTATACGATTTACGAGTTATCATTTTTATAGGCTTGCCATTTAAAAATGAATTACAATAATAAATAAATACTAAAATACTAAAACAATGTTTCTTTTTTGAAGATTTTTAAACGAAGAGGCCACACGGCATAGGTTTGCATTCAAAATTTTCGACCTCAACTCCCTAGCGTAACCCCCCCGAGGGGGTTGAAAAAGTAAAATTACATAAAAACGTAGATTTATCAACCAATAAGGTACAACTAAAATTTGGTGTCGCTATCTTTATTAATAGTAAAGATATTTGCCCATGCTAAGACTTTTCAGACACCCTGTATGATATTTTCGTATCTCGCACTTTCAAATAACACAATGTGGGTAAATAAATATTTGTATTTTATTTTCAAATCGAATCCTAATTTTATTTCCAACTAGGTTAGAAGCCGTCTCTGGAATTACCCCCATTTGTCAAAATTTAAATCATTACATTCGATAGCATTCTCATTAAATTATGAAGGCAGCCGTGATCCGTTGCCAGAGCAATATAAGCAGTTTTTATTTTATCAACAACGTCAAGTTGACAATTCATAGCGAAAAGCTTGAAGAAGTCGAATTATTTGATTCTGTGTGGACAAAATGGATGTTTCAGACATAGAAGAATCAGCAAATATTGCTCGTTTATCTCTACTACCGGAAAAGTCGAAAAAAAGGTATGAAGCAGCATATAAATCTATTACGGTTTGTTTTGGTCATACGAAGTTAAAGTATTATTATTATAGCAGTTGCAACAATTGGTTAATTTTTAGGATTAGGCCTACCTTTTTGAATATATTCACTCATTCCTTGAACGTTTTATTTTGGTTTGTTTTTCCATTTAGTCAAAATTTTTTTTCCTAACCTTGAATTTAATTTTTACAAATTTTCCGTCACTAGTTTGTCTTGGATCCAGCCTTGTTTTCCCTCTTTCTGTATAGTTAATCCCTAAGGAAATATGTCCGAATTTGGCCCTAAAAACTATATTTGGCTATTAATATAAATTAGAATTTGTTTACATGACGAAATAACACGTTATTTTTGACATTTCAATCAGCTGGAACTACTGTCGTTGGGATCACTCGAGTGAAAAATAACCTATCATCCGGTTTTTTCAATAACCTGAATCATCCGGTTATCATCGGCTATAATTCGAGTGACGAAAAATCGGTTTTTATTTTCCAACACGTCTACAATTAGTTGCTGATTTACCTACTACCGAGTTAAATCACTCGATTCTCGATCGTCGCGTCCTTCAAGGTCGCGTCGCAAGTAGTGTTGGGATCACTCGAGTGAAAAATAACCTATCATGCGGTTTTTCAATAACCTGAATCATCGGTTATAATTCGAGTGACGAAAATTCGGATTTTACTAAACTACATATACATTTATCAATATAAAAGAACCATTGTTCGGCTCGCCACAAAGCACAACGGAGACTAGACTGACGATAAAGATAAATAAAAATATTGAATTCTAAGAACTTTTAACCCTTTGCTTCAACACCGATGTATGTAAACATTCGCATTCGAATTCGTGTGAAAAACCGGCGAGTGATAAATTAGTTTTTAAAATAAAATCATTTGAATTCTCAGTAGTCAGTAATTCTCAATACAAATTCTGTAGAGGAACGACGAACCGTCAGTATTAATATTAGTATTCGAGTGAAAAACCGGTTATCATCCGGTTTTTAAAATCACTTGAATACTCAGTAGTCGGTTATTAAAATAAGTCGGTTATTCCCAACACTATACTGTCTGTCAAACCTGTGGTAAACCCTTAGTTTTCTGTCCTGAGCCGCCCTCTGTGACTGTTATTGGAAAACGTCGAAGCCAGGAACGATGGAATCTGCGTTCTAAGTTCTAGGTCCCTTGATTTTAAAGGTTTCTAATGTTCATTCATGCATTACGGTGTTCGAGGTTGACCAAAATCGTAGGTGGGGTGCATTTGTACTGCCAATTGTACGAACTATTAATGAATGTCGGTTTATGGACATGGAAACACGTATTTAATTGTTAGTTTTGTTGGTATATTGCCGGTGTTCATTGGTTGGGTTAATTTTACTGGCAGAACATCGTGACAATGCGTTGAAGGGAATACCATCGAATCAAAGCTTTCAGAACTGTACATAATTGGGTACCAAGGGGTACTTCGAAACAACCCTGTGACGTCACTTGTGCAAGAAAATCGATATTGGAATTTTTAGCAAGGATTGGGTGTGGCACCGGAGCAGAGGTTCTTTTCACAAACTGATCGCGTCGTCGACTGTATCGTATTCTAAAGTCTTTAGAAAGACACCCAAAATTGGGATCCGTGAATGCGGTACAACTAAGTTCTTTTACGTTGTTTTGTTGTTTGCCATTTTGGCGTTACGTTGTTGGTCCAGTGAGGCCGTTTTAGTTGATTTTGTAGAAGAAATTCGACATCTCTTCGTCGGTTTTTACGACGACAGCGGACATGTGGACTTAGACCCGACCCGAGATCGACAGGTATGCCTTTTTGCCACTATTAAACCCTTAAAAATACAGAATCCCGCGATTAAACTGCTATTTTAATTAATTTTCGTTGATTTCCTTTTTGATTCTATTTTTTTTACGACGTCCACGTTTTTAATTAGTTTTTCTGTAGTTAAAACTTCTCTAAATACAAGTAGATCGCTACATTTCGTGGTAAGAAAATTATGTACAGATGGTTCTTTTTTATTAAAAATTAAATGGGGTTTATGTGACCTTCACAGGTTTGTAGGTCAAATTCTTATCGATACCTAATTTTTTTTGTCAGCTATGCTAGCTTGATTTACTACATTCTTTGATAATGTTGGTCAGAACTCTACCGGGTGACCCAAGGTTAAATTTTATTTTGTTATTTCGTATTCATAGTCATAGTGAATCAGTCATTGGTGTATGCCCGTGAATTGGAACCTAATGATGTTTCTTTTTATCAACTAATTATGCTAATAAGCGATAGCCAGGTCATTAAAAATTCAGATCTTGTGTTCTGGACTGTCAGCTGACAGCGTTAGAGACCGGCAATTTAAAACTATAGTAATTTGGGTAAATATTTTAAATGTCTGACAGTCAGAAGTGTTGACTTTCGTATTTCACTTATTCTTTTTCTGCTGCTAATTAGCTTTTAATTAATATTGGGTATAACATAGACAGGGCTGATTCTTAATTATTAGATTTGGTTACAAAATTTCAGGGTGGGTGTAATATAGTACCGTTAACTATTCACTATGGCCTATGGTATTTGTTCATTCTTGGGTTACGCTTATAGATACGGTATGGTTATTCTATATTCATAAATATTAAGCTACATTTACTATATTTGGATGTATATGTTTAGTAATAGTAATACTGAATTTCTCTTTTGATTATACTTAACGTGCTAAATTTTATCACATTGTATTTTGCGGCTAAACTTTTCTTTTGTGTAATTAAGCGATTACCTAACAATTTTGGTTATTTTGTCACCAGTGTATGATCTAATTGTTTAAGATTTTTGTAGCTGCATTACTTATCTAAATATAATTATTTTATAATGAATATTTGTCTGTGTACAGTAGCGTACAATGGCTACTTTTATGTAAATTTTAACTTAACTTTGATTTGTTAATTAATTGGCTTCGATATTGCCTGTTTATTTTTTTTTTGACCTGATGTCTATTTAATTGTCTATTGAAAATATTTCCTTCGGTTTTATTTTCTTGATACCAGTGAATAATTGTATAAGGCCTTCAGCCACTAAAAGTTTTTTTTTGTGATTTAAATTTAATATTTCTTCTAAATTATATTTGCATAGTACCTGAATTTTACCTTGCCTTGACGCATACCTTTTGTTTTATCAGGGTCTTTCTGCTGGGAGACAGCACTTCTTTCTGCTTACTGAGAGACAGACACCCACAGTCTTTCTTTTTGCTGGGAGACAGCACAACCTCTTTTTGCTGGGAGACAGCACAATCTCTTTTGTGGCTGGGAGACATCTCCAGTCTTTCATCGTGCTGTGAGTCAGCTAAGCTGCCTAGGCCAGCTCAGCATTGACCTAGGACACCGTCAACAGGGGATGAACCCCTTCAGGCAACTTTTCCTTTATTTTATAATTAGTGTTACCTTTCTTTTACGATAACAACTTTATTCGATTTTGGCTCTAACCATGGTTAGCATTATTAATTTAAAGCGGATTAGTACCTTACCTTTTTGACTTTATTTCCCCCTCAGGGTTTGAATTTAGTTACTGCAAAACCGGTCATACGACCTGCGAATGGTTATTATAATAATAATAATAAGTTTATTTAATAATACTTAATAATTCCTAATAATGTTATTTTATCAAATTTCACAAAAGGACAAAATCCACTGATGTGTAATTAGAAATTTTGCCCTAACCATTCTGTAATATATTTGTAAATTTGTTTTAAGGGTAGTGTTTTATTTGTCTCACCAGCCGACGCAGTTTCTTGGAATTTTTTTTTTTTTGATACTATGGTAACTATATGTGAGTGAGTGAGCTGAAAGCGAGATCCCAACACTATCTAGGAGGGTTTCTGTTTTTCACTCGGCATTAAAAACAGTGGCGCCCTTATAAAACCCCCCCTCTCTCCGGCATTGGAGCTAGGGCATATTTTTTTTGGCACGCATGCGCAAGCCTCTCGCATTCAACTCAACTCTTTACGTGAGTTAATTTTGTAAATTCTCAATATTTTTTTTTTATTTTTACCGAACTTTGAATTTTTATTTATGAAGGGTAAGTAGAAGTAAAATTCTTCTTCTGTGCGAAAAAGAGCGTGGCAAATCCTTTAAGAATTGGTGCCAAAGCAAGACGGCTACTGCAGTCTCAGGAGCCTTGTTTTTGGCGTATTTCCACGAGAAAAGTGCTTTAGTGAAGTCCCCATCAAGCTTATGGTGTGAGTATTCGATGTTGAAGTCCACCCTTTTTATAGAGGAAAATATAGATATTTCTAAGTATCCAAAACTTCGAGCATTTTTGAAAAGAAAAAATGATGGTTACAGACCCAAAAAATCGAATGTGTTTAACAGGGAAGATGTGAATAAGTTCATGCTTGAAGCCCCCGATGATATGTACTTATTGATGAAGGTCGTAATGGCAATGGGAGTTGCTGGGGCGTGCCGTTCTAATGAACTCTGTGAAATGAAAATGGACAATGTTAAAATAAGTCAAGAAGTCATAATTGTGACCATTCATGACTCCAAAAATGGAATGTCACGTACATTTACAGTGACAAAAAGTGACGACACTCAGGTTTGTCATTTCAAAATAATTCAAAAGTACATTGATATAAGATCCCACATGACGACTATTAATCCGCGCTTCTTTATGCGATATCAAAATGGAAAGTGCTTAAACCAGTCTGTTGGGAAAAATACGTTTTCGTCAATTCCAAGTAAAATTGCGAAATTTCTAAAGTTTGAGAACTTCAAAATGTATACTGGACACTCTTTTAGAAGAACGTCGGCAACTTTATTAGCAAATACTGGAGATGATGTATTAGCTATCAAGCGACATGGTGGACGGAAATCCGCTACTATTGCGGAAAGTTACGTAGCTGAGAGCCTCAACAATAAAAAGGAAGTAGCGAATAAAATTTTATACAATAAGACCCAGCCAGAAGTCTCTTGCAGTGCTTCAACAGTGACAGAAACATTGGTTAGAAATGAAGGATCTGTGGAGTCAGAAAATGTAATACACATCAAGAAGAAACGAGAAAACGTGTTTCCAAATTTTGTTAATAATGTGAATAATTGTAATAATTGTACCATTAATATTCATTTCAATTAATATCACCGGATTTTTGTAATATGTTGATGAAATCAAAAATTAAAGTTATTCTTATAATAATTTCAGATTATTATTTCCCTAGGGATGTAAGTTGACTTACATCCTGTCGTTAAGGGCAACCAATACCTTGTTGAGTAACTTTCACTTCCGTCTGTCAAAGCAGTGTCAAAATAGGTTGCTTACAATACAGGGAGGGGGAAAATTATATTATCGAATATAAATTTTTGTTAATACAATAAAGCATTTTAATACAAAGGATTTTTTAATATGAAACATTATATCATTCATGTTTAAAACGTAGGAAAAGCATGCATCATAATCATTTCACTTTTTTGGATTTACTGCCTGTAACAGCTGTGTTTTGAAAAAGGTTTTCGTAAAATTTGCAACCTTCAGGACTAAGATATAACCAAAGTTTTCAAATCATTCAGTTGTTCGCGAGAAATTCCGACATCTTTAGCAAGCGCCGATTTTTCTACATTTTCAAAAGTGATTACTTTCTCGAGAATAATAGTTGCGTGATTTCATTATAACTGGAAAAGACGTCAATGTGGCCATGTGCAAAATAATTAATTTTCACCACTTTTTACAATTTAGAAAAATCGTCGCTTGCTACAGATGTCGGAATTTCTCGCGAAAAACTGAATGATTTGAAAACTTGGTTAAATATCTTAGTCCTGAAGGTTACAAATTTTAGGAAAACCTTTTTCAAAACACAGCTGTTAAAGGCAGTAAGCCCAAAAAAGTGAAATGATTATGATGCATGCTTTTCCTACGTTTTAAAAATTAATGCTATAATGTTTCATATTAAAAAATCCTTTGAATTATTAAAATGCTTTGTGTTAACAAAAATTTATATTTGATAATATACTTTTAATAAAACAATTTCTATTCTTGTAACACTTTTTTACAATCATTGTGTATATTTTAAACGTCAAATTATCTTCTGTAATGTTTAAACATTACTACGCACGCATCGAAATGTATATACACGCGGCGCGCAACGCTGGATTCAACCTGCTCTAATTTGTTTATTTTTTGTCAAAATATCTCGTGCCTTCGCACGATTGTTCTTTAGACTATAAGGAACAACTTTCCCGCTGTAAGTTTGCTGAGAATCAACGTTAAGGTATTGTTTTTTAATTGTTTCTAAAACGCGACGCATAAAGGTTGGATTGCATATATATTCAGGGTTGGGTTGGGTCCGCCGGGCCGGGCCGAGCGCATGTCCCTTTATTGAATGGGGCTCCTCAATTTCGTTTCCTTGAAAGTTTATTAAAGTAGGTTTTAGTTGTGAAGCCTGGTTCTCTATGTGGTCACCTTCTTTTCTTATTATCTCATGTGATTCTTTTATAAACTGCAGTTTTATTGCACGACAATATTTTGTTGAGGAGGTCCTCGGATTTTGCCAAACAATATATTCTGATAAATCCGTTTTTGCTGTCATTTTCAATGGCACAATGGATGTTAATAATATATCCGAGTCGGTGGCGTCTAAATTTTCAACAAATTTTTGTTTATACAACGTGTGGCTGGAACTTCCGTCAAAACCCCATTTATATGTTATTTCAAATAAACAATCGTTTTCTTTCTCTAGTACATCCAAAATAACATCGTTTTGAACATTAGACAGACGTTCGGTGGTGGGGTCTAATAAATTTTGTAATTTAACTTCTGCCATAGTTTCTGTAACTGCTGGACCATGTATATCGGGGTAGCATCGCTTTTTCGCTTCCAAAATTTTGTTGTAAGCTGGATATAGGTCTATATTTCTGGCTTTTGCTCCATTCCTAAGCTGGATGTATTGGTCTTTAGTTAATATACAATCGATGATTAAAGCCAGTGCTTCATCTGCAGTGTATGCCCGTATGCTTGAAGGTAATGGCTTTTTCTTCATAAATTTAAGTGTGCGTGGGCTGGACGTTGAAGCTTTTCTAATAACATGAGCCACACTCCTTTGGCCCTTCTTGGAAAAACCCAATTGTGTAGCGAATGCTAGCTCTTCCGGTGAATGGGACGAAAGTAATTTTTTGCTATATCTTTGCTTGGATCGAGTGCTCGAAGTAGTAAAAATCTTCTTTGGACGCCCATGCGATGTTGGTGTGTGTGTGGCAGTAGAAATATGCTCAGCACCACAAACATTTTGCTCAATAAGTTTTCTTTCAAGCCATTCTTGATTGCGTTTGAGAAAGCTTTTCATGTTTCTACCACTTGCCTTCCGCCGATAAAAAAATTTTTGACAGAAAAATGATATCTTTGTGGTAACTATCTCTTTAGGGCAATCTGGCCGTTTAGAAAGCACGTAATCAATTAACGGTCTTTTACTATCTGCAGTGGTAACCTTATTAAGAAGTTTCTCGCTCTTTACATATTCAAATAGCTGCAGTCGAGTCAGCTGCATTGATGCGTCTAGAAAAAAAATAAACTTTTTTTTTGTATTTCCGCAAATCCACGCATATTAAGTTAGGTGTCAAAATAAAGACAATGGATCATAGAAAATAACATTAAAAATTTGGGACGGAAAAAAGGGTACATTTTTTTTCTGTCTTAGCAAAGCTAGTATAAAACGAAAATATTGGTTGTTTGTGCAGAATTTCTTTCTTCGAATACCAGATACATATACATAAATTTAAACTATTCTTATTTACAATATTTACATACTTGAAGAACCACTTGACATGCTGGTACCAAATAATAATCAAAACAAAAGCACAAATCATTGAAAAACACTTGGAAATATGACCGATTATAAGGGAGTACAAAGCGAAACTGATAGACCACCTGGGTAAGCTCGACTTTCGGTCTCGCTACCTGCTTAACACGTACAAGTATGAACAAATCCGTCGAGCTTTAGCCTAATTGGTTATTTAGGAATAAAAACAAACTGGTTAATATGCATGTCTAGACAATGAATTTTGGCCTTTTTGTCGCCGTAAATTTAATTTTTAGACCATAGTGCGACGTCCCTTGTGCGAAATTAAGGACGAAGGCGGAACGACAAAAGCGATTCTATTGGTCGCTGGGCGGCCATCTTAGGATTTTTGACCTTGCGCTTTTATTCCGCAAAAATGTCGTCTGGTTTAACTTTTTACGGATGTCCGCCAAAATATCAGATAAGTTCTAACACAACAAAACCTAAGCAAACCCAACTTGTTAATTATTACCATTTGGTTTGGTCAATTTTTCTCCACAAATAGCCGTCAGGTGTAATTAGTTTGGTGTATGGACACCAAACTTATATCTTAAACTTAACCAAAATATCCATTTCTCTGCCATGGGGCAGAGAAATGGATATTATCTTGTGCTAAATTTCATGATCAAATAAATTTTATAAATTTTTTTTCTCAGTTATCTTTTCTGTATCGTACGGGAAGGTTCTTGATTTTTTTTTTATTAATGTAACCTTTTATTATTAGCACTAAAAGACAATTACTTACTGTTAATGTCCATTGTTGAGAATTTAAGAAAGTAAAGTAAATAGGTACAATGGATAACTAACCGACAGATTTTAGTAGTTTATGTTATGACATGACTGTTTGTTTGCATGACTCATATCTTCAGCCAGAAAAGTGCTGAACACAGGAGATATGTTCCGCTGAAAACTGCGCATTTATTTCTGCGTATTTCAGTCTTTAATTCCGCACGTGGGACGTCGGTTTCAAGGTGGGAATAATACCGAGTATAGTACTTCAGAGCAAAATCCGTCGAAGTACCGGTGGAAAAGAGATAAATTCCAAGCAGCGCGGCGATGAGCGAGAGAAGGGTTTTCTTGTGATGACTGGGTCATTGATGGCTCTCTTTTGGATAGAATCAAGGATGTTAAGTGTCAAAGGTGGTGCTGCTCCCCAGATGTGGGAGCAATACTCTAGATTGGGTGTTATTTGGGAAACATAGAGAGTGTGTAAGTTAGAAGGGGGGAAGTACTTTCTGGCTCGAAAGAGAAAACTAAGCTTTTTAGCTGCCGACGTGTCTACTGAAGTAATGCGTTTGTGCCAGCTGAGATTATGTTCGAAAGTTATGCCAACAAGATCGAACGTTTCATTGTTGCCAGATTTTTTTGCGTGACAGGGGGCAAGACTGGGTTTTGGAGGCGTTGAACTGAAAAAGCGTTCTTGGCATCCCAGTCTAAGATTAATTGAAGATCTTGGGACAGAGATAGGTGCATAGATCTGCGCCTACCTATTATCCAGCTCTTGATTCGAGACTTGAAAAATGAATACTGGAGTGAAGAGTGCTATCGTCAGCATAGCTGTGGATGGGATTAGTAGTTGAAGAAAGCAGGTTATTTATGTGAAGAAGAAATAAGGTTGGTGCCAGGACTGAACCTTGAGAGACGCCAGCATTGATAGGATGGAAATTAGATAAGCGACCGTCAACCACGACAGATTTGCGCCGGTTAGAGAGGAAGCTACCGATCCAGGTACATAGTTTGGTAGGAAGACCGTAAGACGGTAGTTTGTTGTTTGTTGACGAGTGCGACAAGCCATACTTTGTCAAAGGCCTTGGAAATATCAAGAGCAACAGTCTGAGATTTGCCATGAAATTCCAGTTATGTGTGACAAAGCTAAGGAGATAATGTGGATCTTTGGTAACAAATTCCGTACTGTGTGTCATGGATGATTTTGTGTGTTTCTAGATATTTTAGAATTTGCAAGTTGATCGCTTTCTCCATAACTTTGCTAACAACAAAGAGAAGAGAGATAGGTCTATAATTGGATGGAAGGGACTTGGAACCTTTCTTCGGAACAGGCTGCGGACGACTAGTCTTCCAGCTATCTGGGAGGATACCCTTATCATAAGAGGTCTGTAAAAGACGAGTTAAGATAGGTGCAAGTTCTGGAGCGCATTTTTTTAGAACAATTGCTGGTATGCCATCCAGACCGGAGAACTTTTTGGTGTCAAAGGATAGAAGATTTTTTTGAACTTGTTTGACTTTAAGTATTATGTAGGGCATTTTTTGGGGTATAGACGTAGCGGTTGGAAGAGCGAAATTGGCGAGAGGGATTAATGTGGAATTGGCAGCGAATTGTTTAGCAAATAGTTCAACTTTCCCTTTAAGGCGGCTACAGACGACATGGCAAGCCTTGACCAATTGGCCCGCTCGTTCCAACGTTGGCACATAGTATTGATGCAAAACATATGACAAAACAAAGCCAACGTTGGCGCTGGCCAGGGTTCGCCTAGTAAGCGGTAATTTCGACACACATCAAAGAGACTTGTTGAAACGCGCCAGTGGGCTTGATCGCCGTACACACGTATTCAAAATCACTTGCAGACATTCTGCAGAAATTAATGAACTTTAGAGATGCCTCCTTTCTCAAATCGCCAAGTAAATCACTTCCATTGTAACTAAAAAATTATTTGTAGTGTGAATGTTCATTTAAATATTATTTAGTTAACCTACCTTGTCCTACTTAGATAAAGCGAATTAGTCCACCACCTGCGTTTTTTTTCTTTTTTTAATAGTTTTTGATAAAAATAATGCAGCTGAGCTTAAAAGTAGAGCAGACGCTGCTATCACGTCATCATCGGACTCCATTTTGTCTGTCTTGTACACTTGTAGAGATTCGCTTTCACTTGTCTCGAAAACACTGGCAAAGATAAAACATCTCGTGTGTACGGTCGTCGGTGCGCGAATATCAAGCAAAGACCAACGTCTCTACAAACGCTGGTTGAAACGCTGGCCAAGGCTTGCCATGCCATTTGTAGCCGCCTTTAGACGTGGAGATAATTTCCTTGTCAGAGGTCAGGGGAGGAAAAATGCTTCTACAGAAGTTTTGACTAACGTTTTTAGCAAGTGACCAGAAAGATTTGCTGCCGTTGGGACAGAAAAGCACTTTATCTTTTATGTGGTTGTTAAAAGCATTTTTGGACTCTAAGATAGTTTGGTTGTATTGATTTCTTGCCTCGGAGAAAATTTGACGATTTTCGGGTGTAGGATTTTGAACATACCTTTTGTGAGCTTGGATTTTTTTGAGTCTAGCTTTATCGCAGGCCTTGGAGAACCGTGGCTTTCGATTGTGGAGTTTAGGTTTCTTGCGGGTATGTGGAATGAAACTTTCAATACCTGCTTAAATGATATCTGTGATATGAGACCAAATTTCGGAGGGATCGGGAGTGGAAAAACAAGGAAAGCAGAGAAGAAGTTTCGAAGACCATTGCAGTAGGCAGAATTGTATTGCTAGATCGTGCTACTTAACCAACAAGAATATAATCATGATGAACCAAAACATCCCATTTGAATTTTGACATATTACAAAATAATTTTTGATATAGAAATTGAAGGTTCGGATGCAACAATAATGTAATGCATATAAATAAATATGCATGAATCATAAAATAAAGGTTTTTACCTTTTTACAGAAGTTTATATCTATTATCTAATTTAGTTTTCAGAAGTTGACATTACGAGTTAAGTCTTTGTTTTAATTATATTGGCTAAATTTGAATATGATTAAAACATTACAGACTAGTTACGAGTTCAATATTTATAAAAAAATGTTGGGATGATATGCGGAATGACCTTTAAAAATGAAACAATTATGTCTGTTTAGTAAACGATTATATTACTGAATTAAACAAAATATATTTACATATAAAAACAATATACACAATGAAATATATACATAGATAAAATAGTATTTTATGAATATTTTACGTTACGTTTATGGTCATCCTACCAATTGCCGATTGCAGATAAAAGCAATCCACCAACAATTGCACGTAAATATAGGAATTTTTTCATATAAAGTAATGAATATTAAGACGTATTGCTTTAATTTTTAGTCACAATTTTTGAAAAATATCACTCTACCACATTTGGCTTGTCGCTTGCGCCTAACCACTTTAATATATTTATATAAAAAAATTATAATCAGATCATTTATCATTACAACAGCAGTACCTAAGTGCCTAATAGTTTAAAAAAGCGTTTTTAACAGATTCTGGAATAATATAATTGTTATTGCATGAGTATGAAAACAGTAAATATAGTATTCTTTTAACATAAATACCCTATATTGCTTCGTAACCTACTTTCAATAAATACATTTACCGATATCTACATTTAAATAGTTTTTAAGGTATAAAAATTTGAGTAATACAATTGAACTGTTAGGGCATCATTGTATTTGAATCTAAATATTTTTAGTATGCTATTCTAATGATACATGTACATAAATCAGTACATTAGTATTTTTCAGATCTGCAGAAGTGGAGACAGAAGCACTATAATATAAAATTATAAAACTTAATAAAATCATAAATAATATATACATCTAAAACTACATGATTGGATTATTTTTCTACAATCAGTATAAGAATTATTTTGTAATTTATCAGTCACATGCCACATCTTTTTAAATAGTACAGTAAATAAAATGTCTACATAATTTAAAAATGATTACTTTATTTTATTAACATCGGATATTAGCACCTGATGGGCGATAATTTTTTGTCGGCTTAAAAAAAAAATTTATTGGATCTGGTATGTATTACCATAGATATATCACCACATGCTTATACAAACATATACATTCATATCTTTTCACGAATGTAGCAATTTTCAATACAATTGTGATTTAATCATGTATTACTGAGCCCTATTTCAGCGTCGTCTAAAGTATATTAAATAACTGAAGATGATTTTCTGAACGCAATATTTTCTTGTTTACTATCAAACTAAAGCGAATTTTCGTAGATTAAATGAACTTAGACCTAGTTAAAGCACACATTTCTGATTTCAGAGGATTTTTAGGGCTTTATTTTTTTTTAACATATGTATGTATTATCTGTGAATTAGTTTAAATTAATAAGCGGACGATTTTGGGTAATGGCGATGGAGTTTTTTTTCTAACAGTACCCAATGGTTACAAATTTTTAAATATTATAGCAGAAAAACTGATTTAATAAAAAGTTAACTCAAAGTGTACTCTGCAGAGTATTTCATATAACAATTGTACCGTTGTAGATTGGTTTAAATAAAATATTACTACAATGACATGTTCGTTGCAGGAAATCGTGTACCAATTTAATGTTATTATGCAAACCCAAAACCCGAAACCATTTACTGTTTGATATTAGTTTGGTAAATTGAAAAGTTATTATACTAAAGAAGCATTTATGCTAGATATATTTATTTACTGTACCGTTGGTGATTACAGAGTCATAAGAAAATGCAGCATAAAAATGATCCATTTATTACGTCGCTAACACAGTAGCAATTTACTAATTATTTTCCATATAAAAAAGCTTTTATTTACATATATCGCTTGTATTGCCTTAACTATATATTCAGAGAGTCGACTACAGAGTTTTACTTAATATATAAGACAGTGATCTTTAGGAGTATCTAGGCTACCCTGTAGGGAAAAAACAATATCTGTATAGGTTCCTTATACATAGGCCTTTTGATTGCTTTTACACAATATAATTTACATCTCTATTGGACATTTATGGCTCTTACTTCTTTCGAGACTTTATTAAAAATAGCCATGATTTATTAAAAATAGTATTTTGTCTCTATAAATTAATTAATGTACGAACGACTAGGATTTGATGACACTATATGGCACATAAAAATAATTTTATTTTTTTATCACTAAAAATTAGGAGTCATGCCGGTGTATTCGACCTCTCCTTGTGCCACTCTTTCGCCTTTTTCGTTTGGAATCTCTTTGAAATGCTACATTTCCTGGATCGTCGGCTAACTGAGGATATTTATGAATACTATGAATGTCAATACCCTCATAACCATCGACGTCTCCGTGAGAGACAAGTTCCTCCTTTTCTTCTTCAGTCCAATCTCCCCTACCCTGAAAACCTGCAGCAATAAGCTGCTTCTCTAGTTCCCAAGCTCTTTCAATAGCTCTCTTATGAGCATGCCTTAATATTTTATGCGTTTCCTGTCTAGGATCGGCCCCATATTTAATAATAACTACTGCATCGGGATTGTGTAAACGCAATTCTTTTAAAGGTGTCGACGAACCATGTTCAGTGATTTCATGCGTCGACACGTTAAACATTCCACCTAACCTACGTAGTTCCTCTAAGTCATCGCGTATTTTAAGTACATTGTCTTTTACGAAATAGAAAAAGTCTTGGTCGTGAATACTAAACTGTAAATTTAGGAAGTAAGAGTTATTAAACACGGAAGTAACTACATCTTGCACTACACCATTTACACCTTCAACTACGCTGACTAGAGCTCTGCCTCCTACTCTGGAAATTAAAACACCTTCTCCGAAAACTGATTTTCTAAAGGCCACTCTTGGAAGGAGATTTCTTGTTTTAGGTTCTTTCTTTAAAAGCGGTTTAGGAACAAAACTTATGTCGGTAAACTTCTCGTTTATCTGAAAAAGAAAAAGAAATAAAGTCTGGGCAATACTGAATATGTAAGTTGGTTATTCTTATTTTTAAAAATGCGCAGGTTAAGAATGATAATCGTAGCTATAAGTTTTATTCAACCATAAGTTCTATTCAACCTTGGGTTCAGTGATATTAAAAAATTAAAGGTTTGTAGAAATTACATGGTTAAAAACTTTAATGTATGAAATAATAAACGTTTCCTTTTTTTAGGGGGTTCCTTGGATACTCGATTGTTTCTTGGAATGTTAAAAAACGATAACAATTAAATTATCGTGAAAGGTAAGCATTAGCATTTGATAGGGAGTCAAGCCAATTGATGATCATTGACCAATCACTGACCAAATAAGTCTCTGTGCAGATCATTGAATGCCCTGTGCCCTATCATTACATCTTTATAATTAGAAACCCAGTGTAAAAATAATTTAACTTCCAATATTACAGATTTATGACATTTTACACTCACCTTATCTACAATACATTGTAATCCAGACATAATTCCGAAATCAGGAGCCAACTGTGAAGCTGAAACTGTAGCTCTGGGTTTGTATACCATGTTACCAATATATTCTGCGCCTGACATCTTATCTACGTTATAACCATAAAGCTGTAACCAACTTTTGAGATCAGTCATGTAATTAGTTGAATATTTGGCATTAATTGGATCATTATTCATGAACCTGTAGATAAATATATCTGTTGGGGTTGTAAGCTTGGAGGCCAATTTTTCCCACGCAGGAGTGACCCATTGACCAACGATAGGATCATAGAAACGTTTGTTGATATATACCAGTTTAGTATTTGGATCATAAATACCACCGTGGAAATCAACTGGTAAGTAGAAGTCTGGATTCGTATCTAAAATTATATTTCCAAATGGCGTTCGACGAATTTCTTTTATTAGATTGCCGTTTATATCAAACAATGCTAAAGGAGATCCGTTTTGATCAGACGCTACGTAGAATCTTTGTTCAAGGGTTTCTACTGTTATGAGTACATCCCGAATATCATACAGAAATCTAAATGTACGTCCAGTTTTTGGAAAATGTAAGTGAGTTACTAAGTCTGGTGTGCTTGGATTAGAATAGAAATACTGAGTAACATTACCCTTGTCATCGTTCCAGGCAATAAGTCGATGTTTATCATCATAGAAGTACCATGTCTGGAACTTATCACGTTCAAAAGCATGTATGAGCTGACCTTTCGGATTAAACCTATACTTTTGTTCTCCTCTTCTTACCACAAATCCGCTATTATCATAGCTATTAAATTCAACATCTCCGTACTGCACAACTCTATCCCCACTATCATATCCAAGTGTAATTTTTTCTTTTTCTTTGATAATGGCTTGAATATTGCCATTTTCATCATACACATATTTCCAGTTACTAGTACCAACTACTTCAAGTACATGTCCATCAGTGCTATACGAAACTCGGTCCATGAATTGAGTTCTTCCAACTAGTAATTTTTGCAGTTTTATTTTGTTTCTGATATCATACTCGAGCTCTAGCCTAAATACGTCAAATGACTTAATGTTTATTAGTACGGATTTAAGTCTTCCATGATCATCATAATCTGTAATACTAAAGAACTGTTTATTGGTATCTTGCATAACGGATCTATTAAAAGTATTTCTATATATTCTAAGATCGCTAATATTTTCTAAAATACCAAGGTTTTGATTATATTTAAGCCTTAGTTGTGGAAGTTCTTTTCCATTAATATCAACATCGATGCTAGATAATCTAGCGTTTCCATCGTACTGATATTTATAGTGTGCATTATCAAGCCCGCTTTTGACATTAAACTTTAGCCTTTCATCCTTTAAGACACCAGCATGGTATTTAAACTCTTGTTTTAATTCAAAATTGGGTTCAATAATCTCAACATTTTTAACTAGACCTAATATGTCATGATATGTATAATGCGTCGAACTCATCCCAGCCAAAGTCGTTTCCAGTCTTCCAGAACTATCATATACATAGGATACCCGAGCAGACTGGTGAGGAAATATCTTGGATAAAATTTGGCCATCGTCATTGTACATAATTTCATATGGATGTCGATTCATAGGAGAGAAGTATTGGTATTTGAAGAATCCAAGGGATGTTTGCAATGAAAACGTATGAATATGCCCTCTAGGCGTGGTTAGTGATTGTAGTGCTCCGGAATCATCGTATTGAAGTAAATAATCAGACCCTCTTGGAGTTGTTACTTTAAGAGGCTAAAATACAGAAAAAATAAGGAATAGTAAAACTTACAATTGATTATTCTGTAACAAAATATTTAAGAAATTTACGTCCGGTAAACTTGTTAAATACCAATTTAAAATGAAATCAAGCTCCTTTAGATTTATGTACTTCCCAAACCATTTTTAAAATGTAATATTGAAATGTTTAGCAGCCAAAATCCAAAATATTAGGTTTTTAGCAAAGCCTGAGGTCTTTTCTTCGAAATACTTATGGCAGCTATTATTAAAGAAGTGTCAGGACAACCAAATACCAAAAAGATAAACATGATTACGTTAATATTAGTAAGTGTCGTTTCAACCGAGACTGTAACTTTTTTTAAATGCACATACATCACACATATATCTTTTAAACTATAACTGCCTCTAAAAAGCTAATTTTATAATGAAGTAGAGTTTCCGTACACCTAATTTAAAATTTATTGATAGAAAACGTATTATAAATGATACTGACAAGATTTTATAAAATTACTTTAATAAAGAGCAATCTCGACGGAATTAATATTTTGTTATGTTTGATTGTCCCTTTGGCGGCCTGGGTCTTCCTTGAAAATAGTCTATGAGATCACAAAACTATTTTTAATAAATAATATCTGAGAAAACTAATGGTCGAAACAGACTTTCATTTTACTGCGTTGAACCAGAAAGGCAAATATGGATGACACCAGAGTAGAAACAAAATCACCTTGAGTTAGCAAAAACAATATAAAATCATTTTCACTATTTTTACATTATTATTATTATTATTTGAAAAAAAAAATTAAGACATTTTGAATATATCTACTATTAGAAATCGTGGATATATATATTTAAATCATTCCTTTTAAAATTAAAACATTTGTTGGACGATTTGGTTTTTAGTTCCAAGTAGTGATCGTAATTCGAACTGTAAAATCAAGTAATACTTACCAAACTACTAAACATATCCTTAAAAGCGTATTGCAAAGATGATCCATCGGCATATTTGATTTCATAAAGACGTCCTGCTCTATCAAAGCCATAGTGTTCGCTAAGATCTCCCCATTTCCAACTGCTGAGTCTACTAAATCTGTCGTATTCCAATTCGACTTCAGCAAACATCTCATTTCTTGGGGTCCATCGAATTGGTCTGGAAGATCTGTCATAAGTAACATTTAATAACTCCATTTTGTCATCCATAAAAACACTAATTGATGCTGTTTCACGGTCGTACTCCATTGTAAGAATATTTTCACCGTTAACTCTCAACTTTTTCCCAACCTTTGCGATAGATCTTGGAATATTTTTATTGCCTTTTGCGTTTTGATTAGGTCGTATGTAATATCTCCATTCAAACCTATTAGCTAAGTCTCCCCCAATTTCCGTACGTTGTTTACTTGGTACAGGATAACTTTCTGCAAGAAGGGGTTCCTTATCACCTAAAATATTGTAGGGCACTGTGTCCGTTGTAACGCTATGTGACCATGGTGAAATCGTGGTTACGCCACCATCGGGGTATAGAATAATTTTATTTTCGGCATCATCGACTTTAGTTGATACGCTGGAACCCTTAATAAGCATTGATACGTGTTTTTCATCATTTTCGTTTACTCTCACCATAGCACCTTTTATGCTTAGATCAAATGATAAGCTTATAACTTTTCCCGTTGGTGTTACCGCCGAAGTAAGTCTACCAAATTCATCAAAATTATAAACATAACTTCGACCACTGCTGTCAATTTTTGTTTTAAGTAGACCAGTTGGTCCATGATAATCGAAAGTGACATTATAATTATCAGGGGTGCTTAGCTCATGAAGCATTCTCATTCTAGACATTCGTAGTCGGCATTTCTGCCCCTTGGTGTTTTCAATTGAGTTTACCTGACTAGAGTAATCTCGTAACAGAAATACTTTGTTACCAGCTGCATCAGTCACAGTGCTTAGTTTTCCATTGCTGGTATTAACGTTGTATGTGAATACATAACTGGTTTCTCCAGTAAGTATATTCTTTGTAGCAATATGTTGACCAAATCTATTAAATATGTATATTTCTTGAGTCTCAGGTGAGTAAATTTCATATTCCCTTGACATGCTTGAATCTGGTATGCTAGCCATCACGGATCGAATTCTATAATTAGCTTGGTCACCAATATGTATATTTCCATCGGGACTTACAGTTACAGCGGATATTGTATTGAACTTGGAATTAGCGGCAAGGTAATGGTCAGCTTCAAAACAGTCACAGCCACGTTCTAAACAGTTACACTTTGATTCAGCACCAGCGTACGGTGATATTTTGCCATCGGTTCCTATAACCCTTACCCTATTAATTCTTTGTGAATCACTTTCTGCAACGTACAAGTATCCTGATGAACTAAAAGTTATGCTCTGTGGCATTACTAATGTAGCATGTGTAGCTAGTTCGACATCATAACCTGACAAAGGTGAGGCACAATGTAAAGGCCGACCAGCAATAACTTTAACTCGTCCATCCAATGTAAGTTGAAGGATCATGTGATCATCAATAATGTGAAGAGTATTATCAAGAGGATTAACCGCTAGTTCGGTCGGCCAGCGAAGGTGCACTTCTTCAATGTTTAATGTCCCCTCACAGGGTAATGGTTTCCAGTGAGATTTGTGCATATGATTTCCAATTACAGTAGTTACAATGCCGTCTCTATCTACCATTCTAATGTTTGTCCCATCCGCAAAGTATAAAACATTATCATTAGACACTGCCACTCCCTTTGGATAAGCAAGTTTGGCATCACGTGCTAACGCACCATCTCCACAATGTGCCTCATCGCCAGGTAAACATCTTTCTCCTGAGCCTACCACAGTTTCCCAGTTATGGTCAGGATCACTGAAGTCATCATTGTTACGAACTTTAATTATTTGATGTGATTCTGGGTCGGAGATATACAGAGTTCCATCCAATGGACTTAAAGCCATGTGGTAACGGTACGACACACGTGTTGCACTGAAAAAAGAGACAAATTTAAAATACTAGGAAATACTTATTAACAAAGCCTATTACTCAATTTCAGAATTTTTTGATGAATCTTTTTAATATTTTTATCGTGGCTTTTAATTTACTATTAATTATTATACATATTTTTTAAAATTAATTGGTGGTTTAGTTGTAAAAGCGAAAGATAGTTTTAGGCTCCTTCAAGTGAATTTTACAATGTGCGCTTATTGGTGTATACTTATGTAGAGTGTCCATGTAATGACTTTTTTTTTATAATTTTAAGCATGCTTTGTCAATAAGATTTTCTTTCGACAATAAAGCTTTATTGATTTGATTTGATTTGAAAAAAAAAATACGAGCCCTTCAGATACCACGCAAGTAGTTAATAAAAATAAAAATACTAATGTCACATAATAATAAGAGCTAGTATGCAATCTCTAAATTCGAACGGAGTATTTGGTATCTTTGATCAATTTTACTGATTAAAAACAATTGGTTTACAGAGTTCAATTTACTAAAATCGCCAGCAGAGCAGATATGCACATAAAATCAAATTTACGCTGTAAACCTGAATACTGATTACTCTAATATGTTAACTCTTTATCGCTTCATATTTGTTAGGGAAAATTAATAAAGAACGAAAATTTAATAATACTTACTTTAATCTCACCATAGTTTTAACAATTCCATCTGTTTGTATTTTCCTAATCAGGTTAAAATCCCCAACAAACAGTGAACCATCTCTATCGCTTGTTAAAGCAACGGGGGCTAAAAGACGTTGTTTTGAGGCTTGCCCTTCACAATCTATACAATCTAAAGGTCTCTGGTGTCCATCTCCCATAGTGGTCAATATTACTCGAGGTTTATGCTTTAGATATATGTTAGACCCATCACCCTTTTGTAAGATACCTAAAATGTAAAAAAATAATTTTATTACTTTTGAATAAGAAGTAAGTATTGCTTGGTCACCATCAATTTAATTTTAAACTTCGAAAATTGCTGATCTAAACATTTCCAAGCCATGAATTAACATATAAATATCATTACAATCTTTACCTTCATGAAAATTATAACGATGATGAATATCCAAATTCCATCCACCGACATCGGATATGCTCATGTCATGACCACTAAGTTTAGTAGTCTGAACATCCCAAATTATATCTTTGCAGTCACTGTATTGGTATCCGACTTTAACTATAGCTGTGGTCACTCCATATACTCTTTGTCTATAGACGTTAAGTCTATTCCAAGCGTAAGTAAATTTTATGACTGGATCAGCTTCAAAAACTTTCTCAAATAAAATACCTTCAATAGTAATTCTTAAATGAATTAGTTTTAAAGTAGCGGGGATAACGTCAGGTGTAAGTTGTAGTTGGATAGTTGAAAGATATCCTGCTGCACGCGAACTGTGATATACTAAGTGCAACCCAGTACCAGGAATGCCTAAACTTTCTTGTATTACTTGAGATTCAGCTAAAATTGCACTTTTGTCTGGACATGCCCCTTGGAAACCATGCTTCCATGTAGCCAGCACAACTGGTTTCATTGTATCGTAGTCATGTGTTACGCAAGGCTGAGGAATAACTAGGGCAGTTTTCTCGTCACCAAGTGTCATAACTATATTATCAATGATAACCACCTCATTCCAGGGAACGTAAACTATGTAGCTCTGCGGTCTAAATGGTGATCGTCCAAACTGAAGCGTCACTGCTCCTCCTCCATTAACCAGTAAGTCGAACCAACCATCATCTCGGGTTAAAGTGAAACCCTCAAGAGGTGTACTGGTGCTTACCCTTACTCCCATCAAGCCAGTTCCCATTTGAGTTACAACTCGACCACGTACTACAGCAGATCGACTGGAAAACAATACTGAGTGTGGGATATTTATATTTTATATATTTCAATAATTTAAAAAATGTTGGGCATAACTTTCATATAGAATTTGAGTTAAGGATATAAAATATTTATGCCAAACTTTTTTCTTTATTTAGTTTCTACTACAACATATTTGCAAAGCAAAATAAAAAGACACGATCACAGTGGGTAAAATAGAATAAAAAAAAATAAAAAGGAAAATTTCTTACTGGCAGGCAAAACTACATTTTCTGTTTCGTGTTTTATGCAACGTAATTAAAATATCTACGATAAAACTACATTTGTGCTTTTCTTTACTTGGCTAGTCGCCTTACCTCGTATTGAAGTGGTTCCCAAACACACTGAGCAGCAAGAATGAAATAAATGCCAATGTGTTAAAAATGTATGTAGTTCTTAAATTTTTTATTTAATTATATTACAAAACAGTTTTGGAAGAACTTTATACTCTATATAGTTGACCTTATTTTAGTACCCTAATTTATGATGAGAAAACCTAATGCGCAGTTGCTATATGAAAAGGCTTAAAAAATCTTTCAGCATAAATAACTTCGCCATTTTTGTACTTAAAAGCACAATTATTATTAATTGTAGCCAATTTAAAATATCCGCAATGTAAAGCCTTTTCACTTAAAATATATTAATTCTTGCTCAAAAATGAAAAGTTTAAAAGGAAAACTGATAGGTGCTTTTTAAGTAAATAAAACAGTTCCATTAGAGAACACAACACAAGTGGGTGAAAGTGAATAGACTGTAATAGAAATTACAACAATAGGATGTGTTTTTGACTGGGGCACAACAATGCGTCTATAATAAATCTTTTGCAGAAACATATAAACATTACGCTGTATTGTAAAACATTTTTAAAAAAGAATGTAAATAGATTATCGCATACCTTTCATTAAATGTTTCTTGTCGGGCGTAGTTTTGCAGACTTCCTTCATCAATAAGGAACTTCATCCTTTCAAAGAAGGATGCCGTAATAGCTGGAGGCTGTTTCCTTAGAAGGATGTCGATTGGTTTTGGAGAAGAGACGCACAATTGGCTGCTTTTGCAAGCGTGATTCGAGCAGCATTCGGGATCCTCGCAATCGGTTAATCCATCTAAAATGGAATAAGGTGCGATATAGCGATAACGGGATATATTTTCAATTCAATTTTGAGGCACAATACTTTAATACTAGGAGATCAGATAAAGATTTAATATACAATCTATACGTATGTGTGACGTGGCGTGATCTTTTAAGATGTTCTTGGTATCTTTGTTTGGCAAACGAAAGCTAAATTACCACCATTAAATTAGGGAAAATGTTAAAATACGTCAAATATTAAATACTTTCATTCTGCTAAAATGTATATTAAAATATTATTATATAAAGTACGATTTAGACGACAAATAAAACAAACGTTTTCTTATTATTCGTATTGTCTTATTTATACAAAATTCGGTTACAAAACTTGATTATATTTCCATAACTATTTTTACAATCTGCTGACTCCCTTAACGACTTATTATTCCTTTTCCTAGTTACAGAAAACAAAAACTAAAAATAATGCTGGTAGCTTGACTGGTACAAATAATAAATAAAAACTATAAGGCGGATTCAAACTAAGATATACTACACTAACGTATTTCATACAAGATTTTTTCCAATTTTGACAAAAATATGTAAATAAAATTATTAATTTTAATTATTGTATCAAAACATCTAAATAGGCATCAGACATTTATTTTATCTAGTAGGTACCTAGAAGACAGTTATCTAAGTTGTCATGATGTTGTTTTAAAGTTTTATTTGTAACGAAGTGTTGCGTCACAAATGAATTTTTTTTTTTGAAAAATATTGAAAATGTCCGATTCCGAAACTCCAAGTGATATTTAAGAGGCAGCTCAAAACGCGTTATATCCTATTGTACCCGAGAAGTCAAGAGAAATACGAAATATTTATATTTTTATGTTTCATTTTTTCATACAACTAGTTATGAAATTAATATTCCATCACCAGTCAGAAAATATATTTTTCGTAACTAGTTACGAATGTTCCAAAATTGATATCGGTTTCTACCTCTTGTAAAAAGTAACAATCTAACTACGTACGACCTATTGCGATCAATACGACGCACTGACATTTAGCCACTTAAATGGTCTATTTATATCGTAGTGATCGAAAAATCGTAAGGTTTCTGCCATGGCACACATTGTAAAATTGCGTTTCATTTTCAGAATTTTAATATTTCCATTAATAACTACTTACCCTTATCATTATCTCGTCCATCATTACAGCTTTGTTCCAGTAATAAACTACAGTCAGGTCCATCCCAACCATTGTCACACCTGCACTCCCACATGCTGTCTGAATTAAATCTGCATTGCCCGTGCGCTGAACAGCTATTTGGACACCCTTCTATTGTACAATGCTTTCCGTTCCACCCAGTAACACAAAGACAAGTACCGTTCTTGCATTGGCCGTGTTCGTTACAACGTGGATCACACTGCTTTAAATTACAAAATTCACCTAACCAACCGGGGTCGCATTGGCATGATTCGGAAACACAATGGCCATGATTTCCGCAATCCAAATCACATAGTTCTAAAAAATTTAATAATGATGCAATCTGATATATTTAAAACTAAATATTATATTAAATAATAATCAATAATTTTCTTAGGCGCGTAGCTTACGGCTGTAATGATTTTCTTAAAACTTTTAGCTACAATCAATTACATCAAGTATTTTTTGTACTACAAAACATATTACGGAAACTTGTTAGGTACCTATATATTCTATCTATCTGACTTGAAAAGCAATTATCAATAAATAATGTTCTATTTCATGATATTTGCACGCATTGTGAAAGGTCTTATTAGAATATGGCACTATCGCCAAATATCGCCCCCTTTTTTTTTTAATTATAGTGATACTTTTGGTACTTCATTTATCATAATGTAATAAATCATGTTAAATATTTGAAATATACCCCATTATTAAAATTTAAAAAATTCAACTTGACATATTATAATTTAAAAAAAGGAAACACTGGTCACAAGGTCTTTAAAAACTTACAAAATCAGTAACTAATTTCTTTGTTTCCTAATATCGTCCTCGGGGACTGGGCAACGTGCCTTGTTGTACAACATACACGAGTAGAACCGAATGAATATCAGAAGGTAGAATCAAACCATCCCTACCCATCAGTGAGGAGTAGCAGGTCTTAAATACGCCTTGCCAAAAAGGCTATTAATTCGGTAATGAGTGACCATGCGGCCAGGATAGGGAACGATATTAGGCAGTTAGAACTTTTAAAGAAACAAAGTCCGTGTGAAAGCTCGAATTTAAAATGTTGGTTCCTATTTTTAATTCATAGATATCTCCCTGTACTTCCAATTTTGAACGAAAAAGAGTACGAAAGTACCTTGTATGTAAACTACTCTATATGCATGCAGTAAAATTTGCCAAAAAAATTCGCCTTGAACAAAATTTTATATATTTTTTTATCAAGAAATACTCTAATTACGCAGGTGCTTTTAAATTATCGTGGGTGGTCACTGACCATTAATGGACACTGACCACTAGCTCAGCGCTTCACTACTAGATCTCTCTTCTCGTAAGCTGAGATATTGTGGGGGCGGTATTAGGACAAGGCGCGATATTTGGAGATTATACCCTACACTAAATCTTAGCTAAAATAAAACAATTTTTAAGTTTTAAGTTTCACGAAATGTCACTGGCCTTATATTTTGCTTAAATATCAAAATGTGTAGCACTCGTAATCAAATAGTCGTATCTTCTTATATATTCATATCTATGAACCAAAAATGGTCGCATTAGTAGCCTAAAAGCGTTTTAAATTCCGTAGTTTACACTGTGAATTATAAATACGATGTTCTTTATCCATGGGTATACCAAATGGTAGTGTAACAAAACAATATCAACTAATTTCTTCCTGGTATTTGCATAAATATAATCATATTTTGTAAACTTTTATTGTAAAAAATATCCTTTGGTAAATATATGACATACCTTTCGAACAGTCTTCACCAGACCAACGAGGTTCACAAGTACAAGTTTGTGATTCCAGATCAAAGGAACCATGGCCAGAACAGTCTGGAAGACACTGAAGTGCATCCTTGTCCATCTGGGAACAATCGGGGCCTTTCCAGCCTTTCTTGCAGATGCAGGTTCCTTCGACACAGTAACCATGGGCAGAGCAGGTGGGATGTGGACAGTCCGCTATAAATGAAGATTAAAATTTTTAAATCTTATTAAGGGAAAAATAGTTGTTAAAAAGACTCAGTTATTTTTCAGTCTGTGCGCGGTTATTGAATGAATTTCCATAAGTGCGTATAAAGTTTTCATTAAAATTCTATTTGTATTGTACGTTATTTTAAATTTACTATTACTTTAAACAATTATTTGTTAAATAAATGTATTCGTGCAAATATAAATATCCTTTAGTTAGTTTAATTCACTCGTTTAACAAATAAAACATTTTTGTAAATAAACGTACGTTATTTCAGAATTAATTATTTGTAAAACGCAATTTATAATTAAAATAAAATAAATATTGTCAAATTTGAGCATTTAATTATTTTTTAGTGTTTTAGGAGATATCAGTAAGTGCTTGTAATGGTCGGAGAATGAAAAAAGAAAATTATAATTTGTAATTAAAACGCAAGATATTTTATAAATGTGTATGTTTTCACTATATTTTGACACTCACCTACAGCCTTAACTATAGGAAACAGAAGAAAACTTTAAATATAAAAGTTGTAGGATTTTATGTCTCTTATCTTTTGGTAATATCAAATTTTAAAATACCTATCTTAAAGGTATGTAGAGAAGTTAACTCAACTTTTTTTACTTGTCAGTAAATAAGATCTTTTTTCCTGATTTCAAAAACATAATATGTTGACACTTAAATTAGCCGTTTCTGAGATATTTAAGTTTAAAATTTAACAAAACTTGTGTGGTTAAAAAGATCTGGATAGCAATGACTAAACAAATGCCTCAAATGCAAACGTGATATTTTGGTTTTAATTAAGAGCCATTTCGAAGTTCTAAAATAGGCTTCTGAAGAAAAAATACGCAATATTGTTGTTATTCAAATAATGAAACTTGTTGCGTATTTTTTCTTCAAAAACCTATTTTAAAACTTCGAAATGCCTTGTAATTATCACCAAACATCACATTTGTATACAACGCATTTGCTTAGTCATGGCTATCCAGATCTTTTTAACCGACAAGTTTCTAAATTTTAAACTTAAATAAGGTTAATTTAAATGTCAACAAATTATGTATATATTTTTAAATTCAGGAAAAAGATCTTATTTACTGACAAGTAATATACAGGATGATGCATTTAAAAAAAAGTAAGTTGAGTTATTTATCTACTTATCTTTAAGATATTTTAAAATTCGATATCCCCAAAAAATAGACGAAAAAATCTACAACTTTTGTATTAACAGTTTTCTACTGTTTCCTATAGTTAAGGTTAAACAATGTTATTAATAAAGAATAGTCATATAGTGGACCTACATCATTCATCCAGAAATAAATCAAAACGTTAACTAAATATAAATGGTATATTTAGATCAGCCTCATGTTAAGTGTATAAGAAATTGCATTGGCGCTGTTCGTAGTATTATAAACTCGAGATATCCATTTTTGCGCTTATAATAGATATTTATTAAAGTAAGTACATAAATCGAAATTTTAAAGCTTTGCATGCATGAAAATTGTAATGAAATATCAATGCAGTGCATGCAGTTATGAAATGGTTAAAAAACAAGTTAATTTCAAATATTTTCATTAAAATGGCATGTTTGTTGTTTACGTTTCTATGCAAAATAACATTAGCATACACTGTTTTTCAATGCAATGCAGATTGTTAGTATCAAAAGAGGGTGTTTTTCCTTACCCTCTTCACAAAATTTGCCCTTATATCCCCGGATGCAGTTGCATTTGCCGTTAGCACAGTGCCCATGCCCGTTGCAATCTGGAACCTCACATTCATCATGCCTTAATTGGCATTCTTTGCCTTTCCAGCCTGGGTTGCATTGACATTCACCGTTGATGTACTCGCCCCGTTGACTGCATAACACTGGACATACGCCTGATGGAAGAATAGAAATGCTTGTGGAAACATGCACAATAGGTTATGGGTAATGGTGTGAAAAAGTTTTTCCCAGTTAAGAATTATTAGTAGTTTGTAAATCTCATGTCGTATTTAAAGGTTTAGTATAGATAATCCTAACACGTTAACATAGTAGCCTAGAATGTCTCAGTTTCTGCAGGGAACTAGATACTTCGTTTGTGACATTTTTGTGCTTGGGTAAAATTAGCTTTCATATTTTACCCGTTCATTTTTGCCACATTAGCTTAAATTTTAGTAGTACTAATTTTTAACTTTTACTTTGAACTAGGCAAATGCATAGTTCTAAAAACTACATCAAACGAAAAACTTAATCGTTAATAAATAGGTAATATTTACTTGTTACATACTAATAACGATTTGCTGCTGAAGAATTTGTGGGCAAAGCCTTGAAATACTTATGTTAGAGATTTATAATATATTAATACACGTTACAAAAAGTGTTTTTTAATTATACATAATGTAATAAAATCACTACTTTAATTGTAAAGAATTGTATTGAATCCATTATTCTCAAGAGAAAAGACACAAAGTCGCGGCTATAGTTAATGTTCTAATTAAATACTAAATATATGTTGCACGTGTTTCGCCCTTTTAAATGTTAAAGGTCTGTTAAAAAAATATTGTAAAAAATTCTTTGAAAATTGAAGATAGTTCCAGACGGTGAAATTTTTTATTGTTATTTTGAATTCATCTAGTTACTCTCATATAGGTATTTTAGGTGTGATGACTAGTGATGAGGATACACGATAGGACAAAACACGTGTAATATTATTTATTATTTATTAGGTAATTAATACACTGACAGAGACCGAGACCTTGTGTCTCTGTTTAAAATATTTACTACTTTGGTTATTGGTTGCTATACGGGAGATTAAGCAATTCAAAATATGGCAAAAATGAATTTGAAATATAATGTAATGTAAATAGCCAGGCATTCCCTAAGCCCTAAGCTATATAAAATGCATTGAAAAGTACACGATAACCTAAATTATACAAATTTTACAAATATACAAACATTGAACCACCGATATTTTGTCTTAAATCAAAACCGCCTTTATATTTTACGACTCTTTCGAATGTATAATATATTTAAACGAACTGACACATTTGTTTAAAACTAGCAAACAAAATTATATGATCATGACGTTAAGGAGTAGATTCTTACTTAATATTTAAAAAATAAAGCCATGATCTACAGATAAATAAACGCGAGTCTTTTATAAGCTCAGAAAGCAGGTAGGTACATATTGAGCGTAATTCGATTTATTTTGTAAAAATCAAGCTTTTGTGATACAAAGAATTTTGTTGTGCACTTATCCTTTACTTACTAATTTAGGTACCCATCCATACAATATACGAGTATTAGGAAATTGTTACTAAAAAAAAATTCAATCGATATTTCATTAAATTTTAAACATACTTACTTTCACTGCAATCATCACCACCAAAACCAGGATTGCATTGACAGTGACCCATCAAACATTCCCCTTTTCCACTGCATCCATTTGGACAGTTGTGCGTCATGTCATCGGCTACAGCAGCTACAAAAGCAACTTCCTGTGGATCCCCATCGTCATTATAAAGGGAAAGAAACCAGTGTCCTTGTTCCATGTAATGAGTTACTTCCTTCTTTACAAACGACTAAAATTAAAATTAAACGAAGTTTACTCTACTAACTTAATAAGGAATATGCACATATTTTTTTTATTGTCTAAATCGTTTAAGGAAGTTATTACAAACCCAAAAAAAAATATTTTCAGGACAATTACTAGGATAATTTAGCTACAAAAAATGTTTACTTTTCGGTAAAATTTATTAGATATAATTTAAAAAGCAGTTATTTGTATTAGATATAACTGAAAATAAAGAAAAAACTGTGGCAGAGCATTCCCTGGGTAAAGAATGGTTTTAATTAAAATTATAGAAATTTGCTATTTTTTACTGTATCAATATAACATATGAAATTGAAAAAGAATACTACCAAAAACAAGCTTAACCTTATTTTTAAATGAAATTGAACTGGAATATAAAAAGTACTTAACTTTTTTTGATAAATCAAAAAGTTAAAAAAAACCAGCTGGTCTTCAACTTCCTTGGACGAGCTTTATTACTTTAACTTTGTACTTTTGTACGCCACTATACTGTAGTTGATATAACCCAAAAATTAAATAAGAATTCCTAATTTTTCACGGCGAATCGCTTTAACTGGTATAAAGTTTATAGTTACTAAAGGCGCTGCTAAAAATACTGGTGACTTGGTGATTACTGTTACCGTTATAACGGTGACCTAAAGTCGCTGATAAGCTCATCTCTATCAGCTATCAACCAACAGGTAAAGTTTTTGCACACTGCGGAAACATGTAATGTTGCAATAAATGGTACAACTCTTTAAATTCGTTCGGGAAGCATTCGAACATTCTGTTCCTCGATCTAACCAGGAGGATTGGTTTATCAACCAGTTACAGTTAGCAGTGCCGTAGTAGGCAAGTATAGGCTCTTGCCAAGGGGCGCCAGTGGCAAGAGGCGGCCAAAAAGTGTCTATAGGCTATTTAGGTCTTGTTATAGGGGCGCCAAAATCCTGGCTAGCCTTCAATCAGACTTAGCGTAACTAGGGCACTGACAGCTAGATGGCTAGAGCAGCATGTTGTCTGTGGCTAGATCTAGGATCAGGCTGATTCAGTAGTTATTTAAAGAAATGAGGCTATTTATACTGGTAAAATGGTATTCTTGGAAAGATACCAGGTCAGGTTTCTTCAAGCTTGTGTCTACAAAACTGAGCAAGTCTGAACAAATATATAAGAATTTGCTTTGTAATTGCTGTCACCTACATTAGTATGAACAAAAAACTTTAGTAGACTCAATTTTATTTTAAACAATATATTCCTTATTGCACTTGCATCGCGAGATGCAACGAGCAAACTAATCGCAAAGCAATTCCCGCGCTCAAAACTAAAAACTAAAATTAAAGATTAAAAACAAGATTAAACCTACGTGAGATGCCCTTGTAGTTCTTGCTTTAAAACCACTAAGTACTTCCAATATATGATATTGTGTGTGCGTAGGTAAGGCATTTCGTCGCGCGTACACTCCTATGCTGGCCCCTCTTGGTATGCTATAGTCAAACTTCACATATGCCGCTTCTGATTGGTAGAATTGCATATTCCAGTAACCATAGGGAGGAATTTCTTTGGACAGTCTTTGGCCTAACGAGATCTGTGAGAATGTTGTACCATCTGGAGGAAATGATTGAGCAGGGAATGTTCGAGCACCTAAAAGAAGATCGTGGTAAAAATTTTAGAATTTATTTTTATATAAAATTAAAATTCAAAATCAACTGTTATAAAATGCTTTTATATGTGAAAAATCAGAAACGTAGTGCAATTTTTTTGGAATGGTTGAATAATGTTACTGATTGTACCATAGTATGATTGTATGTGAAACCTTAATTTATAGATTGTAGATAAATGCCGCTGCTGCTTTTTCTGTCCTAATAAAAACACTTTAACATTTAAATAATTTAATTACATGCAAAGCTTGGTTAGAACAAAGCAAATATTATATTGCTTAATGACAGAAACAGCGCCTACTTACTTACAATAAGTATTTACATACATATATTTCTTTAAAATATAGCAACGGTATTAAGTGCTAATTTAGCATTTGTGTGTAAAATATCCAGTAGGTACAGTACAGTAACTAATGTGAGATTTTATTGTGCCAATAACACCTAGTTAAATAATGATATTTTATTTCCCCTATATACATTATTTTGTTACTCATGCAATTATTAGAATATTCATGACTTTCTGAATGTGCTGCGCGGGAGCAACTTTTAGTCGTCTGCCTCACGCAGCTCATTCAGAAAGCTAAGACAGCGTAACTTACAAGAAATAGAACCTTAAAGATACTTGTGTGTCAAGTCATTTACTACACAATTCTTTTTCTTTAAAGTCTATTTTTCTTTTGTATTTTGTAGATCATTGTTACCTATAAGTAGTCAAAAGTTGTAATTTATATTATGTAAGGGTAATACTGCATACATTGAAATTATCTAATTAAAAATGTCACAAAAAATATACTTTTATTGTAAACTGTTAGTGAGCGAGGTCTGCTGGAAGTGACTGACATGAGTAAATCATTTGCAAGCTAAAAGAAGCAGCTACCTTTTTTGCTTAGGTTTATATCGATTACCGTATATTCAGAATGTTTGATTGATAAAAACCTAAGCAAAACACATGCAAACGATTTAGTAGCGTTCAAATCGTCTTTAAAATTATAATCAAAAGAATGCACCAAAAATCAGAAAGATTTGAGTAATCTGAGCTCAGTGCAAAATAAAATCTGCTATAAAATAAATATATTCTTCTATATTTTAAATTCAAAGAATAATACAAATAGGGAATATGCATAGGTAGGTATATTTTTTTATTGTACAAATTGTTCAAGCACGTCATTACAAACTCAATAAAGTTGATTTGAAATAAAAATTTATTTTACTTTTTGGTATAATTTGCACAAGCGATGTCAGATACTGTCTAAGCACGGGTCACTCTTTCGCGCTACGTTCTTAAATCAATCATTTTTATCTTTTCGCTTGGAATCTTAATGATTTTTGATTATAGTACAATTTGTAAGTAATTCTTTTCATTGAATAATGAATTTTCTTAAAAATTACCACATAAGTATTACCGTATTGTGCCAATATGCAAAAATACTACTACAAGTGCCCCGAACACTCTCTCTTCTTCTTGTGCGAAGAATAGCCGAAGTCAGAAGAAAACAAAGTTAATTAAAAATTCTTATAAATATTATTAAATGACAGTATTGCCTAATTTAAGTAAGTAGGTTGTTATTCATTAATTTTTATTGTATAATAAATCCTATCGAAAGATTGCACACTTATTGTAAGGTTATTATTTACCACTGTCAAAGTATAGCGTAAGATAAATAAAAAACTTGTGGATCTTATTAGCAGGAAACAGTTAATATTTCTTAAACAATCCAATCTAAGATTTTATTCTTATCGGCAACGACAAAAACAGAATAGGTTTGTTAGACCGAAAATTATCCGATTGTGCTCGCGGTTATTGTTGATCAATCTTTTTAATCAAATGTAACATCTCTTATCCATGAAATCTTCTAATTTTCGGGAAATAATTATGAAAATAAATTAACACTCGAATTTACAGTACATCAGTCACAATAGCCTTTTGTTTAAATAGCCTGTGAAGTCACAACCAATAAGATTAGGTTTGGCAAGTTGTGAATTTTGTATGAAAATTTGTTAATGAAAATCTTTTTCTTTCCAAAATAAATGGTTAAAAACAACCGCCAGAAACATTTAATTCATGTGACGAAAACAAAAAAAATATATCAGAGTTGGATTACATGCATATTGCCCATTGTATGGTGCCCGATATTCATTGAAAAATAATATACTGAAAAATACTAACACCTATAACGGTGCATGCAGTCTGCCTGCTTATCATGTATCTACAAAATAGCAAGCAATTTAAATGTTTAAAAAATTAGTAATCATGCTTTTTATTTACAAATATTATCGGCAAAAGCCTAATGAGCCAATGCAAGCGAGTAATAGCAAATCCCAATCAACAAATAACATCAAAGAAGCGTGCATCAGATAAAAGCAACCTGTATTGATGACATATTGGTAAAATGAAAGGTATTAATAATGGAGTTGCCGACTGCTTAGCCAGTTAATATCGCTAAGCCGTTATTTTATCGATACTTAGTCATTACCTTCTAAAATGAGAATCGTAGGTGGAGGCGGTAATTTCGTCGTTACATCGGGACAAATGGTGGATTGGTACGTTTCTGATGTCTCAGTCAGGAATGTTGATTCCGTTGTCGACAATGTTGAAATATTACTGTAATTGATTGTAGAACTAACTGTCTTCTTCGATTTACTGTCATACTCTTTAGAACCAAAGAGCCCGTCGTAATCATAATTGTCAGTATTATTCAAATCTAGAAATTCATTTGAATTGTCTAAACAAGGACACTCACATTCACAAGCGCCACCCTGTTGATTATGTACAGCTGCAGTGTTAAAATTATGCATTTTTTCATTTTCGCCAAGCTGGGTAAAAGAAGCAGCTTCCTTTTTGCCGATATTAACCCCAGGTTCATTACCATCAGTCGGCACAGATACAGAAAGCACATATACAGAATGGGTTTGGTAAGGATTTCCTGGATCAGGATCGGTAGAGATAGTAACATTTACAAGCACTCTTCTGGGGGGTAAAGAGGAATTTTGATATGTTGAGGGGATTTCAAAAATTTTTACATTCGGTTCGGTAATTTTTGGTGAAGTATCTGGGGTTTGAGAAGTATTAGTATTGTTAGGCACGTAAAAAGTTTGCTGAGGTTGATTTACTTGAATATTCTTAATATTTTCTTGTGCAAAATTACCGCCTGAAGAGACTGATAAATTATCCTCAGTCAGCTCTTTAGAGATATCTTCCAATTTGTTTCCCTTTTCCTTGATATTCTTCTGATTATTAATATCTCTTTCAATACTTCCATCATCCTGTTCATAAATAAATATTGGCGAATCGCGTTGTAGTTCTTCCGATGTATTAGTATCAGGAGTTTTTCTTGCTTCGCTTTGCTTTGATTCGATTTCTCTGTTATTGGCAAACACAGAAGCATCGCTAATATTTTCAGAGCTTGTTAAATCTCCGTACAAGATCTCCAAGTTCTCTTCTAAATTAGTAGTAGACTCTAAGATATCAGAAAAATTAGATTCATTTGTAGTTGTTAATACCTGAGAGTCTGTGAAATCGGATTTAGGATCCTCGGTGCTAATATCCGGGCGTGTAGAAAAGAGTGGACTATTAGTTGAAGTAAACACGTCAAAAACCTCAAGCTTTGTAGAATAAAACTCAGAATCATGCAACAAAGACCCACTAGGACCATTGGTACTAGCATGCAAACTATTGGAATTTACATGCTCGCTAGAACTGAAAGGAGGTGTATCAGTTTCACTCGAATTAAATAACAGAATAGCATGCGGTGGATTAACTTCTCTACGTTTTCGGGAATACACAAGCTGATTAAATTTACCTCCGTAATTCGGTGAAGGCTTCGGTCGACTAGACGTAGAGTGGTTAGTCTCTGATAGAGCAGTCTTGGAGGCGGGAATGATTTGTGTGTTGTCACCTACGAGCACTGCGCAAGGCTTTGTGCTTTGATATGACCAGTTGAGTAGGCTAGAAGCTAAAACAAAAGGGCACATAAATAATGGCAATCGCAACAAGTAATCTAAATAAAGTTATGTAATAAATTGTAACAAAATTTCGACAGTTTAAATAAGAGCATTGAATTTCTAACAGGGATATAAAAAATACGGATAAACTTGGGTAATCTTAACGGATTTTTGCAGTGAACTAAAGAACGCAAGAATTGTATTTTACCCTTTAACATGAAATATGTATAACTTGTTACCCTAGTTTTGTCAGTGCTATTTTAATTATTTAAAAATTTCAGTTTTGTTGTTTTTGGCAATCGTCTCCCGGTTCCCTGTATACAAAATAATTCCAAGACTAAAATGTTGTACAGAGCCAATGAAAGCTTTTAAACTCTCAAAGGAACCCTATTGGCCACTCAAATTAAGGAAGTCGGCTGCAATCAGCTGATTTTTAACGGGAAAGCAGGGCTCACTAGACGACAAAATTGACAAAGATGCCAAATAACACGATAATGAAGACAAAGACGAAACGACATCATTCCCCGTTATAGCAATTAGCAAATCGGCTTAATTTGAATCGTCAATTCTAAATCGCATAAATTTGGTTGCCATGGTTTTAATTATTATCAAAAAATAATTAATCCAGAAGCTAGTGGATGTTACGTTATTGCCAATCGGTCGGTGTTTATAAAATGTCGCATTTTGCTCAAGATTCTTTGGAGAAAATGAAAGACGCTGTACAAAAAACGGTTCCTATTAAATTCGTACAGACGAAGAATTCTATGTATGTGGCATCAATTTATGATCTTTTGCGACGAAAGAAATTATCGGTTGCTAGTAACCACACCAGTAGCGGAACTTGCAAAAATACTTGAAGACTGGGCATTTAACATGAAAAAAAGGAGTGAAGAAGATTATAAGCCGAACTATATGAAATCTATTTGGAATTCTACCGCAAAAATGTTGCAGAAACAGTATTTTAGTAAGTTTCATATTTCTTTTGACCCATTGACGTTCCATAAAAGGTGGAGATGGGCGGAACGCTAACAGAAAAATGCTACAAAAAAAGTCAGATAAACGAAAGGCAGCTTTAGGCTTAAAATATATTTATGCTATGGGATGAAGATTGCCTAGATAAGCTGCAGAAGAAGCCCTTGTATATATGCGCCTCTTACTGTAAGATCGATTATTTTAAAGATGAAATGAATATACAGGGAAACTTTACAGGAATAATAGAATACCACGTATTTTCTAAAACTGCACAGGGTGGCTCAAAAAGCTCTACAAATAGTAAGTGGTTGGTGAGAAACACAAACAGCGTCAGTTTTTGTCCAGTTCGATTATTGAAAAACTGAAGTAAACGAAATAATAGCATAACGACTAATCGTTTGTTTTTAACTGTAAATCCTAGCAGAGAAACGAAATTAGGTTTAAAAACATGCCTCTAAGTGTAAACAGTATTGCAAAATGGACGAACGATCTCGGCGGAGAAGATTGGCTTTGATACAAAACAGAAAAAAAATTAGAAATCACTCCCATCGATCGTCCTCCGATTCGCAATTTTGTTAACAATGTCATTCGTGACATTGCTAAGCAACTAATAATGAAAAATTTTTCCGATAAAATCATATCACCTATATAGGTATGATAAAATTCCTTACAATCGGCCCTTTAAAAAACACGACATACCAAAAAAAAAAAATTCTCAAGTATCCCATTCATAAACAGTTGTAACACATCTGAACAACACATCTTATGGTCTTTAACCAAATTAATTAAACTAACAAGGATATTACCCAACATGTTAGCAACCGATTCTAATAATTTTAATATAACATAAGATAAAAAAAAAACCTCCCCAAAGTATGCCGTGGAATCAATCACGCATGTCCTGAATTATTACTCTTGAAAGGTAACATAGGTTAAAGGTATAATATGGGAATGAAAAATATAACTGTCAAATTCTGAAGTTTTTATTTTTAAGAAAATTAAATATTGTAATCACAGCAGAACAAAAAGCATTTATCATCGAAAGTTACTTTATAAATGGTAGAAGGGTTGATTAGTCTAGTCAACAAGTTCAAAATCGTGTTAATTCTTGATAAAGGTCCTAAAAATATGTATGTATGTATAGCTCATTGGATTCGGAATGACGTCTAGAAAAATGTATTCGAAGGATTTTACTGCATGATAAAAATTGCAAAAGTTATTATCAAATTAAGATGAAAAAAAAAGGTGTTTCGTTTTTTGGCAATTACTCAAAAACTATTAATATTTAAGAAATTAAAAAAAAAGATTTACAAAGAGGAGAAAAGTCCCGACTCCCGGAACTCTACCTCCATTATTTATAATTTTAAGTTAGTGCTGAAAATAGGGCCCCGCACGGCCGATACAGCATGGCCGCGCTACCGCTCAACAGAGTCTATTACATAAAATAATTTTTTTATAGAGTGAAATATCAATCGAAAAATTTTAAAAAAATTATGGTGTCATCAGAACACTTTAAAGAATAAAGTCCCGTTGGAAAACAAATTTTTTGTTGATTTTTCAAAAAGTTATACTATTGTTAACTAAGTAATTTTTCGTGGGCTTTCATTTTCACAAAAGACAGTATAAAAATTTAAATAATAGGCCTATTTATATATATATATATATATATATATATATATATATATATATATATATATATATATATATATATATATATATATATATATATATATATATTTATATATATATATATATATATATATATATATATATATATATATATATAAGATATATATATATATATATATATATATATATATATATATATATATATATATATATATATATATATATATATATACTTAACAAGACCACGTTATAAAAGCATCTTAAATTTGTGTATTGTGTTGATTTAACAAGTTATAAGTCATAAAAGAGACAAAAATGTCAAAAAATCTTCAATGTTTTTAAACAAAAGCATGTAATAGCTAATCAACAATAGTTACAAAATTCGTTTTGAGCTCATTTTAAAGAGTAGTTAATCCTTGATAAAAATGACCTGAATGTTGATTATCGTATCTCTAATAGTTTATGAGCTATGGTAATTTGTTACTTGACAAGTTATGTGACCAATCAAACTTTGGTATCGTGGAGTATTCGATTGGTCACATAACTTGTCAAGTAACAAATTACCATAACTCATAAACTATTAGAGATCCGATAATCAACATTCAGGTCATTTCTATCAAGGATTAACTACTCTTTAAAATGAGGTCAAAACGAAGTTTGTAACTATTGTTGATTAGCTATTACATGCTTTTGTTTAAAAACATTGAAGATTTTTTGATATTTTTGTCTCTTTTATGACTTATAACTTGTTAAATAAAAACAATACACAAATTTAAGATGCTTTTATATCGTGGTCTTGTTAAGTATATATGTATATAAGAAGAGCTCCAAGAAGCCAAAAATTTATAGGCCAATTATTTAAATTTTTACACTGTCTTTTGTAAAAATGAAAGCTCACGAAAAATTACTTAGTTAACAATAGTATAACTTTTTGAAAAATCAACAAAAAATTTGTTTTCCAGCGGTACTTTATTCTTTAAAGTGTTCTGATGACAACATAATTTTTTAAAATTTTTCTATTGATATTTAACTCTGTAAAAAAATTATTTTATGTAATAGACTCTGTTGAGCGGTAGCGCGGCCATGCTGTACTAACTTAAAATTATAAATAATGGAGGTAGAGTTCCGGGAGTCGGGACTTTTTTTTGGAATTTTTCTCCCCTTTATGAATCTTTTTTTTAAATTTCTTAAATATTAATAGTTTTTGAGTAATTGCCAAAAAACGAAACACCTTTTTTTTTCATCGTAATTGGTTAACAACTTTTGCAATTTTTATCATGCAGTAAAATCCTTCGAATGCATTTTTCTAGACGTCATTCTGAATCCAATGAGCTATCGTACATATTTTTAGAACCTTTATCAAAAATTAACACGATTTTGAACTTGTTGACTAGACTATGATGGTCAGTGGGTTTATTTAACAAGGGACGCCATTCAGGATTTTCAAACAGAATTTCCGCATATAGTTTCTACGAGTTTCGCCAAGTTTTGACTAGATCTGGGGCTTTGTTTAGAGAAACAGGAAGTGTGAATAGAAACAAAGGCAGTAGGAGACGCACTGCACAAAAAGTAGAAGAACTAAGGCAAATTGTTAATGAACACACACAAACCCCTATTCGGCGTTTAAGCCAGCAACTAATTGTATCCGACGGAAGCTGCAATACAATCCTGAAATGTGGCCTGCATATGGCGCTTATCGTCTAAGCTCAGTCCAAGAATTGTTACCAAATGACAAGTCGCAGCGAATGCAATTTTTAGCATGGTTTATGGGTAATGTGAATAATAATGAAAACGTATTTGAAAAAATCTTTCTTACTGACGAGGCACGGTTTTACCTCTCTGGTTATGTAAATTCTTAACAAATGAGAATGTGGAGTTCTAAAAATCCACATTTCTTTACAGAGAAGCCTCTGCATTCACAGAAAGTTGGCGTGTGGGCGGCCATATCGAAAAGAAGGTTAATTGGACCGATTTTTTTTGAAGGGACTCTCAATTCGGCGCGATACCCTAATGAAATTTTAGAAAATTTTGTAAACGCATTAGACGATGAAGAGATGCGACATGGTTACTTCGAGCAGGATGGCGCACCAATTCACGTAACTCTTGATAATTAAATTTTTTTGGAAGAATTTCTCGAAGACCGAATCATGAATCATCAGTCGTAATATGCCAGTTAGGTGGCCACCACGGTCCTGCGATCTCACGCCGAGTGACTTTTTTATGATCAGACATTAAAAACTCGGTTTTCAAAACCACTCATGAAAATTTAGAAGACCTACGGGCTAGAATTACAAATAAATTTCAGGAGATTAATAACTCCCCCAACTGCTCACCAATGTGTTTGATGCTGTAAAAAGAAGAATGAGAACATGTTTGGAAGTAGAAGGTGGACACGTTTCTCATTTAGTTTAAATTTTAACAGCCAGATTCTCCAACGCTAGTCCGGTCTAATTTGACAACCAAAAGTTTTAAACTGACAACTGTAAGAATAAGACAACTAAATTTTATACTATGAATTTATTTCGGAGCTTTTTCGCAAATTTATAAAGAAAATGACAATTTTAGTACGCAATTTCGACAATAATAGAACTAAATTCACTCTAGCAACCCGTTCCAAGATGAAAATCATTTGAAATCCAAGCAAATCGCTGAAATATCCGAATAATTCATAAATTCTCAATGACGTCTTATTAACAACGACAGGACAAAAACTTGTCAAACCGTAGCTGATCAACTAGAAGATCTTAATTTAAACCAGTACTAAATCTTAAACTTTCTTAGTGAATCTGGACGATAATTTTTAGGTTCCTAGTTGTATATGTTTTTTTCATTCTGTATTATACAATGACAATGACAATAATTTAATTTTCTTAAAAATACAAACTTCAGAACTTGACTGTTTTATTTTTCATTCACCGATTATACCTTTTACCTATGTTACCTTTCAAGAGTAATAATTAAAGACATGCGTGATTGATTTCACAGTATACTTTGAGGATGTTTTTGTTGATCTTAAGTTATATTTTAAAGGAGTTCTTCCTCAGCACGAGGGCCAAAGGATTTTATATGACGGGCCTTAGTTTTAGAGATCATTGACCTGAAATATAACATTAAGGAAGAAATTTAAATAAATATATTAATAAAATTGAAAAAACAAGTATGTTGAGAGATGAACACGAACCCTCATCGGTCGCGTGCGAAGCACAGCGTTGGTGAGCTGCTACGACGGTGATTACAAAACCCAGTATATGAGTTGCAGGCTAAACGTTTAGGCCGATCATTTCTAAAACTAAAAACCGTTGCTAAAGTACTTGGACTCTCGTATTGAGTACATATTTTACACATTGTATAGTATTTATAATAGGGTGGGTCGAAAAAAGTGAATTTTAGAGTATCGAATTCTAATAGTGAGGAAAAGTTGCATCTTCGCATGCCGATAACGGGAAAGTATTGAAAAATTCCTTTGCTTAATCTTCAGTTCGTGCAAAGGGCCTAAAGTTTGAAAAAAAATTAGAAAAAACACCAATTATAATTATTACCTTAACTCTCAAATTTTACAGATTAAGTTCTTCGACTTCTAATAGCATCAACATTCTCTATTTTAGTTACCTGATAAAATAGAAAAAATATTTTTAAAAACTGCGCGTTAAATTTTGAGTTCGCGCATAAAGCATAAAGTTTTCGAATTTTGGGGGTGAAAAATTAATGTTTTTACAGTTTCATAAAATGCCATTTTTACTGACAAATTTGTTCCTAGTAGGAATATAAATTTACCTTTGATCCGAAAGAATCAGCATGCAGCTCTTTGCCTTTTTCGCAAAATTATTTTTTTTGAAATGACCCAGAACTCACCACGTGGAGGTGGCTTCAATTCGAGTTCCACTTACGTTTTTCCCAACCATTCAGGACGTGTTAAATTATGTTACCACTATCAGTCAAGGGCGTTATCTTGAAATCGAATTTTTGGTCGAATTTTGGCATCGAAGAGTGAGTGCGAAGTGCTCTAATATAGCCATCTCTGTTATCTTATCCACACACTTTTCCAGTGGACTTCGTCACAAGTTTTTCAAATGCTTGGATGTGGCAAGGAATGTTAAAAACGTGAAACTCAGGCAGAGCTTTACTTTGCAGAAATGATGAAATATTCTCTGTTGTCCAGCTCTCCATCGTTGGAGGGGCGACAGCTTACATTTCGTCCACAAAAACTGATCTCAGTAAAGACCAACAGTACCTTCTGGACATTGTCAAGACAATATAGACAGGAAACAGTGCTCCAGATCTGGCTGTGAAAGGTACTCTCAGTCATTCCCGATATGGAAACCGAGTCTTACAATTATTGTTTATTTCACAAAGGAGACCTATGAACGACTGAAGATACCTTCCAGTTACATTGTGGCGACGTATGCTCCTATCTGATTCGACCTTAAGAGATATAACTTTGTAAAATACGGCCCTAAGCATATCTTTAAGGTCGTGCAAACAATGAGACATTTGCCGAACAACATTAAAAACATGATCGATCCCGTGATTTAGAGAAACGCGTTTTTCTGTCATCCAGAGAACCTGTTGTTGGGTATGATAATGCATGAGAGACAGCCCATACGAGAGTTGGGTTACAGGAGGATACTGAAAGCTAAAAATCAACAGCCAGAAGGGTAAATCTGTTAGATCTTTTATGCCTCCCTCAATAACTTTTGGTGCCACGGACTACAGTGAGCTGATTGAGTGGACGAAATGTAAGCTGTCGCCCCCTCCAATGATGGAGAGCTTGACAACGGAGAATATCTCATCATTTCTGCAAAATAAAACTCAGCCTGAGTTTGAAATTTTTAACTTTCCCTGTCACACCCAAGCAGTTCAATGTTACGTAAAACTTGTGACAGAGTCCGCTGGAAAAGTGTGCTGACAAGATAACATAGATTAGAGCAACATTGCATTCAAAATCTTCGATGCCAAAATTCGGCCAAAAATTCTATGCCAAAATAACGCTGTTAATTGATTGTGGTGAATTAACATAATTTACCCCTAGTCCTAAATGGTTGGATGGTTGGGAAGGGCGTGGGTGAAACTCTAATTGCAGCCGCCTTCATGTGGTGAGTTCTGGGTCATTTCAGCAAAAATAATTTTGCGAAATGGGCGAACCCAAGCAGGCTGATGTTTTCGGATAAGAGTCGAATATATAAAATCACTCATAGCAACAATTTTGTCTATAAAAATGTGCGTCTGTGTGTAAAACAGTGAAAACATCAATATTTACTAAAATTCGCAAACTTTATGCCTTATGCGCGAACTCAAAATCTAGCGCGCGATTTTTAGAAATACTTTCCCTTTATTGGCACGCGAATACGCAACTTTTACGCACTATTAGAATTCGATACTCGAAAATTCACTATTTTCGACCCACCCTATAACTTTAACCCACTAATAAAAAAACTGGCCTGTTGAAAAATCCAGTGCCATGTAACTTAACTCGTACACGCACACGTGTCCTAAATGATAAATTTGCAACGCTCAAAAGTAATCAAAATAATTTAAATGTTTCTAATAACAATAACTGATGGGAACTATAAAATTTGAGGATGTTTAAATAAAAACGGGATACGCAACGAACTACATATTTTATTTAAAATTATTATCCAATAATCATTTTTTGATTCTACCTACCACCCAGCGGCGTGCAGTGAAATTTCAAAGTTGTGTATCTCTGTTCCTACTTACAGGAACCCTACCAAATTTAGGGATTTTAATAGGGAGCCCACTGGGAATGTTTTGGTAAAGAAAAAAAAAACATTTGTTAATTTGCGAAAAAAGTTGAATTTTTGCATTGCCTACCCTGGAAAAGAAATGAACGCGTTTAGGGATTTCATTTATTATTTTTTTGTAAATAAATTTTACATCATTTTGTCGACAATTTTTAAATTTTAAGAGAAATAAATGTGTTAGGAGGAATTTATAGTCATTTGAATTTTCTTAAACCTAAAATATAATTTAAAAAAAAATAAATGACTATAATTTTCCACTAGCATATTTTTTTCTCTTAAAATTTAAAAATTGTCGACAAAATGATGTAAAATTTGTTTAGAAAAAATCATAAATAAAATACCTAAACGCGTTCATTTTCCAGGGTAGGCAATGCAAAAATTCAACTTTTTTCGCAAATTCCCAAATGTTTTTTTTCTTTACCACAACATTCCCAGTGGGCTCACTATTAAAACCCCTAAATTTGGTACGGTTCCTGTAAGTAGGAACAGAGATACACAACTTTGAAATTTCACTGCACGCCGCTGCAGTACCACCTACCCATTAATAAATTAAAAAGAAGGATACGCCCTGGTTATTCTAAAAAAAAGTATGTAATGAAGCCCTTCTGCCGCACCAAAAAACAAATTAAACTACCATCGGATAAATTTCGTACCATTACCCTGGTAATATAAGACGATACAGAATAAAAAAAATCAAGTGGAAATCATTTGTAATATCACTTTTTTAAAGAAGCCCATTTCATTGAGCATAGCGAAGCTTACTTAATCCGCTCTATTGTAACCCTGACCGTTTAAAGTTTTACCTGAAGTGATCCTTCACAGCTGTTGCAACATATGGTATATCGAGACCCACGTTTCGGTCATAAATAAAATTCGTGTCAAAACTTTTTGCGTCCCGGGTATGGAAAACTAATAAAGAGGAGATTTTTGTAATACTCTGCCACACACAAAAACAAATGTGTAACTTGAGGAATGTTTACCTAAGAATTATGTAGAATCACCGAACATGACCTTTTAGGTTTAGTTGTCTCACAAAATAGGTAGGGTGAGTTAGGAGACCAAGGAAAATATATTTAGTGTTCTTGTTTGTGCCTTCAAGGCCAACAAATGTTAACAGGCAGTATTATTACCGAGTGAATGAAAAAACGAATGATTTTTTCTATTTGCTTTGACAGCATATAATATGCAACTCTGAAATTTGGATCATTATAGATTTATTTATAACATCCCTCATGCTCATGTATACTCATACATACATACAAACATCAGGTAACCATATTCTTAAAAAATAACTATTAAGATTGGTCTGTACAAAAAAGATATAGAAATGTCTTAAAATCCATTAAACATAGTGCTTTATCGGGACGCTCGTAAATATGTTAACACCGAATGTGGTATTATAAGAAGTATTGCTGAATCAGGATGATTTTTACTACCAAAATTGGTAAACCAGATGTTGAAATTAATATGGTCTCAGAGTCTCCGGCGAATCGAGGAAATTACAAGCTTGTGTTAAAAAAATTTAATGGTTTGCAACGTGTGTTTCGATTCCTTTTCTGTAAAATTACAAAATAAGGGAAAAACAACAACGCCAATACGAAGATAAAAAAACAACGTAAATAATTAAATTGTTTTTGTAAACGACAATATTGATACGTAGAAGCCTATAGTGTGGATTTAAAGAAGTCAAAGCTTTTCTTAATTAATAAAAACATGAGAATGGATTCGTCTATGAATCAGTTCGACGACGGATTTATGACACCGATTTACAAGTTTTGATAATATTATAAGGTTATTTTTTAGCGAGTTAGATGCTTAGAGCTATTTGTAGTGACTTGGACTGGTCTTATTTTAGTAAATAAGTCTGAACATAAGCGCTTAAAGAGTATTACAGCATTACCTGGTGGTCTGGAAGGGACGCTAGAACAACTGCCAGCGGAATAAGGCGGAGAAAAATGACAAAACTTTTTTGGCTTCCGTGAATTTTTGATACTTCTTCCTCATGACCTTAAGACGCAAGATCGCCAAGAAAATGGCTCAGATATCGAAAGAATGATTTTAGATTGTAGTATGTCACTGTAAGAGGCAGCAAGCAAGTACATAAAAGAAAGCCAGATACTCTTTAACTTATTTTCTCATTGATATTGAAAATAACAAAAAAATAGATAATATTTTTGCTGACCCTTTTATGCATAAATAAATGGATTTAATATACCATTAGATGAGTAGGTCGATAACCCAAGTTAACAATTTGATGAACACACACACACACACACAGAACATTAAGATTGAAATAGATCACTTGACAAATAATTTAACTCAGTTATGGGATTGATCGACTAACGTCCATTTGATTCTACAAGAGACATTATGGGCAGTGATATTTGAAACATAAGCACACAATTATAAGTTATCAACCAGAGTGTCTGTTGTTATCACTTGCTTCCATTATAGAAATATTTAAAAATAAATTTGCAGTAAACATCTGAAGTGATAAAACTTACATTGTATTAGTGAATTTATTATTAAGTAATATTGTTAACAACGTTAAAAAGTAGTTATGTTAAAATATTATTGTCTTAAGACTTTTTTCTGCATTTTTTGTGCAACTTTTGTTTTTCAAAAAAATTCCTACTCAACCTGCTATACGTAACAACATTCTCCACGCATAATATTCTTATTGTGCTTCATAAAATTACCGTATTGCTTCCAGAATTATTTAGCACCAAATTGGGGACCCTAAACTATACCAATAAATCAATCAATCTGTTAATGCACTTTTAGTAACCAGTAAAGGTAATCAAACATTAAAAGTCATTCGTAAAAATAACAAATAAGAGCATATTGTATAACTAAGTAAGCTTTTAGCAATGTTTAATTAAATTTTAATAAGAATAATAGTTTACATTACCGATTGCAAGTTGTAATTAAATAGTTTTGGGACCCAACACAAACAATATATTATTTTCTCCATTGTTAGCTAATCAATACAAATATAAAAGTTCCCAGGGATTATTTGGGTACATTTAAAAACATGCAGTTTAAAAAATTGTAAAATATTCAATATTAGTAAGTAATAGAATATGAAATAGAAATGGCAACCAAAACAAAATAAGACATAGGTCATAATTAGGCTGAGAATGGGCATTTTCCAGCTTTGATCAGATTTTCTGACTTGGTTAATGAAATTACATTTTCGAGCAAAATTTTATCGTTTGGTTCCAAAATGTCGCAACATCGTAAAACGTTTCTGATTAGGAAATTTCTGACCTAGACCAATAGTTGGTTTATGTTTATTGTCAACACAATTTTAAGGATATTGTTTTTTTATTTTATTGGATTCAGGTAAAAGTAGTAAAACGTTAAATAAAAAGACATGCATTTTATGGCAACGTTCGAAAATACTGCAATATGATCAACTAAAACTTGGTTAACCAATTTTATTTTGGCGCCTGGCCAGCAAATAATTTACCACAACATGTCTATAATCGACCAGATCTTAAGTACTTTTCATGACCGGGCCAACGCGAAAAATTGGCAAATATTTTATTTGGTATTAAATCAGGAGTCCGATTCTTAATGGTAATAGAATAGAAAATTACGTCACTTTTTCTCGGTAGGGAGGAGTCAGTTAATAGCACACAATGGGTTGTTTCTGCAGCAGTTTCAAATCAGTCAGAGCCAAAGAGATTGCCCGGTTTCGATCAGCAAACTGTTTTCCTGGAAGATGATTGGCTCTGACTAGTTTCAAACTGCTGCAGAAACAAATCTAATAATACAAGTCATTTTAATGTCATTTTCTCTCGGGAATTAACTCCTCGGTCTCAAGAATACGGGTGCAGTTATCTTGGGCCAAAGTAAATATCTCTTGAGCAAAATCCGTTTGAAGTGGGAAGAGAAGAGAGATGATGACTTATCAATGGATGGATTGTTGCTAATTTTAACCCTTAGCTGGCGTTCTGGGGTCTAACAGACCCACAATAATTTTTACATCTACATAAAAAAAAATATGTAACGAGATTGAGCCATGTCGCGCCTTCTACCTTCGAGTAACGGTACTAGTAACTAAATATTAGCCGCGCGCTTAGCAGTCTTTGGTATATCGCCGACCACCGGACAATAAAGTTTTTTTGGGGTCCATCTGGCACCACAACGCCAATAGTGTTTTTTATTTGGCATGACGGATTCTTCTAAAAAAGTTGTTTATAGCGACCCTGGTTATGAGGAAACCTTAAGTTAGTGGTATGATGATGTGGACAGTGAACTGAAGGCGGCTAGCCGAACCCTATCTAACTCTAAGACCACAACTCGCGGTAACCAAGAGAGCTCCGTTCGACCATTGCAAGAGTTGCCAAAATACCTTTACTGCTTGCCGAAAGGTTGTTCCAGACCAAAAACGAAAAGATCTGCAATCGAAAAATTGATTAAAAAAACCAAGAGTGTCCTGCGGAAAATGTTTTGGACCAATTTTCGGACTGTGAGGAGACTGTAGATCCTATATCTGTAAAGAATGTGACTCTTTTTTTTTTAGAAAGTTTACTCTTTGCAGTTTTTTGTCATCCAATTAGATTCTGTTAGGCATTCTTATAAATTTAGGTTAGTTGATGACTAAACAGAATCTAGGATTTTTGCTAACTAGTTATTTCAACGTTTTTTGTTAAATTTTTCATTGTCTGGTAAAAAAAAAAGATTTTTTTTGTTAGAGTTTCATGTTATTTTAAAATGCATACAAAATAAACTAATTTGCAAAAAAACGTTTTTAATTTATAAAAATACATCTTACAAACGAGTCTAAGGTAAATATTGATTTATTACAATAATGTTATCGTTGAAATAAATAATAAATATATGGGGTCCGATAGACCCCACGACGCCGTCCACGTAAGAATATTTCACGACGCCGGTTAAGGGTTAAATAAAGTAGGAGAGAGTATATATAATTAACCTAAGCTAAATTCGGGATTAAATTATATGTTTAAGGACTTCTGTTTAATAGTGGTAATTTATTTTATCTCCTTAAAAAATGTAGTTATGAAAAAATAAGAAAATTATAGTCGTGCATTAACATTTAAATATAGCTAAGTACTTACCAGATATATACGAAAGGGCAGCCGTTAAAATAACACATAAAACTATAAAAGCTATGGCAGTGCACTTCCAAGTACACCTCGAAGTCAATCCTTTCCGAAAATGGAATCGGGAAGCCGTTGGAGGAAAATGACTTGAATTTGGCCTTCTTAAATTATTACGGACGGGTAAGACAGGAATTTGGCCTCCATAAGAAAGACTATTAGTTCCTCCACCACCTCCAGGTCCTGCTATCTTCATGTCTTTGGAAGGACTATTACAGGACGAGTTTGGCTTGTAGTCGATAACTGAATTTTTAGAGTGATCTGTAACAAAAAAAAAATGTTACAGGAAACGTAACAAATAAAGTAATTTTTGAATAATTTATGACCATGACATGCATTTTTTCTCACCTAGATGTTGTTTCGACAATAATTTTTACAGTACAGCGTCACGGTCAACTAATCAAGAGAAAAACAGCTTTAATTTACAAAGTATAGTCCGGCTTTTATTGCGTGGGCAACTAAACCTTCTAGTTTGCCAATTCGGGTTTGTCCCAAAATGTTTACTTATATGCGCTATTAAAACTTGCGCTTAACCTCATCAGTTTTCGGGTTATTTTTGTTTTACCAATGACAACTTGCACCAGCACGATATATCGTGAAAATATAAAAAGTTTCTCGAAAATAGTAGAATATTTAAAATATTTGTGATCAAACTTAAAATTAAATCTAGAAACCAATTAACAGTACAAAATTTAGTTGCTCCCTCAAACCTGTCAATTCACAACCTTTTGCTCAAAACTTTTAATGAAGTTATAAATTTCATCGACGGTTAGAGTCAGCTTTGGCAATGCCATTAACATGAGTAATTATAAGTATCAAATTACCCAAGCTACGTTATTGAATATTTAAATGTTATTGAATCTTTTTTGATAACTTAAAAAAGACGACTATGCTGTGAAGAAATAACCGCTATAATTCCCCTCTTGACTGTTCCTAACAGAACAACAAGAGGCGCGATACGTATGCATCCCTCTACTGTTCAGTTACAAAAGTCTAGAACATTCCACTTCTCTCGCTCGTTCATATCTAGGGTCTCCAGATTATGGAACAACTTGCATGCAAATGTTTTCCTTCCAATCTCAACCTCCAATCCCGTAAATCCCGTGTCAACAGATTTATATTTCCCTTTTCTTCAGACGCTTGAAGTTTACGTGGGCTGTCTCAGATAAAAAAAAAAGCAATGGAATTTTTTATTTCTAATCAATTTCAAAGTCTTCTAACAATGTACAACAAAAAAGGTTTTGTTGCCTACAACTAACCGATTTAAAAAAAAAGTGGCTGCTAACTATTCACAATAATCATTGAAATAATCAATTCCGATACTATGATAAAAATGGTCGCCGTGTGATAAAACACAAAATTCATGATTTAAGTCGTGTAAATAAAAAGTGTAGCTCTTTACTAATGTTAAGCAACCGTGAAATTTTGAGAATCTAGCAATGACCGTTAAAAATTTATTATCACTGATTACGATTTTTAAATGATAAATATATGTTACTACAAAGGATTTTTTTTTATCTTCTAACAGCCCACGAAGACCGAAGTCAAAGTACTATGTACCGTGGGTGTACTGGAGAATCGAGTCACACATCCAGAGCTGGAAACATCCCTAGGGATTTCACCAGCCGGCAGCCCTTTAAGAGGATGTGTGGGGTGGTACCACCACGGTCGAGGAAGAACTCCTCTACCACCTTCCAACAACAATCACAAAATATCCATGGTCGAACCGGGATTCGAACCCGCGTCTCTCGGTTGCAAAGCTGGCGCCGTACCAACTCGGCCACCGGAGATGTGCCTTTATATAGATCTAACTTTAAAGACTGCTGTATTATTTATAACTTTTAATTTAAAAACCTATTTAATATCTTGACAACATGGTTAGGTACTTGTAAAATATTTTTGTAACCAATATATTATTTCCATAAAATGGGCAAGTAGACTAGACTAGTAGTAATGTAAAATCATTAGCAGTAACACAGTAGCTGTATTACATTAATACATTTTGATTCTCAAGAACTCACATGCATACAATATAACATAATGTGCTTTTTGAAAAAAGCTAAGCTAAAACTTATTCTTAAATAATATACCTACTTGAATTTTAGTACATACAAAATGCTAAAAACATAAAAACTATTGTTAACTTTTAGTAGACCACAATGAATACATTAGTCAAACCGTTAAAAGCGCTAACCAAGTCGCTGTATTATATTATTAGGACACCAGCATCACTAAAACTAGGCCAAGCAACAGAGCAAAATATTAGCGATTTTTTGACATTAATCTTATTAGAAAACGGCGTGTGCCATCAGATGATTCCTGTTATAAATCCAACTCTGAAATTTTTTCCATTAATTTGTTATAAACATTTTTAAGCAAAAAAACGCGATTTTTTTAGTTTTTTGCTTATAAAATGAAAAGTAAAGAAGCAATCTTAATGATATAAATGGACGATTTGTAGAGAATAGAAATACGAACAAAATGAGAGGTCGAACGTCCCGATAGGATAAGTAGCAACGGAGAAAATTGAGAGTTTTTTGTTTAAATTCATAAATCGGCGATTTTTAAACGTAGAGGGCTCAAACTTTGGGAAAAAGTAGTAATTTATAGCTATTTTATGTGTGCAAAACCCCGACGCTGTCCGACGATTAGTTTTGCCACAATCGTCATTTTAATTTTTCAACACACTATTTTGCAACAGGTCAGGATGCTCTATGGATCGTCCAATTTTAATTATTGAAACGGATTCGAAAAGTACAAGCTTAATAGAACAATATGTATATCTTAGTTTTTCCATAAAATGCTACGAAACCGGTTGAAAATGCACGTAAAGATGCGTGAAAACGGCCGAGCGCGCGAGAGATGACGCGTAGCGGGAGAGAAGCGGAGCGACGCCGACGGGGAGCCAATATTCGCGCGTTCGGCCATTTTCACGCATCTTTACGTGCATTTTCAACCGGTTTCGTAGCATTTTATGGAAAAACTAAGATATACATATTGTTCAATAATTAAGCTTGTACTTTTGGAATCCGTTTCAATAAATTAAAATTGGACGATCCATAGAGCATCCAGACCTGTTGCAAAATAGTGTGTTGAACAATTAAAATGACGATTGTGGCAAAACTAATCGTCGGACAGCGTCGGGGTTTTGCACACATAAAATAGCTATAAGTTACTACTTTTTCCCAAAGTTTGAGCCCTCTACGTTTAAAAGTGGCCGATTTATGAATCTAAAAAAAAACTCTTAATTTTCCGGTTTTTCCTGATTTTCTCCGTTGCTACTTATCCTATCGGGGCGTTCGAGCTCTCATTTTGTTCGTATTTCTATTCTCTACAAATCGTCCATTTACATCATTAAGATTGCTTTATTACTTTTCATTTTATAAGCAAAAAACTAAAAAAATCGCGTTTTTTTGCTTAAAAATGTTTATAACAAATTAATGGCAAACATTTCAGAGTTGGATTTATAACAGGAATCATCTACGAATCGTCTTTCAGATGATGGCACACGCGGTTTTCTAATAAGATTAATGTCACGACAAATCGCTCTATTGCTTGGCCTAAACGTACAACAAAGATAATATGAGTATTTTAATTGAATTTGTTATTATGGAGACTAGTATGTCTGTATGGCAGGCGCGGCCCGTGAGTTTTTTTACAGGTGGTTCAAAATTTTGTGGGCAACTAGTGATATCAACGCAACAAGCAAAATACACTTTTTTAATTAAGGAAGGTTTTTTAATAATGTGTCAAGAAATTATTTACCTACAAATAAATACCGCAAAAAATCATAAAATAGGTACTGCAGTATATTGAACATTACTACTCTAGATGTTTATGGCTTTTTTCTATGTGTTTTCATACTTTAGATTAGTAGATTTCTAGCGGCTTTCCGTTTTGATACGTTTAGCATCTCCTCAATAGAGGTCGCGCATTGTACTAAAAGCCGAGAATAAACAGAACAAAATTCTGAGCTAAAAGTATGATTATTCGTAAAATAAAATTAGGAACGCTGCCGAAACTCCGTTTACTTTAATAAATACAAAACTGGCGACTAGACATAGTAATACGATCTTTGTCGTACGTAGACAAACGTAGTTGCAGGCTGCAAGCTGTAGTGAATATGAGATTGCCAACAATTTTAAAAATATTTTATCGAGGAACAACTTGTTGCCAATACACCTTTTAGAGCCGATCTAATTTTTTAAATACCAAAAATAAAAAAAAAAGAGTACCCCAACACAGATTCGAACCCTAGACCTTCTGGTCAGTTCGCAAAGACTACCACTAGACTACGCTCGCTGGTAATGTAAGAAAATCCGTCCGATGCCCGTTTTTATGCCTAGCGCTGGCCTGACAGAAATCGTATTTATAATTTTTTATGTTTAGCCGCTAATTAATATTATTAATACAATGCAAATACAATGCGCACATTAGTTACCTAATTAGTTTTTGCTTTTCCGAACCAAATGTTTTGAAAGAGTATATTTTACGGGGCGGTTTGAGTGTATTTTCATAGTGGGAGTGGCCTGATATTAGTGGTGGGCCGTCGACCAATTGTGTCTTTTTTAACTTCCTAAAGCGCGTATGTCTGTTTCTCTCTTAGTTTTAATGAATTTATATCCTCCATATAAACCTATGAGGTCAATTTAAAATACGACCCAGCCCGGAGCAAGCTTGGATAATCTTTCGAAGATGGCTTGGCTTTCTTGAGGAGTTTGCATGGAACTTGCACTTTTTTGGAACAAAAGATTCCTTTTTGGTTTTAAAAAATTAAAAAATAAATTATTAGGTAGATCATTAAAAATTTTAGGTGGGTCATTGACCAAATGACCTTATGGACGGGCCGCGCCTGCTGTACGGTTAAATGTAGGTTTATAAAATCACACTGGAATCGCTTAATGATATTTAGGAAAAGTATCTACTCCTAATATAGACGAAGATGCGAACAAAATTTACGCAAAACTATCACTGTCTCCTACTAAGGAGGATTTTACAATTATAGTTTAAACTACAAACCTAAGTTTAACTGCTGGATTGAACAATAGCAGTCTTTTGTAGTTTAAACTGAAGATAGTAGTTCATCATAATTTGTAAAAGTGGTCCTAATATTATTTACCATAAACAGATTTATGTGAACTTTTATTTAAATTAAATTAATATCCGTTTATTAATTATAAAATAAAAACGGAATACGCTTTTAACCTTTTCAAACTCTAACTGTTGTATATTTTAATAATATCCAGATTACTTTGTTCTTCTTATTAAATGCTAAAACTACCTATGCCTAAACAAATATTTAAGGACCCTTCTGATAATACAATTTGCCAAGGACAGAGGATCACTCAGGGTAGAAAATATTATGTTAAGATTAGAAAAGTAAACAAAACCACTATTCAGGGAATTAGAGATACAATATCGTTACCCTCTAAAATGTTAAGTGGAAATATTTTAAAACTGACAGAAAGAGATAATTTTTATGATGTTTGCGGAGGTCTATGGTTCTTGCTGCTGAGAACGAGCAGTTTAATATCATTTTATCTATTTTTACATGATTCTGCACTTTAACCATAAATACGAGTAGTAAGATGATACCGTTGTAAGAAAATATCCAAACCCAACCCCATCCACCAAAAAATCAAATTTGCTCATCGCAACTTACAATTTTACAGTACTTCAGTCAACATTAAAAGAAAATGATCCTTCATTCAAAGCCTAAATTAATTTTTTTGAAGCAAATTATATTTTCTTTACTATAATGACCAAGTACTTGCCTTTTTGAAATACGCGTCTAACAGGACAACTATAAACGCCGTTTGGTACTCTGTAATTCAAGATTATTTTATTCATAAGATCTCAAATACCCTGACAAAGAAATCCCTATTTACCTGAACTTACAAAATAACTTGCAATTGGCAGTTTCTACAGTAATAATAATTGCTAAGTTGGGCACAGTGTTTCGATATTTCGGTTTTAGATAATATTATTTGTTCTTAAGTTCTAAAGCTGAATTAAGTAATTTATTTTTAGAAAAATGCAAATACAGGGTAACTACAAAATAATCGTCGGATTTAAAAAGATATATTTAACAAAGTATTACAGATATACTCGCAATACTAAATATCAATGAAAAGAAAAGGAAAATGTCCAAGTTTTTAATCATACCATCACACATGTTCGATGTAAATCTGTAATAATTACAGATTCGTTTTATAGAACGGACAAGGTTCAGTCCTTCTAAAAAAGAGGCCTCCAGCAGGACAGCTGGAAGACGTCCGTTACTGAAAAGAGAATCCTGGATTATCTTATTCAGTAAGAAGACAAATCTATAGTAGATTTTTTTACTAGACCAACATAGAACTTGTTTTCCTTCTAAGAAATTTTACGAATCTATTTTTCGAACATTTCATATTAAAAAATTGTGGAGAGGTAGGAAGGTTATCTTTTACAATTTCTTTTGTTCACATGGAACGAAAATGTAAAATCAGTTACTCAGTTCAAAAAAGCTTAACAGATTATCTGATTGTGGGTAAAATCCTCCCGTCCTTTTAAGGTACTTGCGAGAGTTGATTTTGTGCATACAAAAGACAAAAATAACAAAATAAAAGTTAATTCAAAAAGCACTTAAGTCAATTACTATAATAAAAATCGTTTTATGTTCGACGTTTCTTTAGAATATTCTAATAATAAAACCCAAGCAGGAGATACTTTTTATCCAATGATGTAGATGTCATGGAATAACAAAGTTATTATTACGAAATTAATGATTACATTTTAAATAATATATGTATAAAAACAATCAATCAAGATGGTAGTGAGTAAACCCAATTACTAGTACTTTTCTTGTCTCAAAAGAGACCTTAAGCCGTTTCTGAAAACTTTATTCTCGGCTCTTTTATTTGTAGCCTGAAAAGTTATAGAATTTAAAATGTATAGAAATGCAACTGGATCAAACGAATGCCGAGCAAAAGAAAAATGCGAGTAGGTACATTTCGCCTATAGTAATGCCTTAGGTATTCGGGATGCATATTATGAAATTTGAAATTTAAAATCGACAAACAATATTTAAATTGCTATACTAATTCACAACTTATTTTATTTAAATCGATCAAAGCTAATGAATATTTTTCTTTCAACAGGCCAAAAATCTGTGTACGAAAAAGAGGAGCCATTACTATAAAATTTTGTTTTGTCGTGGACAATATAAAAAGTAATAAAAATACGTAATTATATAAACTACTTCCTTCCATTGTTCTACAACTCAACTGTTAAATGACTACAGTAATGAAAGCAGAACCATGCTTTGCTAGAAATATTAGGTAAATTTGATTGGTATATTTTTCTGAGCAGATAGGCAGTTTTTTCAAATGAGATTTTTCTATTTTTCTTTCATTGATTTTGGTGCCATTGTATAAAATAAGGAGAAACAGAATCTTTGATGTTCTAACTTGTTGATTTGGTTTAGTATTTTTTTGAGAAAATAAAAAAAACAAAAATATTTATAAAACTTCAAACGGATGCATTCTTGTCGCCAAAACTAGAAGCAATCGCCAAAAGCGAAAACGCGCCACCAAACTAAGAAGACATATCGTCAAAATGGCGATAAATTGCCACATCTGAATAAAGAAGCTTTTTTTATTTTAACAATATAAAAGCTTATCCCCAAAAAATTTGAATTTTTTTCTGATCACATTTACCCTTAAAATAGCGATCAAAGATCGCTTATTATAAAACGGGGACATGGTCTCTGATGACGTAGTCCCATGATGTGCGACCCGAATTTAAGGAAAAAATTAAGCGTTGATACCTGTGTTACTCTACTGCTCTCTGGAAGGTAGTGGCTGAACTTTAGGGGTTCGTCTGATGACTAAGCAGCTGAGTGTCAAAATTAAAAATAACAAATAAAATTATAGAATTTTGTCCGCGAATGATTATCGTCTTTATTAATAAATTGTTTAGGCTAAACTTTTGTTAAAATATTTAAGTGAAATATAGACAAGGGGCTGTTCCATTTACATAAGGTTAAGTGACAAAAATTTGTAAATTTTTGGTCACATATGTACATGGTTATCTGGCCGTATTTTATTACGAAAATCGGCAGAGCTCCTAGCTTAATGTTTTATCTTTTGATATTCGTCTCAAAATTGTCCTAAAAATGAGTAGTTTTTGCAATGACCATCGTTGCGCACAGCTCTGCAAGACGGGTTTTTTTCGGATGCCCCTCTTAAGCAAACTTTGCATGGGTCGTTCAATTGCTCTTTGATTCAAGTTTACAAAAAGCAATACAACGATAAAAATTGTTGGTTTATTATTTTTAAATCTGATATCTAAATAAACAATAACTATTAAACAGTCGCATGATATTAATTTCTTAGGAAGCATAGGTCAAGATTAATGGCGGCCTGTCGCCTATTTAGATAAAAGTATCTGAAAATAAATATTACTAATAAAGTTTATAAGAACAGTAATTATTTGCATAACTGGTATACTAATATAAACAATTTAATAAATTTATTTTAAATATGATAATATTGATAACCCGCGGAATGTTTAAAGATAATTTGATACAAACAAAAGTTAATTTCGTTCGAACATATGTCTTGAATATGAAAATAATTGCAGAAATTAAGGAACAATATTCTCCATATGGCGCAAATTATAATACGGACCACATGGTTAATAAGGCAACTAAAAGAAAATAATTTAACAAAGGGGCGGCACGAGGAAAGGTAACATTTTTTAATAACATACAAAAGACTAAAAATCTCGGTTCGTCGAAGGGCTCCCGCTGACCATCTGATCCTTAACCCTAATTATGGTCCGCCTGTTAAAAATTAAAATACAGGACCATCTTCATTCGACGAAATTTAACCTGTTTAAAGCAGTTCTATTTTGTTAACAGTTAGTCAATCATTGGCGTAACTAGGACATGTTTCTGGGGGGGTGGTCAGTCGGGGCCACATTTATACAACACAACACCAATCACAGTCAAGTCATATTTTGTTTTTCTATACCTGTTACCTACCTCTCGACTGACGCAGTGACGCAGCGAGGAGGGTTTTGAGAGTAAAACCCTTCCCTAAACGCTTTTAACGAATTAACAAGTTTTATAAACGATAATTCTGTGGAATAATAGATGTGGATAGATAGAATTTTCTTTTCTTTAAATTTTGCATTGACATTAATTTTGGGTCGTAGATACGAATATGAAATCAGTTTTGGGCGGTCTCATATTATGGCTTTCTCAAAAAAAAATTTGTAGCTTTTAGATTTGGTTTTTCTATGGATATCTTTAAATTTCGACAGTTTTACTGAAACACATCTGTAAACTTATAATTCATCATTTTTGTTTCGTTGCAAAAATCATAACATTTAGGCAAAAATAGCTAAGACACTTGCTTTTTTTTGAAAATTCCATTTTAAATCGCTATTAGCCGCCATTATTTGCCCACCCGTCAACACTATTGTTTTGTGCTGCTGCCACGTTTACTTACTTTTCTTGAAAAAATTGTAAACTAAAATAAATAAATAGAAGCTTACCACAACAAACTAAAATTAGAATTCTGTCCAACTTAGTCAACAACGTTTTTAAAGTTTAACAAACATCAAACATCAAATCCGGTAATTATTCGGATTAATGGAAACACCGAATTTTTTGACGAAATTTTGCTCGGGTTCGCTCTGGTTTGTTATTTTGCATAGATACTATGTATGACATTTGCCCATGCTCGAGATTTTGGGTAGTACATATGAGATTAACAATTTCTATATGTAAAACTTAACACACTAACTGGTGCTAACCCGCGTGAATGTGGCTTTTATTTTCAGATCACTAAATAAAAAATTTCTAAATTAAAAAAGAAATAATCGAGCTTGAACCCTGGACTTCTGGTACAAAACGCCTAGCACACATACACGCACACCAGTGAGGCTTTAAGAGCTGAATTGTAATTTTCTGAATTATTTCCGCAGATAAAACTGCCAATAAAGGGCGCATTCCCGCGGGTTAGCGCCAGTTAGTGTGTTACGTTTTATATATAATTGCTAATCTCATATGTACGGGAAATTCGGGTAGTATCGGACAGCGTGTTGAATCGGATAGAATCATGTACTCGAAGTCCACAACAGATGGCGCGCATATATTTAAGGCCAATGCATGAGTAGACCAGCCGTCCCGTAAACGTGTACGGTTAGCAGTGTTGCCATTTGGGGCGACAAGTCGCCAAAATGACGACTTTTTGTCTCTATGAGAGTGTGGCGGCGATTTTAAATAAAAAGCTTATTTTTGGCGACTTGTTACAGGTGAAAAAATTGAATATATGAATATACACGTTGTATACAATACGTAAGAAACAACGTCACAATAATAATCATTATTGCACCGAGGGATTTCTCAGAGAGAATATCTGAACGCGCGACGAATTGTACGTCAAATTTTGGGGATTCCCCCAAGCTTGTTCCACAAAAACATTTTTTTTTATTTAGTATTGACAGTTTTCTAATCCCAATATCTCAAAAAAGCTGTGGCGACAAAATGGCGACTTTTCAAACTGCGACTTTTTGTTTTGTTGCTCTGGCAACACTGACGGTTAGTATGGGTTTTGATGCCAAGCAGTGTGGATGTGCGTAATAATTTTTCAAATTTTTAGACCATACGACTGCCCCAAGCTTAGATTGAAGTGTGTGTAGTTCAGGAAAAGTAAGAATTTTCTGAATCACGATAATATGTTAGGTTTTTTGATGATTATGAAAGACAAAACTGGTGCTATGACGTCGAAAAATTATCGGCTAGGAATTATGCCTATCGATGCAGTTCCGTTATTATCGAACAGGCATTTTTCGGGTAGTATCGGACGCTCGTGAAATTAACTTCAATCCTATTTTAGATTTATTTTACAAAATGCCAAAACTCAGTAATAAAAGTATGCGTGGAATGAAGCTCACATGAAAGGTGTAACCCAAGGCGTATTAAGTAACATCCTTTTAACTATAGTTGCAGCAGAAAGGTATAGTGTTCCAAAATGTTCCTTTGGGGATAGAGTTAAAAAAATCAGAGGGGGTAAGCAATCAAACGAGTACTAGTTTGAAGAAAATATTGGAACAACTTTTACCCACTGGATATTCCTTAAGCCATTTTAGGGCGTGATTTGGATCTGGGGTGCCACCCCAAATATTTCTTCTTGCGTTGGGTATGTTGCGCTTAACGTTCTTGGTCTTGTGACCTACATTTACATACCTTATTTTGCGTCTTCTACGTCAATCTGCGAGAAATTCTGCGCCTCATCTTGTTTGTTAAATTATTTTTTTATATTGGTAAATTATTAAGTCATGTAATTATTTTCCCCAAATGTTAAAGTGGAAATTTAATGATGGAAACTTTCCACTTCAGTTGTCAAATCTACGCCTCGATTTTGTAAATAATTAGGCGTTAGGGCATTCTTTTGGCATGCATGCGCAAGCTACGCGCCTTCGGTTCGACTCGTACTTTAATTTTTCAGTACTTTGAATTTTTGTTTTGAAGAGTGAGTTGAAGTACATTATATTCTTCTTTATTGCGGAAAAGAGCGTGGCAGTATACCTACATAATATATTAATGTACTTACTAAGTGTTCCACTAGGTATATACACATTTCCAGAAGGAGTCCTTACAAGACATGAAGGTTCAAAATCCTGATTAGGATCCTGTGGGGGAGCTGACGCTAAACGTCCGTTTAGCCTGTTCATTGTTGGATTTCTAGGGGGTACATCTGGAGGTCGGGGTGCACTGTCCAGCAGACAACCTGAAAGAATAATATATTGTAATAAAAGACAAGACACCATTATTATTATTATATACATATATATATATATATATATATATATATATATATATATATATATATATATATATATATATATATATATATATATATATATATATATATATATGTATATAATAATAATATATATATATATATATATATATATATATATATATATATATATATATATATATATATATATATATATATATATTATAAAATAAAATGTTCATGAATATAATTATTTCCAGATTTGCTAGCATGAAAAAAAAATATTAAAATATGGAGCTTCCCTTAATCTTTAAACATGTTTAAAACTAATTTTGCCACGAACATGTGTCAAATTTTCTTAAAATTGGTTAGTTTAGCATTTTACCCATGTGCAGATAACGTGCTTATGTAGTAGAGCTATATTTCTTTTTCTAAGGTGTAAGACAAGCATTAAACGAATACGTCCGATGATACTGAAATTAGGATTTAGTTACAACCAAATATAAATATGTATATATGTATGTATCCAAACTATCACCGTAATCCCGGACGGCTGACGTCACCGACTCGCTTATTTCAATGGTATATAAGAAGCAAGTAACGCAAGTTGCAGCCGGGAATGTGACGTGAATTTATCTATGAACGTCTCCTTTTAAACCGCTGTATCTTCAGTATTTAAAAACAAATTCACGAATTGTCATCTAATTTATCGAACTTCTCCATAGTTTTTTGTTTTGTTTATCAATAAATTCAACGATTCTTCATAGTTTTTTTTATCGATGTAAGCCTTATCACAGTGAAAAGATAAATCTGATACTCTGATACTATCGAAGATTTATCTCTCAGAATTGAATCCCCTATCTTTTGAGATAAACAGTGCAATACGAAAAATTCAAACTCAGATTGAGTATTGTTATGTTTACTGATTTTTCTGTGTAGAAGAAAGTTTACGTTGACCATGTTTCTTACAAAAGTATGAAATAATTATTGTCATTAAAAGAATTGCTTGAATCCGATTTATAACTCCCAAGTTTTGAGGCATCCTACGTGGTTAAAATATTTGAAATGGTCTTATTCAATCCTCTGTTATACAAAAATTGTCCTTAGCTTTGATCTACTTGTACTATGTAATGATATTAATATTAGAATTTAATTGAGTAAGAATTAGTCATCATCTTATAATTTAAATCTGTTGAAATACAAAATAATAAATATTGTGATTATCTTCTCCAAAAAGATCCATGTTAATAATAAAATACTTTTCAAATTAACGCAATAAATCTTCTTTAGAAGTTTTCTTAGAATTACTTACAGGGGCAAAAGTAAAAACTCTTAATCCTATGCACCGTCTAAATATAGAAAATGATATTGCCATGTTAGCCTTTGTTAAGATGAGATTAATGATTCCTTTAATCATCACGGGTTTGTCAGAGTTGATACTGTTGATTTTGTATTGAATCTTGTTTTTCTTATTGTTGGGAAGTGTTCTTTAAAAGGAAGCGAGATAAACTAACTAGAAATAAAAATAATAACTGCCATGATTTATAGAAAATAAATCATACTTTAATCAATACGAACGGATATGTAAACAACAGGCTATTAATCTTATTAGACGGTTTATGTTTTTTTTTTTGAAGTAGGCTTTGATGAGGGCAACATTAAAAAACTATAAAACAAGAAAATGTGATGAAGTAAAGATAATTATGCAAATCAGCCTAAAATTCTTGAAATTAAATTGATTTACTACCCAACCCAATCAAAACTGGTGTTACTGGTGTGAAACAGTGAATAAATAATTATGATAAAAATAAAGTCAAAGATAAAGTCGTTTTATATTACGTGTTATTTACATGTTAAAATTTATATTGAATATGTTTTAGTTTCAGCCATTGTTGTATTTTTGGGGATGACAGGAACATTTTCATGTTACTTTTCCATACAATATAAGTTATACTTTTTGAATACAGTAAATAAGCAGACAGTAAAAACGGCATCATGTCCAGGAGTCCAAAATAATGTGAAAAAAGCTTGATTGGAAAAAATTAGAAGAACTTTTATTCAATAGTGACAGGCGATAAAACCTGGATTTACTACTATTTTGACGTTTCCACTAAATCGACCTTGCGAAATTCTCTCAACACTGCTGTGGTAAGCTTAAAGTTAATAAACGTTAATGCCAATGTTATGAAAGAGTACACGATCAACATCTGCTGAAAATAGTCTAGTTTAACCGAAACTAATTAACACTGACAGACTGGTGTAACAAATCAGAAAATAACAACAAAAAAAATGGGTTGTTTCTCTAATAAAGGATATCAACATTAACATTCTTTAGTTAGAGAGTAGACAGGGTCAATGACTAAAATATCTAAGCTGGTATCTACGAGATTCTTCAGATAAAAAATGATGGTAAGATTATTACATAAATATATTCGTGACTTCTTTCCTAGTATGTGGCCGAACAAATTTACTTATGTAAATTTTGACATTATTTTTATACGTCTTAAAGACATATTAAGAAGAACTGCATTATATTTTTGACAATATTAATAGCTGACGTTTTAAAACTCATTGGTCTGCTTCCATTTTTTTTATTTGCTTATTGAAAAGTGCTGTCAAAATTATGTACCTACAAAGTTAATTTTCGAATTTTTGTAGCGCTTAAAATGTCCTAATAATGTCTAACACTTAAAATTTTAATTTAATAAATTTTAATTTAAATATAATAAAATTATATAATTTCCTTTATTTACCAGTAATCGATTAGGCCGATACAAAACCATTGTATAAATGGGGTTGATGTCAGATTATCGGACTCGCCGTCCAGCTTTTGTATCTTTTTTCATGCGGCTCGCCTGGGTTTCAAAACGTAAAAGAAAACTCTCTATTGATAGGTACTTGAAATGATTTACTAACAAGAACATTTTTATATAATCTTAAAATTCGCTTTGATAATTTGTGCCACATTCAGAAAGGGTTAATAAAGTTAACAGCATAGAAGCAAAGCTAACAAAGTACGTTTTATCACTATACATACTCAGACGATGGTTTCACACGATTACTTTTCTGTTACGACACGTGCTACAATTGTGGCTAACTATGCCCAGTTAATAATGAGGGCTGATAGTGTTTGCTTAGGTTTTTTTTTCCTTTTTATTTGTTACTACCAACTAACGTTTCAGACCAGAAAAAAAGACAAATCCCCCAGACACTGACAAAAATCTTGTCGATGTTATACCTAATATTATTATATCAGTAAATAATGTTTAAAATGCTATAACTGTATTCCAAACGCAAACCCACAAACACGCAAAACTCATATACCCGTGAGTTGTGGAAGAATATATCAGTTAACGCCCAACATGGCTTAAAATGAGCCGGCAGAGGACCTATCCTATAGAAAGAAATTATTGTGTATATATGTACTTAGGTATGTTTATCTAAAATTTTCACCAGTAACTTTCAGGTTGTTTTGAAAGTTGTTAAAATTTTATAAATTACATAAAATGTTTCACTCAAAAACCAAAGAAACCGTAAATTAATTATTGAAGAAAAAAGGCTACAAGTAAAGTGTGCTGCATCATTTAATATTATTTGTTAAAATTGTTTAAAAATAAAATTGATATTGTAACTGTCGATACAAAATTTTACATTTACAAGCCACTATGAAGGCCCCTCAAGGAAATTCATGTAAATCTGTCATTTCTAACGGATTTTTTTGAAACTAAATCACAAGAGAACTAAACAAAACATTGGACACTTTCTAACCCCATTTGAAAAAAAAATTAGTGTAGAAAAAAATTTCAGGAGAAAACAAAGAAAAATTAGTAAAGTTGATTGCCTTATTAAAATAATTATTATTACTTTTCTAAATTTAAAACAACTTCCTCCGCAATCCTTAATTCTTATTAAATCCAAATTAAGAAAGACTTTGTGAGAAATGTGGCGACGATTGGGTTCATATAATATGACGATGTTTTCTCAATAGAAACGAGAAACGTTTCTGTTTCATACCCGCAGCCTATATTCCTACTTTTTTATTCTTTTTATATAGTTTCCTTATATTGAAACTTTCCTCTGGTCAGTTATTTGCTATTAAAAACAGTGGCCAACAAATCTTCCTGTTTTTCTATGGTATAGATACATAAAAAAGTGTTATAATTCATTAAAAGCTTTTTTTATTTCTAATTTATACTTTTCCTCTTAAAACAGAAATTTTTGCGGGGCGCTATTTTATTTAAAAAACTAAAATCGCAGTAATGGGCGCCTCTTAAGATGCATTGATTTTTTTTTTACCATGATTGTATCTTTACTGATTGGGTTTTTGTTACGATAAATAAAAACTGGTAAAATTAATTGCAATGAAAAGCCGGAAAAACTATTAAACGCCATAAGTAAAAAAAGTAAAAAAAGAAAAACAATTTCCGCAAATTATTTTCTGGCAGCAGCAGTTTTTTTTAGTTGGGGTGAACTGGTGAACTGGTTGTGCATTTGCGCCCTTCTGCTAATTTTAAGAGTCAAAGTCAAGTATAAATATTTTATTTGTTCAAATCAGAGGTAGCTAAGTAAATCATTGAAATTTTTTAATTCAATAATATACCTACTACTTAAAATAATCTCTTTGGACCTAGACAAGTGACTTTATCTTATAAAAAAAGCAATGTTTAATGAGCAGAGTTAATTCATTTTTAACACGAATACAAAAAGTATTTTCTTAACACATTTAATAGCCCGGTTTTAAACAAATATCTAATTAAAAATATCAAGCTTTTATACCCAAGATAAAAGCACTAATAAATTCACTTTAAAATGTGTCTCACCACAAAATTCACTTTTATATTTAGATAAAACTATAATTAATCTGCTTCCTAATAATATTTCTTTCAAAGAAGTGATCCATCAGAAAAACAATTTTAAATAGCAATAACAGACATACAGAATAACACTTACAAAACTAATTTAAAAAAATAGTTGTAGTACAGTTAATTATGGTAAATATTGGGTAGTTTAATTTAAAAATATTACTTTTAGTAAAATTTAATTATGAACCAGACTTTAATTAAGCAGGACTCATGGATTTATTATAATAGGATTCGATATCTGTATACTGTGAGCGTAACGAACGTGAAGCCTTATATTTTGTTGTTTGTTTTTGTTTTTGTTTTTCTCTTGGGGGAGCAGTTTACGAACTACGAACATAGACAAGACTACGAATTACTACGTAATTGAATCAAGAATGGTAGTAGAAAGAAATAAAATAGCATTGGAGTGTTGGAGCTCAGGTTGAAAAATCACACCGGTGTGTCACCCGGCGATGATATCGAACGTAGCCCAGAAGTGTTGCTGTCTGGCCGGTTGTTTAGGAACACGGCTGAACCTCGGTCTGAACACTCGGTTACACGTACGTCTTTGTCTAATGAACTAGAAAAGAAAAAGTGCGACGTATAGATTTATATAGGTTTATAAATGACTCGGAGCGACTTTAAATAAACACCTTTAGAAATAACATAACCTATAAATAATAAAACGTTTTTAACTTAAATTTATTATTATTTGGCAGAAAAATAAAATATTTTAGGGCTTTTATTACTTTTAGTAAATCTTGTGATGCCTCTAACGTATTTTTTGTACAAAAATACAAGGTAAAATAAGATGTTGCCAATGTTTACAGTGTCGTTTAGAATGGTTTGTTTTGGCTTCAAAGAATGTGAACTCATCCCGTATCCAGTCCTAATAAATCCATGGCAGGACTAGATAAAGAAGGGCCACCCATCCGTCGTGACATCATGTTGTTGTTTACTAGATCGAATCAATGTGTTATCGATGGGGTAATATTATTATCGGAACAAAAATGTAAAGTACACAAAAATCACAAATTCAAAATAAATTTATAGTATTGGAATAATTTTGGGACAAAAAATTTAAAAAAATATATATGATATACTCAACTAGAACGATTTAGAAATTGATTTTTACGTCACTTGACGTTTCTTAAATTAGTATGATATACTAATAGTTATATTAAGAGCATAAGGTCTAAATATTATAGTTAATACATATGATGAAAAACATATTACCAATGGTGAAATAATGCTAATAGTCTGAAATTGGTAGGTCATGTTTTTATAGATAGTGTACGAGCTTTTGAAAGATTGTACTACTTAGTTATTAGATCTTTGGTTGTTGACAAAGAAAAAACATATGGTATCATGCAATCTTGAAAAACACGTGTTCCTTTCATGAAAAATGTAATATTTTGTTTAATCCTAGGATAACGAAATTTGTGGATGTGTATATTTTCATAATTTCTTAAGTAATGACCCCTCATTTCCTAAAAATCATTTTAATTCGATCTAGAGAAAAATTTTGTTTCTATAGTAGGTACCAAATGGATAATCAAAATTTGCGTCTCGGTAATATGTTCTTATGTTAACATGTTATTTTAAAGCAGTGACTTCTGCGGTGGTACAGTTAAAATTAATGAATGAAAAAGAGAGAGAATATGAGGAGCATAAAAGAAATATGTGTTTGTTTTAAAAGTATGGCCCATGATTTTCTAAATCCTCCCTAGGAATTTATTCATTATTATTGAAACTTCAGATAGGCCTTTTAAAAGCCTGATACTGATTGGTAAATGTGGGGTATAGGTACCAAATAAAATATAATATACCTATACCTACCTATCCTTTTAAAATCCAGGGTAAAATAATTTGTGAATTTATTATTCAGCTTACTTAATTCATTAATTATTTATGACAAATTTTATAACAAATTCCAAAAATGTGTATGGAAATGTAACTGATTAAAAAACACTTTCATTTGCTCCTTGTTGCCTTTGAGAGTATCTTCGGCCATATTTTATGTGGAAAACATTATATATATTCTGTATATATTATGTAGTTGAGGATTCGGCGGCAAGACGCATTCACCTGGATTAATTTCAGTGATGTCAAAGAAAAAACATAACATTAGTATCAATAAAATACAAAACGTATACAACAATACTTCTTTCATTAAATCTCCAAAAAATAAAAGCTGAAAAAACAGAATTTTTGAAAAAACTACTTTTAACGTGGTAGGAATAAAAAATTTTCGGTTTTAAGCAGTCTAGTGTACTAAGTAGGCTAACTGAAAATATCGTTTTTTGAATAAAATTATGATTTACATCAAATTGATTGATAAAATAAACTAAAAGAGCAACTATTTGTGTCACCATCTGTGATACGAAAAAGTTCTATAAAATCTGATGTTATCACCAAGTAAAACGAATCTTAACTAAAAGAACGAAAAGTAGCATTTTTACAGTATTACCATAATCCAGAGAAGGGTTAAAACAACGTATCTATCAAACATGCTAAAATTAAAACAAAAATTTAATTACTCAGTGAGTTAGTAAATTACCTTAAAAACGATAAATAGTATTTCTCTGTGCTGAGTGTGCCAAAGAAGTCGAGAATAATAATATAATATTACTTATAAGCTTCTATGTTAATTTAAATTCTTTAGTTGACTTACCATATTATTTACATTATTGCTAAATGCGATTATTAATTACGATGCCGCCATATGATGTTCATAGCACTGGCAAGCAGTATGAAATAGGTACATAAGTAACGTTTTCATAGAGATCACAACAAAATAAATGCTTTTAGAAGTCTCTTATTGGCACCAAAAAAATGAGAATTTATGGTATAATATTTCCTTGAAAACACTTTGTGAAATGTTTGAGTTTTGGTTAACTCTAGGAGAGAACCACTCGCAATTTCTTGTTTTCATAACTTTTTAATTTATGACCTTAAATTTCTCGAATAAAATTTGTCTCGGAACAATGATATATAAACAAATATAATGTAGCCGATTTAGATATTATATAATATCAGATTTAAAGTAATTATAGAGAATAAAACTGAAATTAACTATTGTTGGTCATCTGACTGATTGATATTAATAACATGCATTTGAATTTACTAAAACAAAAACACTGTTTTAGAAATCAACCGAAGTATGAAGTTTTGTCTAAGATCGAAGGTTGTGTTGACCATAAAGACGAAAAGCAAATAATATAAAATTTTATTGTTTTTAGGAACACGTTACCAAAAAGTGCAAAATAGAAAATATTTATTTATATGATGTTACTTCTGACATTACCCTACTACAGAGCAAAGTATAGTTTTTAAAGTCAATATAACGTGCGGGCCGGGTATTTGGTGGTATATTCAAAGAAACTATAGCTCTGTTCCAACAAGCAGTCTGTCACACACACTAACCGTCTGTCGCTGAACAACATGTAATATATATCTGGGAAACTCTATTTCTCATCAAAAACCGTTCAGAGACTCTTGATACAACAAACCTAGTGCTAATGATATAGTTTTTAAACAATGATAATTTAGTTGAAATATCAAAAATAAGAAAAAACTAACGCAGGAGGTGAAAATGACATGTAAAACAACCTTCATTAATATAAATGAACAAAAAATATTGTAACAGGTTTCAAGGCTGAGGGTTATGGGCGCAAATAATAAATTAATTATAGTTTAGGCCTCCTATATGACGGATAAAAAGGTTAAACTGAAAAAGTTAAAGTTATTGATGTTATTTTATTAATGTCATCAAATATAAAAAAGATATACGGCACTACGGATAAATATGGCAGTAATGAAAGTTAAGGGTAAGGGTCAAAAGTTAAAAAATCTATACTGTGCAGTAAAAATAAAGAAAAGTAAACTTAATGGCAGAAGTTTTTGCCATCTAGTGAGCAAAATATTTGTTTTTGAAATCAGTAGGATAGGCTTAATAGGAAGATCACCTGTTTTGAAGTAACATATGACAATATTTTCCTAACAAACGTACTGTTTTCTTAATGATAGGCGAAAACTTTTGTTATTTTATAACAGAGACAATAATAAATAAACTTTTAAGTTGAGTTTCACCACAAAATTATTCACTTAGAAACTTGCTTAAACTTTAATTTATCCACTGAACTATATCAATAATATTTTTTAACTGAATAATAGACACAAATATTTTAAACTATAAATAACACTAGAATAAATTAAATCACAAAAAGACAACAAACTATTTACATTGTGAATACTGTGCTTCCGCGTATTGTCCAGGCGAATACTGCGGGGGAGCCGCATACTGTTCAAAACGATCGTAAAGCGCGTATCGCTCTGTATAGAGCGCGTCTTCGTCGACTGGCCTCTGGAGGGGTCCGTACGTATACGGTGATATCATGATACTGACGTGCCGTATACTTGAAAGCTCGCTTGTTTGGGACTCCGAAGGGCCCTAAAAATCGGTAATAGAAGGAGGTAGTCGGGTCAGAATGGCCTATCTTGAGTCGGGAGGGCATCTTAGTCAGAGCCGGGGTTGGGCCATTAGGACCTATGATGAGACCATTTGGGTTTATGTCGTAAAATTTATATATCTTACAATAAAAGCATTTAGAAATTTACAAGTTTAAATTTGTTTAAAATAAGTAAAGGACGAATTTTTGGATAAATCTGAATAAACGCGAACATATTATATAATTAAGCGTACGTTATCTAAAATGCAATGCATTATCTTTGCAAAATGTTTGATTTTATGTTGATTCTATAATTTATCAATAGGTATACTCCCTAGTTTTTTCTTTTATAGAATTAGATCATATTACTAGTTATTTGAGTAAAAATCGATTTTAAACAGGCGCCATCCATCGCGCTTCTTTATATGCGGGGTATATTTATTTAATTTGATAAATAATAACATGGTGTGCAAAGAATTATTATTTATTTTATAAAACACTTTGTTTTGAGGCATACTTTTTTCACAGAGATATTAAATTCTATTTTTAGCGAAATATATTGGAAATGTGGAATATTTAAATTTCCTGAAATAACGAATATGAACGTATTTTTTTATTGCATAAATCGTTTAAGGAAGTTATTGCAAACCCAAAAAAAAAAAAATATTAAAAAAAAATTACTAGAATAATTTAGCTAGAAAAATGTTTTACTTTTCGGTATAATTTATTACAATTTAAAAAGCAGTCATTTGCCCTCAGCGCAATGTGACTTCAGGCAGTGTAGGTGACGTTAGGAGATCAGCAAAAATAACGTAAAGCTTAACCCAAAGTCGAACAGGTTTGTTTTTCTCGGAGGGTTGCAAACTTCCTGAGCCACACTGTATATAATAATAAATTACAAGACTTTTTCTTAATAAGACTTTCAAAAAATAAGTTATTGATGTGATTTTGTATTTTAATATGTATATGTGAAAATTCATATTTTATCCACATCGGTCTGGTTATTTGGGAGTGTCAATTTATATATAAATTGATATACTTAACAAACTTGATGTACTGCGAAAACGTGAACTTTTAAAAACCACATCGTCTTTTGCAGAATATAAGTTTAAAGAATATTAGGGCAGTTTTAAAAAAACTGCCTATTTTTATATGCCATTTATAGAACTCAAAAATAATGGAAATCTTAATAATTTAATCCACGATTAGCATCGACTTATTTCTTTTGGCCCAATTATTTTTGTTTTACTTATTCATTACTTAACCGTGAATAAATTAATACTAAATATAATAGGTCATCATCGTATATTAATTTCAAATAGCGTGATAGTTAAAATATGCAGAGGAAGATAAATATTAGAGTGGTAAAGATAAATATTTTATAGTATATCACCCGAATCAGAACATCCATTATCCAAAACAATGTTTCCTCCAGTAAATAAGTTAACGCTGAAGATCTGTCACAGTATATAGTATTGAGGTGAGCTAAATAATAGGCCGCAGACTGATTATACAAACCAAATCGTTAAAGTGAGTTTCATTTTGACCTATTCCAACCAAACATCAAAATAATATAATTACAAGACTCATGAAAACAAAGAAATCATTTTTGGCTTACTCGTAGGTTCATGAACGGTAGATAATTTCCGTTGACAACAATAACTTTATATGTCGTTCCAAAAATCTCCTTACTTGTTAAAAAATATAATTATCCTTCACATTTCAAAAAAGCTCCAATATTCCTTTTTTGGCACACAACACAACTTCTCAATAATATATAAGCTGTCGAGCGAGTTTTAAACCTTTAACACATGTCTGGTACTGAATAAAATAACCCTGATCCAATTTGTTGTGCACGTCGTGCCTTACTCCCCTCTATTATTCAACAGCTCTATTTTAGTAAGGGCACAGAGATACAGAGTTGTAATATAACCTATATAATTATGAATATGCCGAAAGTATTAGGAAGACTGTTACAAACACCACGTTTTCGATTTTTTATTTATCTGTTTGCTACTGTACGAAAATAATAAAAATATATATTTTTTTTTGTTTTCGTAAGGGATAAACTGCAGGTTATTTTACTCGTCTTCTTAGTTATTATTATATAATGTCCGTTAAGAGCTTTTTAGTCCTACAGTTCGAAAACAGGAGTAAAACTGCATATCAAAGCACTATTTCTAATAGGGAAATTAATTTCTCTAATTGCACATATTGTTAAGCAAATCATTACAAACCCAAAAATGTTATTTTGAGGACACACGGTGTGCCTCGACTAAGTTTATCCCAAAGGTCTTCCCACTTCCATTTTTTTCAGATTGTGTTAAAGTGGTGTGGCCTAAGTAATTTTAACCTAAAATGAAAATCCTAGATCGGTAATTTGGAAAGAAAACTTAATTTTTTTTTAGGTTAAGCGCCTATATTTTATGACAAAGAGTAGTCTCAAAATTTGTTAAGGCGTAAAATCTTCTTTCAAGTCCTGGAAGCAATATCTTCTTAGTGGAAATATGTATTATTTTTAAACGTCTTTGATAATTCTAAAAAAAGGTGAAAATATGAGTTTTTCGTCACTTTTTGGCACCTATATCTTAAATGTTACGTTCAAATACGATGGTTTATGAATTCACTTTAAAGATGATTCAATTATCTACTAATAAAAAAAATTGCCTCTATCCGTATCTGTTCAAAAGATATAGGTAATGATGGTTGAAAAATTCGAACATAAAATTATCAAATCAGAATGTGATATATCTCAATCATTATAAGTTATGGTTAAAACCGTTCATCATTTTCAAAAAGTTGACTCAATTTCAAGCAAAATGAAAAAGACCATCTTTTATCTGGAATAAAACCAAAGATCATTGTCCTTTTATCGAATGACACATTAAAAATAATTCGTTTAAAAACTAAATTAAAAGGAATTAATTTTAAATTCTCACTAAGTAAGTAAAACTCGAAAAAAACTTAATAATACTTATTAAATGCATTTCTTCAGTTTCCTACGCGGTTGGCACTGTCAAAACCGTCGCGTCGGCGCATACATACAGTTTCCGACGATCCTATCTTTGGTTTTATTCCAGATGAAAATGATGAACACTTTTAACCAAATCTTATAATTATTGAGATATATCACAACATTCTGGTTCCATAATTTTTTTGTTCGAATTTTTCAACCTTCTATTACCTGTATATTTTGAACAAATATAGATAGAGAGGCATGCATTTTTTTTATTTGTGGATAATTGCATTACCTTTAAAATGAAAACCATCGTATTTGAACGTACTATTTAAGAGATAGGTGCCAAAAAGTGACGGAAAACTCATATTTTCATCTTTTTTGAGGATTATCAAAGCCATTTTAAAAATATTAAATATTTTCACTAAGAATCACGGTACATAGTACTTAGACTTCGGTCTTCGTGGGCTGTCAGAAGATAAAAAAAAGGAGATATTGTTTCCAGGACTTGAAAGAAGATTATACATACGCCTTAACAAATTTTGATACTACTCTTTTTCATAGAATAAAGCAGCTTACCTAAAAAAAAAATTGACAAATTAAGTTTTTTTCAGACTCTAGGATTTTCATTTTGGGCTTAACTTACTTAGGCCAAACCACTTTAACACAATCTGAAAAAAATGGAAGTGGGAAGACCTTTGGGTTAAACTTACTCGAGGCACACCGTGGACAATTATTAGTAAAATAATTCATTAAAATAATTTTTTCGTTTTCGGTATAATTGATTATAATTTAAAAAGCAGCCTTTTGGGTGCGCTTATAAATGATGTCAGATATTGTCTAAAGCACAGGTCGCTGTTTCGCGCAACGGTCTTAAATCAATCCCTTTTATGTTCTTGCTCACAGCTATGATTATTGTAGTCAATTGTTTATACTCAAAACGAAATTTTCCAAAAATGAATTAATCGATATGATTTATCTTTTGGGCGAGGCAGATAAAAATTGTCTTCTTTACCAAAAGTTATACAGGATGAAATATCCTGAGCGGCGAACACCCAGTCCTCGGAGTTTTAAAAATTTAATGGAACGTTTTGATTCAACCGGCCGGCAGTGTGGAACATTCAAAACGTGGAGTTGTCAATAGAATAGCTGCAAATGGTGAGAAAAAACTCGAAATACTGTTACAAGTTCAGGAAAATCCCCAAGTTATTAGGCGTAAATTAGCTTCACTGTGTGATTCGTCACAGTCAACGGCAAACCGAACAACGCGCAAGTATAAATACCACCCGTACCATATTGAGTTACATCAGGAACTTCACGATGAAGATTTTCAAAGGAGCGTTACTTACTGCCAATGGTTACGTGCTCAAATTTGGATGGGCCGCGGTGTTTTGTTGCATGGCCATCAGGTCTTGTGACCTTACCCCGTTAGATTTTTTCCTGTGGGGCTACATAAAAGATAGGGTATATGTCACACCATCTACGATAAGGCAGAACATGGAGAATAGGATTAGGGATATATGTCAAACAATAACACCACGCTTGTTATTGAACAAGAACGACATCTATTCGAACATTTATTCAGAAGAAACTGAATTGGTGGGGGGGGGGGGGGTACAGTTACAAAAATAATGTGTTCATTACGTTTTAGTGTAAATGAAAATATATTTATGTGTGTATTTAATTAGTTTCACCTACAGGTTTTTACTTTTACCGCGAAGGCAAGTACCCCATTATCTATTGTATTCAAATTTGAGTCAAAATATTTCAGAAACTATTAGAGCTAGGGATAGGACATTCTTTACAAAACGTGAAGAGTTTTTGACGAGCTATAAGATGGCAGAAAAATATATAGGGTGTTCCACGTGATAAAAGTAACATTATTATTTAGAAGTTTTCTGACTTTGGACCTAGAAATAAAACACCCTGTGAATGAGATGTCAAATATTTCATATTGGATATATTTTTTGACTTAATTTACTTAGGATAAAATTATGAATCGCTTGGAGTCAAAATTTAAGTATTATTTTCACAACGAAGAGATGCTTGCAAATGCTAAATTTTCATTACAAGTCGAATTATCGTGAAAACTATGACTTTTTCGTATATTTTCCACAGCGAAAAAGTTATGAAATTACACGTAGAATTTAAAAATTCATTCAAATACAGGGTGTCCCATTTAAAAAATCCAACTTTGCGACACCATACTTTTTGAACACACCCTGTATATCTCAAAATATTATATATTATATCCAACCATACCTTAACACAAAAGTCGACAAATCCTATCTTCGAGGCATAAAATTACTCCGCGCAATCGTTGACTCACCCGGTATATACAATACAGATTTCGAAACAAGGTAATACCATTTACATTTTAGAAGAATCAAGGAGTCCAGGGTTATTCTTAAAATGGCCAAATATATGGTCCCCCACCTAATTTTTGAGAACGGCTGGTGCCAGGCTTTCAGTTATGTTGCATATTTTCAGATTAATGAACTAGGTATACTAAAATAACGCAATTACTGTAGGTTTATAACTGCAATCGTCAATACTACAGGCTAAAGCATATTGCTAAGGAATAATAAAACATATATATAACAATATACCATAATTGTTCGTGATAATAAATTTTTATTTATTATTTTCATTGCATACTGACGAAATTTAGAATAAGAGTGGCAACGCCGTTTTTTGCAGGTAGTACGTACTATAGTTCCGTTCATGGCTTAAACAGTTGTTAAGTTGTGGTTTTTGGGTGTAACGTTTTTGACAGGTCGGAACATACTTGTAGTAAAATTTCAAGTGATTTTTGGTTTTTCTTAAAAGGACTTCATCCATAACTTTTGAAAAATGGTCCGTCAGGATAAATTGTGTGGAAAAATGGATACTGTTTCTCCGGAATTGTGTTTTCGCGGGTTTGCTCGGTGGAATACAGACGGTTCGGAAAGCCATAGCTAAGGCGCGCGATATCAGGTGTTTGGCGTTCTCCTTTTCTCTCTTCTTTCTTTGTGCTACACACGCACACTGTATAAAACAAAACAAAAGCTAGTGCAAATGGTGTCGTCTCTTCTTGCTGACGGTCAATGATATACACGCTTGGCAATGTTACAATTAGAGACAGCATTCTCATGCAAAGAAGTGAACAAATATAGAATCAGTTGAAGTGAAATAGACTAAATGTGCTGTTGACGGATTTTGATTTCTTCGCTAGAGCTCTCTATTATCGTCAGCAGCAGCATCCAACACGCTTCGATATGGAACGGCTCGTGCTGGCGTTCCTCTAGTTTCAACCTGGAAACATTGATGCTTTCCTGTCTTCGTTGGGTACATATAATTGATATTATTTTTCGCTTGACCACCGGTAAATGTATTCCTTAGGAAGTTAAGCATTGCCAGGCGTGTATACGGTAGACGGTATTAAAAAATGCCCAGAAAACCACATGTCTAAACTGAACAGTTTTCGAGATATTGGCATTTAAGAAACAGCGTTTTCCTTATTCTGATAGGCTGTAGCTTTAGCTTAACAAAAACGGCTAGAACTGTTTCCTCTCAGTTGTTGATAAGCTAGCACTGTTTCCTCTCAGTTGTTGATATTATATTTACAAATATCACTTTTCTGTTTAACCGGAGTTTTTTCCGGAACAGTTTCGGAGTCGTAACTGACATTAAAACAGTTCCGAGTTACGTAAAATATCTTTTAAAGTTTTTGGTAATTTCTTTTACTTAATTAACTCTGCATTTTCAATTAATCTTTAACCTAAGCGCAAGAAAATAATTAGAAATAAATTTTATGTGCTATCATAATATCTAACCTCAACAGATGATTTTAAAATATGTTGATATCAATTTTATCATTCCTTATTATTTTATTACACTCCCTGACGTAAACGAATATTTTATTTTTCTTCTTTTTAGTTTCTGAGTGAAGGTCTAAATCAATTTGTAATTAATTAGTAAACAACATCAAATTATTTTTCATTTCATTTATCATTTATTTTTATCTATTTATTAAGCTTTACTTTTGCAAAGTCTTATAAATGTTCATATTATGTATACTTTGAGCTACACTAGACATCAAGAAAGCAAGTAAGGTCTGGTCAAAATTTTTGTTAATTTACAATTTTTCAGAATTTCATAAAAGCTTAATAGTTTTTTTCTACAAACGTCAAAAAATGACAAGGTTCGCGCATTGATAACAATATGCGAAGTGACACTTTTTTTCACTTTCCTGTTACTATGACCCCGCGTGCGCGAAGTAGTGTGCGAAATAGGCATTTCGCGCACAGCATGTAAATTATACGTTGGCCAGGAATTTAAGGAATGCGCTTTAATGTACGAAAACTTGTTGGAAGTTCAATAAAAATACGATAAATAACGTACAAATCAACATGGATAACCTATATCACATGAACCAAAAAGGTAAGAAAATCATATTTTCTCGTGAAAATGTTTGAATAATCCTCACTTTTTTGAAAAGACAATTAAAAAACGAATCGATAGGTACCAAAATTTTTTCGAAAAACTCAAAATTACGCACCGACCTTATCTCAACCAGACCCGTAACACCCTGTATAAAAGTATACATATTTTGACGTTTGTAGAAAAAATTTTGTTTGCAACTCGTGCGCGAAATACTTTAGTGATCTCGACTATTTTTTTAAATCGGCTGCGCCTCGTTAAAAAAATTAGATCTCGATCACTAAAGTAGCATTTCGCGCCCTAGATACAAAAATAACTATTAACGGGCGCAAAATAAAAAAAAGCTTTTTTCTGCAAATACTATTAAAAGTAGACGTTTCAATATGTTTTAACTAGTGTCAAAAGAGTCATTTTTAGCCACTGGTTTTCAAAATTATTTAATCTTAAAGTTAGTGTTAAAAGTGAGTTAGTTTTGACTAGTGGTAAAAGTAGAACTTAGCCCTATTTGCTGCTTCGTCGATTTCTGAAAGTGGCGTAATTTCTTAATTTTTCATCAAAAAATATAAAAATTTCTAGTACAAATCTGTCACTTTTTTAAAAGCTTTTCTGTAACTATCAACAACAACGAAAGGTTGCTAAGTATTTCAAGTTCATGAAAGACGCGATTTTAGGAATTATTATTTAAATGCATTTTAGGGGCAGTAAAGGTGCGTTTCATATGGGGCGGCTGACGCTCGCGGCTGCCGCACAGCGTCTGACGCCTAGTACTGCTCATGTGACAATTTAATGTATCCGTTTCTTTTCGAGCGTCAGACGCAAGCTTCAACGTCAATGGATTACTGGCGTCAGCCGGCAGCCGCGCGCGTCAGCCGCCCCCTTAGGAAACGCACCTAGGGTGCAATTTTTGATAATTTCTTTTTACAATTTTTATGCAAGAGTATTTGTAGAAAAAATAGTGAATGATATAAGTGTTAAAAGTGCATTTTGTTCAAAGGGATGGGCCTCTCGCTTCGCTTATTCGTCCCAAACTTCTCTTCTAACAGAATAAAATGACACTTTTAACACAATATTATACTTTTAGAGCGCATTTTCTTTGTGCTTCTTTTTTTTAACTGACCAAAATAAATTCATCTTTCTAAACTAATTTTTAATAAAGTTCCAATCTACAACCTACTCGGATTTATTGAAGCATAAACAATATTGTATTAAATGCCAAAGAAGCCTGAGTTTCCGCTTGGCGTTACATTACTGAACAAACAATTTAAATATAGACCTATCCGGCCTCTTGGCCGAAAACTACTTACTCACAACAAATTGCTTTTAAAGGTAAATATGTAGAAATGTTAATAATTCTAAAAATAATAGACTCGGAAGTACTGGACGCTACGGTTCTATTTAGTGTAAGTTTTTAAACAAGATACTTTTTTATAAGTAACCCATAGAGTAAGGGATAAGTTACTATTTTACTTTACAACTTATTTTTATCATTTAAATTTTTTCTCAAAAAATTTCAAATATCTACTATTATTTAAGATTTACAAAATGTTACAAATATTGGAAAACGTTACACAACAATATTTTTTACTTCTTTGATCTAATATTTTCCTATTTTTGGCATTTTTGGTCCGATATAAAAAATGTGAAAATAATAGAAAATAATGTATTTAATGAACACAGTAAAACCTATTCTCTTTGTTGTAAGAACCATTTAAATAAGTATAGCTTGTTTATTTAATATTTAAATTTTTTGTCGTTGAGATACACAAGACATAAAAAATACAAATTATACAAAGACACTAGTAGTAATAATGTCATACAGTATTTTATAGCTGACACTAGCATAGGGTTAAAATGTATAGGCATGTTTACTTGAATAGAATTTTTAAAGGGCTCAGATTTCATTTAGGCGTTCACTGTGTCAAACTATTTTATTTTTAGCTCTTGCAAAAAAAAGTATACTAAAATATTATGCTGAACATCCTTTATAGCGTAAAAATAATATAAAAAATATAATAAAACTTTTTATTTTAAGAGAGTTCTCAATAATCATTATACAGCGCCACAAAAGAAAAGCGTCGTGAGCAAGAAACTAGATTCCACCTATCCTATAGTTTTTAATCCGCTGATTACGAATCCGAAGGCTGTTTTATCAAATTGGCTCTAGTTTTTACATTATCTCAAAATTTTCGAATTTCATTTTTTTACAAATGATATAATTTTTCGAATTAAAATCAGGCAAAGAGTGCAATTAAACATGTTTCTGCGATAAATATTTAGATACAACTACCATTTTAGGTCAACTGCTGCACAAATGTCACTAAAAATCGCGATACACGAGCTTTCTGGACTTGAACCTCATAGTAAACACGTTGAATTCTTTGACGAAAATCAAACGTTCGATGAACAAGTTTGTCACTGTCTTTGTGGACGAAAGAACAATACGCCTTTCACTTTGGACGGTAGTACCGTGATTGAACAAGATTGCAACCAAACTTGCTGCTGTGATGAACATTGGTATTGACGCCGGAATAATCTGTGTTGCAAAAATAAGTCAGCCGTGTTTTGCGGTTGCTCCCATATTGTAGGTTTGTCAAATTTGAGATTATTTCGGTCCCTGCTCTTGTCCCACTGCCAAAATATATTACTGCAAGCACAACATATTGATTTTGGGGCCCAAGTTTTATCTTGGTTTGTGATTTATAGGTTTTGTGCAGCAGTTGACCTAAAATGCTAGTTGTATCTAAATATTTATCGCGGAAACATGTTTAATTGTACTCTTTGCCTGGTTTTAATTTGAAACATTTTGAGATATTGTAAAAACTCGAGCCAATTTGATTAAACGGCATTTGGATTCGTACTCAGTGGCTCAAAAACCATAGGATGGGTGGAGTCTAGTTTCTTGCTCTCGCCAATTTTTTTTGCGGGTGGCGCTGAGTTATTGTAACTCATGACGGGGACCCGCAAGAAACTGACAGTTTACGGTTTACCATTACAATATAATTAGATTAATTCTTTTATTTTTTAAACCAGGGAACGGGTTGAATCACTTTCAGGGCATCACAGTATTGTGATTTTTATTTGTTTCTTCTAAGCTAATATATTTATTATTACTATTACAATTTAAATTACCTTTTTCTTTAAATAAATAATATAAAACTGAAGTAAAATTTTTCCAAAGACCCAAATATTATTCTCAATACGAGCAATTGCCCTTGTTATGAAAAATTATGTAAATATGTGCAGCCATTGACAATCCAAATATTCAGGCCCAAATTGAATCACAAGGCATATTTAAAAGTTTGAGTTGTGAATGGCTGTACATTGTTCAAACACCCTATTTTGAATGATAAACACGAAATTATGTCCTAGTCCGCCCCTGTCTAAGAAGTGCAGCTTATGGCGTTAAGAAGATTATCGAAATAACAATAGGCAACCTTTTAGTTGGAGAGCAACAATAAATAACATTTGTAAGAGCCATGGATCTCATATATGTTATAGGACCCACTTTAAAATCCCAAAAATTCCATTACATGATGAATGCGCCATACATTTTTGTGTCGCACAGGCATTAGCATTTTTCTTTTCTTTTGGCAAAATCTTGACTCGGCACAATGCAGCTGTTCAAAAAAGCAGAAATTGGACACGATTTGGATTCATGCAATCTTCTTGAGAGCCGCTCATTCAAAAAATGTGTTAATGAAGCGTGCTTAAACAACTGTAGTATTATACTGCAGAAAAGTAGTAATTTTTGGGCGTGTCTGCTTGTACACTTAAGGTAACCAAAGAGCTAGTAGTAAAGAATCTGCTAGTGATCCCTTTAGTTAAAACCATCCTTATAATTGCAGACTTTTATTTTAACTATAAAAACTTTAGAAAAACAGTGTTTTAAAGACTTTTCTTGTAAATTTAGAATTTTGTAGTGGTATAGATATAGATATTCTTTGAATATTTTTAAAAAAGCCATGGGTGTTACTATGTTCAAGTTAGCTGGCGACATTCTTGACTCTAATGACATTTTTTCACGTGACCAGTTAATTGTTTCTGTATTCGAAAATCACGTTATTAAAAAGCGATATCCCCAGAAGTGTGAATATAGTAGCAACCCAGATGTTATATGAATTCATGTAAGTATTCTAATATTTCGTTGCCTTGAGAACTAAAAATAGTGTTTACTGATGTTTATTTACTCAAATATATTTTGACTGGGAAGCCTAATAAATTTACAGTTGGGTTGGGAACATTTTTTTATTAAAATAAACATAATAAACACCCTAAGACAAAAATATTTATTATGGATTTTTGGTGCTGTTAATGCATACTTTACATATATATATATATATATATATATATATATATATATATATATATATATATATATATATATATATATACATATATATATATTATATATATAATATATATATATAATATATATATATATATATATATATATATATATATATATATATATATATATATATATATATGTGTATATATATATATATATATATATATATATATATATATATATATATATATATATATATATATATATATATATATATATATATATATATATTATACCTATACTTATTTTATCTTTTGTCAGAGTCGGTTATTCGAAAAAATTGTTACATAATTATAGTACCACTAGAAATATCTTTTTATTATACTTCTTTGAAAACACCTTATTTTCATCTGTTTTAGTAATAATGTAAGATGGGCTTTTTCGGGCTAGCGCACGGAAAGAGCGCACGGAAAAAATTTTCCTGGTCTCCAGTTCTTTCAGTGTGCTGAATGAAGATACCGACTATTTTTTGGCTTTAAAATAGAAATATAGGTATAGGAAAATAAACTAAACTCAAGAAAGTCTATATGCTATCTGATATTTAATATGTACCTATTTTGTATTTTATTTCCTAAATATTTGAATATTTAGATGAATTTCTGAAATATTTTTTGACGTTTTGTCAATCTTATCTGACATAGACAAATTTAAATCACCTTTTAAATGATTTGAAAGTTACCATGCATCATACCTGCCAAAGACCATATTGTCGGCGTTGTTAATTTTCTGTCAATTAAATTCATTCTAATAAAATGTTCTCTCAACCTGAAAAAGTGGCATCTTTCATTATTAATAGTTAATTTTTAATTACTCTAGTAGTTTTTTTTTTAAATTCCGATAACAGTTGTGAAAATAAAAATATTCCAAGTTTATTTTGTATGTATGTATTTTTTTATGTTATATTTTGTTTTATGTTATCGTTTTCAAAGAAGTATAATAAAAAATATCGTTCATTACACGTCCAGAAATGGATTTTCCGTGCTTGCTTGACTTCCCGTGTTCGGCTGCGCCTCACACGAGAATTTGTCAAGCGCGCACAGAAAAATCCTTTTTTCCGGACTGGTAATGAAATATACTATTGTTTAAAAGCATTTTGGTCTGCTGCAGGTTTTTATTACAACTATAAAAATTTAAGAAAAACCATTGTTTTGAAAACTTTTCTTGTAGATTTCGTTTTGGTATATAAATTCTTTAAATATTTTTAGAAGAGCCAGGTGTTACAATATATAAATTTATATAGTCTTGAGAAATAAAAATTTTGTTTAACGATGTTTACTTACTGAAATGTATTTTGAAGGGGAAGTCCCATAAATTTAAAACTAGGTTAAGAACTTTTTTTATTAAAATAAACACTGATAATCGCTCTGTAGGATAAAAATTATTAACATTAATTTTTGGCATTGCTAATGTATACTTTATTTCCGAAATCTTCAAATGACAAAAGAAAACAGAGCAAATATAAAATAATTTTTAGGTTGTCTTAGCAAAAAGACTAAAGACACTATATAAAAATATGTAACTATTAATAAAATTTCTTTAAGTTTGGATTATTTTTTATGTTAGCAAATCACAGTTTATGTAGACAACTTTGGATAAAAGAAATTAAGTTCTCCTTCTATATTGCATGAGCATTCCTGTATTGAGGGGGATATTTGAAAATTGTATTATTAATACAAAAATTTTTAATATAAAAGCCTAGAACATCCCACTTTTCTTGCTCCCTTCCCCTCCCAACCACCAATGCTTTAAATTTCGTATCAATATATTACATTTGCCTTCTCTCTAGATGCCCACGGTACTTGACTAAAGTCTTGTGTCCACTCTACATTTAATGACATGATTTTTATTAGTATTTTCTTGTTCTTCTGGTCAGATCTTGACTCAGCGTAATGCTTCTTCTTCATATAAACCCAAATTTGACACAGTTTTATTTGTGCCATCCTTCTTGAGAGTCGTTCATTCAAAAAATCTATTAATGGAGCGTGTTTGAGCAACTGCAGTATTATACTGCAGAAAAGTAATAAATTACGCACACTTAAGGCAACCGACTGAGCTGGTAGACAAGACTCCACCACTAACCCTTTTCGTTAAAAGCATTTTTATTTGTTGCTAAAAAAACACTCTTAAAACTTTTGTTATAAAAGTTTAGTTTTAGTGCACATTCTTTAAATAGTTTAGATGGGCTAGATGATGATTTTATGTAAAGATTCTAATGTTTAGTAGCTCTGAGAAAAAATTGTGTTTATATATCTGTGAGTCGGACACTTCTGGTACACCCACGGTACACAGAGTACTTAGGTTTAGATCTTCGTGAGCTGTCCCAAGATTAAAAAAAATTAAGTCAATAAACTTCATTATGTTGATTGATCTATCTATAATTTGACTGGGAATACCTATAAATTTAAAGCCAGGTTAAGAACTTTTTTGTTAAAATAAACATCGTTAACGACACTCGAGGTTTGCTTGGTAAAATACAGAATACAACTCAGAAAGACATAGCGACGGCGCGCGAAGTGGGAGGATTGGCGTTCTCTCTCTCCTCTGTCTTTGTCCTGCACACGCAAAATGTATGAATCAAAACAAAAGGCTAGTTATGAATGAATGGTGTCGGCTTCCCTTGCTGGAGGTCAATTACTGCGCTCATATGAAAAAAATTCGGTCAAGTGCAGACTATGCTTGCACAAATAGTGTTCCCTGCCATCAGCCCCCTGCTTACCCTGAGCAAACCTCGGTTGCCAGATCTCCGCCCATCTGCCGCGCTATTCGCCGCCGACGGCACCAACGCTGCATCACATCGCGCATGCGCGGAGCCAAATTAAAAATTTTGAAAAATGTGTAAGAACAAAAGACGTTTCTTACATCGTGAGAAATATATTTTGTTAAAAAACGTTTTCTCTAAAACTAATGGTTTAGTAGTTATAAGAAAATGAATAATTAAATTAATCACGCTAGAATTTTTCAATGCTCATAATTTTCGTTCAATCTACACCCAATTCTTAATGTACATGATTGTTTTTTCAGATTTTTCTGAGCGATCCTTCTGGTGATAAGGGTGGGGGACAGCTATTTTTAAGCGTTTTTCCCAAAAAAAATCTTTCAAAAAATGAATATAAATATTCATCATATATACTGCTGAATTCGTGCTTTAATAAGCTTTCATTCGATATCCTACACGATGCCTTAAAAAAATTTTCATGTCCCACTTTACCCCCTGAAATTAACCTCCAGGAAAAATGACCTTAAACTAACTAAAATAGGACTCTTGTTAGTCAAAACTTCAACTTTGCACGTCAAAAGGATATACAAATCCCGATAAAATGTTGCTGAAATCTTATAGATAGGACATACATTTAAAATAAAGAATTCTAATAATTACTTTAATAGGACTTATTCGAATTTGCGTCAATTTTTGAGGCCCAAAACTCGCCTTACTTTTTGCGAAAAACTTAGAAACAAATTCATAGTACCTACAAAACTTAGTTTTCTCATTCTTAGACTTGCCATTTTAAACCCTTAATTGTCAAATAAGGCCGGTCTTAGCAATATAGTGAATTTGGTAGATAGGTTTTATTACTACGGATGCTTGTTTATTCTATATACGTAAGTTATGTAATGACACTTGTGTATTTTAATGATTTATGTAGTAAGTTGTGGTTGGTTAAGCCTGGTGGTACTTAAGTCGCAAGGTAAAAGTACGTATCAGCATCGGTGGTTCAGTGGTAGAATGCTCGCCTGCCACGCGGGCGGCCCGGGTTCGATTCCCGGCCGATGCAAGGTTTTTTGCTGTCCAAAACTTACCTCCATTAACTCCAAGTGCATACGATCTAGCTACGGCACATAGAGTCGGTTGCCGTTGACCGATGTAGTGCGCATTCTCATTTGATGAGAATTGGGCCAGAAGCACTACCAATAACAGCCGAGTACCAGGAAAAAATAAATATCATGAACTTTTGGCATTACTAATGTATACTTTATTTTCTAAACACTTAAGTGTTGAAAAAAGATAAGCCATATATAAAAAACATCGTTTTGGTTTTTAAAGGAAGACCCTCAAGATAGGTACTTGTAAAAATATTTTGTTTGATATTAAAAAAAAAAGCTTTATCAATATAAAGAGCCTCCTTTTAACATGGAAAAAGTTTTATGACAACCCTGCATTTAAGGACATGCATTTATTGGTTTGATTCTTTCCATCTTGTAAAATTTTGATTTTCAGCACAATTCAGTTGTTCATAGAAACTGCATTTCGATAGAGTTTTATTTGTGCAATCCTTCTTGAGAGTCGCTATTTCAAAAAATTTGTTAATGTACCGCGCTTGAACAACTGTGGTATTATACTGCAGAAAAGTAGTACTTTTTGGCCCTAGTATGGCCAGATGATGCTTTTATATCAGGAATTTAATGTTTTGTTGCTTAAAAAAAAAAGAAATTGTGTTTAACGATGTTTATTTAATTAAATATATTTTGACGAGGAAGTCCTATAAATTTAATGCTAGGTTAAGAACTTTTTTTGTTAAAATAAATATCGATGACGGCACACGGTACTATAAGATAAAAATAAATTACATGGAGTTTTGGCGTTGCTAATGTGTATTGTACTTGTGAAATACTTAAATTTTGAAAGAAAATGTGAAGCGAATATCAAAAAAAAAATGAGTTTTATCGGAAGAAACTGTGTAAAACTGATACTGTGTAAAAAATCGAACCTATTACAATATTAAACTTTCTTATAATCTGAGCTGTTTTAGTGTTATAAAACCACAGTTTAGATAGATTATTTGATAAAAGAAATTAGGTTCCCTTCTATATTTTAAAAACACTGCTATATTTTGGTTGATATTATAAAAATGTATTGTCAATACAAAGATTTTTAATCAGAAAGCCTTATTTGAACATGGAAAAAGTTTTCTGCCAACCCTGCATTGAATGGCATGCCTTATGGTTTTATCCCTTTCATCTTCTAAAGTCTTGATTCAGCACAATGCAGTTTTTCATGGAAGCCGAAATTCGACACAATTTTATTTGTGCAATCCTTTTTGAGTGTCGCTCATTCAAAAAATTTGTTAATGGACCGCGCTTGAACAACTGTGGTATTATACTGCAAAAAAGAAGTATTTTTGGGCGTGTCTGCGTGTACACTTAAGGTAACCGAAAGAGCTGATGGTAGTAAAGAATCCACAAGTAATCTCTTTGGTTAAAAGCATTTTTGCTTGTTGCAGGTTTTTATTAGAGTTATAAAAAGTTAAGAAAATCCTTTGTTTTGATCAGATTTTTTTTTAGATTTAGTGCTGATATATTCTTTGAATACTTATTTGTATTTCTAAAAAAGGGGTCATATTCCATAATATAAAGCTTCTAACTTATGCTGTTGAGGAAAAGCAAATATTGCTTACAAATATTATTTATTTACTTATATATTTTGACATATTTATAGATATTTTGGCGGTGAAGCTTAATAACTGAAAGTGATGCTTGGGTTTGCTTGCAATTATTAAGAATTACACTGATGGGAACAAAAGAAATAAACACTAATTTTTGGCATGGCTAATTTATATATCGTAGGCTTTTTAAAATGGCTAGTCAAATTATGAAAGGTCAAGGCTTAGGAAATCAAATTTTTTTACAATTTCATGTATTTTAAAATAATACCTAATATATTAGTAGTCTTATTGTAAAATTAGCTCTATCATTCGACGCTTTAGGATAACTCTAAAGAAAATCAGGATCATCTTTTACGCGTATCGAGCAAATAATTTGTTATTATAATTGAAACAAACGTTCTCATGTTAACATGAACGCAGAATTACAATTTTTAAACACTAAGAAATCATGAAGTAATAAGAGAAAGGAAGATATTTGTTTAGTTTATGAATTTTGGTAAGATCAGGTTAGTTTGGATTAAATTTTAGTAACTGAAATTTAAAAAAAATCATATTCTGAAACTGAATATTCGCAACAATTTTAATTCAAAAACAAATGGTTTTATAGTTCTTCCGATGACCATTGTTAGGTCATCTAAAATAATCTGGCTCAGTTATCAAAGCCTCTTTGAACTTGGAATTCTTTACAAAAAAAAAACAACATAAGTAGAATACTCAACAAGAGTTTTCGACCAAAACTCTATGTTATTTCTTATGGAGGTTCAATCTGCATTTTAGGTGCCATTTTAGGGCGTGGTCACTTTTCCCTAGAACAGGGGTGGTTCTAAACAGGGTTGTTTAGAACCCAACCCAACCAGAACAGGGGTGGTTTTATACAGGGTTGTTTAGAACAGGGGTGGTTCTAAACAACCCTGTTTAGAACCACCCCTGTTCTAAACAACCCTGTTTAGAACCACCCCTGTTCTAAACAACCCTGTTTAGAACCACCCCTGTTCTGGTTGGGTTGGGTTGGGTTCTAAACAACCCTGTTTAGAACCACCCCTGTTCTAGGGAAAAGTGACCACGCCCTAAAATGGCACCAAAAATGCAGATTGAACCTCCATAAGAAATAACATAGAGTTTTGGTCGAAAACTCTTGTTGAGTATTCTACTAACATAGTAATTATTTAGTTTGCTAAAAGAAAAGACGATGTTTTATAAAACGCCTGGTTGTGACTCATATTCTAAAACGAAGAATTTTAAAGTTTTACGTTGTAACTAAAAATATCGTCTTATAAAACGTCTAAAGTTTTTAGCCAAATTCTACAATTCTAGCCATTTAGAAAAAGCCTTGGCGTTTTATAAAATACCTGTTTGTACAATTCGATATATTAATATAATCTAAATATTTCCCTGCTGTTAGTGCGTGTACTCTCCACGAAAGACGAACCGATGATTCTGTTGCACAACATTCCTGCCCAAACATTCACTTTTTCATGTCTCTGGGTGTTTGGTGAATTAAGTAGGTATTGTGCGTACTGCGTAGCCCAAATTGCTGTATTTGGTTTATTAGTTGTCCCATCTGTACATCGGTAAATAGAATAATATTTGTAATATTGGAATCATTATTAATTCTATTCATTCAGTACTCACAAAATTCCATCCTTCCGAAACAATCATGCGGTAAGAGCGTTTCGGACTTTATAAGATTTATCCTTTTCTTGGCTTTAGTGTCTAGTGGTTGACTAAGACCAACACATGGACTCTCCTCAACTGCAAGGCATAGGTTTGTTTTATTTAAGGAGTTAAGTAACTACGGAGGAATTTCTTCTTCGCTTTTGACGCGAACTGATGACACAACCATTAGCCATAAATTTTTTGTGCAATCGTTGCACTATCGTCCTATCATACTTTCAGCAAATTCTCGATAATTCTCCCTTATACAGTTTGAAGCCATTTCAATTCGTTCATTAATAGCATACTTAAATGAACATTTGTTTCTAAAACAAAATTGTGATAAAAATTTTTAAATATTACTCTGGTATGAAAAGATTTAAAAACAATAACTACGGGGGCTGCAAAAAATATTTTTTTATAAAAGCATTTTTTATGTATTTTTAGAGGTTTTTGGCGTAATAGGCAAATTAACATAATCTTAACACTTTTTCCTATGTTTATCTCTATACTTCTAAAAGAACAGTGTGTAAACCTGTATATTTTTGGGTTAGTTCAGGCCTATTTTAATCCCTTTAGAAAATGGTGGTCAGTACTATCCGAGAAGACCGATCAACGAGAAGCGACAATCGGCTTCCCGCCAAAAAAAAGTAGTGGGGGTAAAACCTGATTACTGGCAAAGCTTCGACCGGATCGGGTAGTCCGGGAGTCGATGTCTAACTTATGTTGACAGTGCTGTTGTCTGTGTTATTAAAGTTTTTAACTGTTTAGTTTTCTATCTTGTGTCGTGCAAAAATATGCCTGGAAATTGTTGTGCCTTTCGCGGATGCAGTACCCAAGGAGGACAAAAAATAAGTATGTTTACATTCCCCAAGGATCTTGAACCGTAAGTACATATACACCTTTTCAATATAAATAGTGTTTACGTATTTTGAAATGTTAAATTTCTTATTTTTTTTCTTAAAATATATAAAAGCAGTACTTACAGTAATTGTTTACCATAGCCCCATGATCCAAGTTTGTAATTTTCTTGGTAAATGAGATTATTTTAGCCACCAGAAAGTTAATTTTCACTACAATTATCTGGGAAAAACATAGTTAAGAAAATTGTGCTATATCTATGTCTTTTGTAGTTGCAGAAGCTTTTCTAAAGAAGTAAGGTAAATGTTTACTATATTTCCATTAACCAAATTTGCATTTTTTTTATGATAACATGTACCAAATTACTTTCCCCCAAAAAGGCACTTTTTGGTAAAATCTTATCTCGGGTACAACTGTCTGACACAAAGAATATTGTAAAAAATCCTGTGAGGAATATATTTTATAGTTAAATAAGCTTTCTGAAATAGTTGCTCTTAAGTAATTGTTAAAATATAGGCATAGCTTCATATCCTAAGTTTGCGTTTTTTGTATAAAACAGAATTATTTCTAGGGTCAAAAACAGATTTTAAATTAAAATTACCAGGCCCAATGTTATTTTTTCTAACATTTTAGCATTTAAAAGGACAAACTCACTTTTTCTAGTCCAAAGCAGGAACATTTTTCCTTCTCTAGAATGCTTAAGTAGTAGAATTTTTAACACTCATTATACTATCTAAACAACACTGACACCAGATTTATGTCCATTGATAATGCCAAAAAAAAGGAACATATTGATAAAATACATTTCCATTTTATGGGACCGAAAAAGGTGGGTTTAGACTTAGCACCCCAGGGTAAAGCGTAGCTGTTTACAAGGTTGTTTTAAATTTTATTTTAACTAACTTTTGGTACCTATAGGATTTAGGTCCAATGTCTTTTTTAAAATTTAAAATCTTGTAGCGTTTTGGACATACAACGAATCATGCCTCACAGAAAAATGCAAACTTAGGGTTAATTAATTAGACTTTCAGACAACCTACTTTAAAATCCATATCGTTCTAATTTTTTTTAAACATCATTTTACCCAAACTTGTTTTAAAAATCTAATCATATTCAATTAAAAAATTACAAGTTTGGGTGATGGGTAACGTGACCATTCGTTCCAGATTTTGCGGGACGGTCAGTTTTCAGACAAGCCTTCCCGCATTTACAACGTCCCAAAAATGTCCTGGTTGGCCGGATTCCGTCCCGCATTAAAGTGTATTATAGTTGAAATTAAAAATTTGAAACAGTACTAAAAATTAAAGAGATGTTCTTTGGCAGCCACAAGATCTGGTCCCTTTACTGATGGATCGCTAGCTTACTTAGTTAAGTATTCTTGTGTCTCTAGTCTCTAGTAAACACAATATGCATTTAATTATCCCTAAGTAATTGTTTATTATAGCTTATTTACTTAAGTTTGTTATTTTCTATTGTTAAATATTATTGGGATGTTTCCTAACGGACATTTTTATTATTATACTGTCTTCTTTTCTTCACTACAGATTATGGTTGTTTAGATATAAAAATAAGGTACAATTGTATTTTATTTAGACCCCGGTAGTACCTATTTTAGGCAATTACATTAAATATTTAATTTCCATTTGTTGTTTTTCTTTAAAATGTGTATAAGTTTGGGATTCAGTCGGGATGAAAAAATCATTATATTTAATATTTTGTAAAATCTTAGGCTTTGCTATAGCTGACTATAATTTAAATTGTTATAAAAAAGTAGCTGAAATATTCAGAAAGGTGTAAACAAAAAAAATAAGGGGTTTATTCTATTATTAAATATTATTGAAATTTTCTCCCCATGCATATTTTTATTATTATAGTGCCTTCTTCCTTCTTGTTTATTACAAATTATGGTTTTTTAGGTATAAAAATAAGTTATACTGGTACCTGCTTATGATTTCTTTCCGATTTAGACCCAGGTAGTACCTATTTTAGGTAGTACTTTAATTTATTCTGTTTCTTTAAAATTTTTATAAGTTTAGAATTCAATTGGAAAGAAAAAATTATTAATTTTAAAACAGGACCATCTACTCGGCAGTACTAATCTTTCTACCAAATTTTATTAAAATCGATCCAACAGTTCTTGAGCTGAGCGCCTTCCAAGGATTTGTCTACAGATAGACCGACTGACAGACAGGCGCAAAATATCTTCTATATGCAGTAAACGTAAAAATGTTTAAAATCCGAGACAAAAAATTATACACAGTCTAATATTTGTGAAATCAATATGAAAAGACCCATTTACTAAAAGAGCGCCAGAAAAAAACGATACAATTTAGAGGTTTGAGCATTTTATCCGAAAGTGAATCGTTATCCAGATATTTTCATTATTTCAGACTATATCAGCACCCTGTATAATAACATTTAGATTAAAGTGTACATTAAACTTTAAATCAGATTAATTTCTTACAATTTCGTATAAAATATATTTAGTTTCTCAGTGTACAAGCAATTCTTACGCGGTCGCAGCATTTTCCTCAGTGTACCGGACCTGATTATCGTTAAATATTCGTAAATATTCGTGAACACGAAAGAACAAAGGATTTGCGGATATTGTCGCTTCTCGTTGGTCTTCTCGGGTACTATGGTCTATTCCGAATGAATTAAACTGGACAAATAAACCATAACTGCATGGCTTAATCGATACACATTGATTATCCATAATGCAGATGCATGATGTAGTAAATTTTCCAAAAATTATATTATCGAAAAAAGGAAGTTTATTTTTTAAAAAAGTATTTTTCAAAATAGATTTTTTTCGAAAAGTTTCGTAGATCCGGGTTACACATGGAAAATTTCGTGTCCACTTTTCGTTTTACCTTATTCTAGTTAGGTACATATTGACTTACGATGCAGTTTTTCAGAAAAATCAGAAATTGGATACAATGTGGAATTATCTAATCTAACGTAAGAATTGCTAATTCAAAAAATTGTTAAAGGTGCGTTGCGTGTACCCTTAAGGTAACCCAAAGAGCTATTATATAGATCTATTATTTAGAGCTATTATATAGTAAAGCCTCCATTAGAGGGCTTTGTGGTTCAAAGTTGTTTTGTTCGTTGCAACTTAGCTATAAGAATTTAAGTAGGGAAAAATCTTTGCATTCAACTTTTCTCTTAAGTTCAGTTTGATTTCTATTTGATTTATATTCCTTAAATATTTTTAGAAAAGTAAAACTAAAGATTCAAATACTTTGTTTCCTTGGGTGAGTAATGGTGATGTTTAACAATATCATGTATTTTGCAGGAAAAAGAAAGTCTAATAAAATTGTTACGCGAGGAATATTTTTATTTAGATAAACATGAATAATATAATTGAAGAAGAAAATACTTCCCATCAGTTTGATGCTGATCCCTTATCACTGTATATAAAATTCGATATTACATATATCCCCAAAATAATTTTAAACCTAATCTTAAGCCTTATTTTAATTTAACACCCCTTCTATCTATTACAAAGCATTTTTACCTTACACAAAACATTTTCCTTTCATACTATTTAAGTCACACTCTTTGTGTAAAGTTATGCTTATGGATGCGTTTAACAATTTAAAATTATTTTAATATTTGTGTGCTTTCTGCCTGTGGTTCTGGATTTTAAGCCGAGAACTACAAGCGGTCGGCATCTTCAGAAGGTGCGCTAGGTTGACTGCTCGCGAGCAGTCAAACAGCCAGATTATACAATAGTTTAATATTTGTAAGTTTAAATTTTATTTTTTGCGAATAATCTCAGTTAGAACATATTTTTTGGCTTTTACGCAAAAATTACTAGACAATATATAACAATTAGAAAAGACAAAGAAAAAATTCTGTCGGTAGTATTGGAAGAACTACATCTGTTCCTACACAATACTTTAGACATTTGCTTATTAACGAAAAAATCTTTATGAAAATCTAAAAATATCTAAATTTGCATATTAAAAATTGAAGTTAATAAAGTAGCTAGAAAAATGAAATCTTTTTAAAATACAGAATTGTAAAAAAAAATAAAAATTATCATAAAATGATTTAAAAAATTTACTAACACGTCAATCCTGTTGACAATATATTATTTCGGCCTTTTTGGCCCTCATCAGCTCAGGAATACGAGGGCGCTAATCTAATCTTTATCTATTTTTATTATAACAGAGAAACACATTTATATGAAAAAAATATTATGTCAAGACAGTAAGTCTTATTGTTATATTTGTTTGTAAAATACCTTAAAAAAATAAAAATTCTGGCCATACAGGTATGGTTTGTTTAAGTTTAAATTAATTTTTTTGCGAATAATCTCAGTTAGAACATATTTTTTGGCTTTTACGCAAAAATTACTAAATATATAACAATTAGAAAAGACAAAGAAAAAATTTTATGTCGTTAGTATTGGAAGAACTATATCTGTTCCTACACCATACTTTAAAATTATTTATTTATTATTTTTTCGTTAAATAAGCAAATGTCTAAAGTATTGTGTAGGAACAGATGTAGTTCTTCCAATACTAACGACATAGAATTTTTTCTTTGTCTTTTCTAAGTGTTATATATTTAGTAATTTTTGCGTAAAAGCCAAAAAATATGTTCTAACTGAGTTTAATATTTCATCCAACCGTGGTTTATTGGGACTAAAACTATATAATACATACCATTTTAGTAATATTACCCCTCTTGGCGTTGTCGGGCAAAAGAAAATGTCTTTCATCTTAAAACACTTATCCAATACCACTTAAAAATGCTCGTTTAACAGCTTATTCTTAGAATATAGTGGTTCATAAAACAAATTATGGCATGCCGTCGGTTCTTATATTTTATGAATTCATGATGCTTTAAACCATTAAAATATTATTTTGTTTAAAGACCATAAAAGCGAGTACTAAAAATTAGACCTAGAAGTTTATGTAAAAGTAATATTCGAAACCCTCCTTTACTTTCATTTCTGTAAAGGGTTATCTATAGCAGCAATTATATTGCAAAAATGCCTTTTTAGTCTATTGTGTATTGTTTTTACAATAAGTATAAAATATGGATTATATAGCATCAATCTTCTCTAAATAACTATTATGCCTTCAACGCCATCGTAAAACAATATAAATTTCTTTTCAATTGATTTCGGCTGCAGGTCTCCGGTTTAAATATTCAATAGACGTGGTTAAACACTTCCACAAGTGTAATGTAAATTAATTTCTATTTAAATTATTCTTATTTGTCCTTATGTCATTTGAGTCTTTTGTGTATTATTGTGGGTAGTTAATTAATATTCAAAATGCCTCTTTAAAATGAAAAGTACCACCTCTAGGTACCATAATGTTTTAAAACTTTCTATACAGGGTGTAATCTATTAAAAGCCGAGGTAAAATACGATCTCTTTATTGATATTTCAGAACTAACATACTGCATTATTGCTATATATCGGGTACAATAATTCTTGTATTATTAATTTAGTATGATATTTTACATATCAGCGGTGTGTGGGTAGTTAGATAGTTCTGGATAACAACAAAAACGCTAATGTTAATAATAAAAAAATTAGTATTTTAATTTTGTTTTCTTGGCTTACATCCAACCAAATTCTAGTGATGTAAAAGACGTCCGCTTCTGCTTGCGCACATGCGGAAGTTCTGCGTTACTTTAGATTTCTTTTTCCGTTTTTGCTCCTGCAATTTTGCAACCGAAGTTTAACAGAACTTGTTAAATTTTAGTGCGTAGTGCGTTGCCCGTGACTAAGTATTTAGTGGAGCATTCTTAATATAGGATGACAAATACTCCATGGAAGCGAAAAGGCTGCTAAACTTCTGTTGTAAAATTAACCCTGTCTTTATTAAATTTTGATTATCAAGTCCAGATTTGTTTAATAATAATGATATTGCATAATTATTACGCACAAGTTTGTAAAAATCAATAAATTCTATTTTTTTAGCCTCTTCATCTTCCATTTCCGCTTTTGTTATATAACATAGTTTTAAAATATACATCCGTTTGTATTTCCGTACAACCCTTTTGTTACATCACTACCAAATTTCCTTACGAAATTTTTTTAATATTCGAATATTAAGTAATTCATTTTCTTTGTTGCTCCATAAATACACGTATATTTATTTTGCAATATAATTACAAATGAAAGTACTTAACACAGTGCTATAATGGTCATAATATATAACATAAACATTTACGTTCAGGTTCACTAAAAAGGTTTAAGATTTAATAATGGTTTAAGTTAAAATCTTCTAATTGATCAGTTAGGTTTTGACATGTTGTTATCCTGTCATTGTTAGTAAGTCGTCATGAAAAACTTATAAGTTATTCTAATACTTTAGCGATTTGCTTGATTTCCAAATAATTTTCTTCTTGGAACGTATTGCTAGAATGAAATTCGTTCTATTATTTTGGAAAGTACGTACTAAAATTGGACTTATCTTTATAAAGCGAAACAAACCTGGAAACAAATTCTTAGTATATAACTAAGATGTCTTATTCTTAAACATTTGTGGGTTTAAAACCTTTGGTTGTCAAATTAGACCAGTCTAGTGTTGGAGAATCTGGCCGTTATTGTATTTTATTCTTGTTTTTGTAACACCCTGTACATAAAACCCTGCAGCGCAACGCTCGCCACAAGACTCACATTAATAAAAGGCAATTGACTTGGGTGGGCATATAAAAGGGCCCCTTAGGTAGTCTACTCAGTTTCTGGTATTGTTTAGACACATCCTTTTGTGTTAATGACAGTTTTTGAAAAACACTTGAAAACTAACAACCACAAGCCTATGTTTTTCTAAAGAATCTGCACTGATAATGATCAAAAACTTATTTTGCGACAAAATTTTATCTTAATATGAGTAATGTTTTTTCAACAATTGCTGTAATTTTCTTGAACAAAAACAGTTACCTATTTTTAGACCACCTTGTTTTACAAGTCATTTTTTTTAATATTGCCTAAAAAGCGACATAACCTTTTTATGTTGTGTTAACAACGTCGCGTCGATAATAAGCTATGTTGGAAATAATACTGAAGCACCAAACATAAACTTGTCGTATGTCGCCAAAATTAAAAGGAAATCAGCATAACAAACACCCAAATATCTATAACACACTTTATAAAAAAAAATACAATTTTGATAAATTTTGACTGATTTGGGCACTTGACACACTCCAATCTGTCCTCTGATTTTAAATTCTATAAGTCAGACACTACTGAAACACCAAACGTAAACTTATCATATTACAGAATTAAGAGGAAATCAACATGACAACTACCAAAATGTCTATAACACAACAGTTTGCAAAAAAATACAATTCTGATAAAATTTGACTGATTTTGACACTTGACACACTCCAATCTGTAAAAGGAATATGGTGTACAGGGTATCCAAAATAAGATGTTCCATCCTGTGATTTTAATATATATAATGAGTCAGACAATATGGAAGCACCAAACATAAATTTGTTACATTCCAAAATTAAAAGGAAATCAATGTGAGAAATACCGACATGTCTATAACACAACACTTTGTAAAAAAAAAACAATACAATTTTGATAAATCAACAAAAACAATTACCTATTTTTAGACCACCTTGTTTTAGAAGTAGTTTTTTTAATATTTACCTAAAAGGCGACATAATCTTTTTATGTTGTGTCAACAACGTCGCGTCGATTAATAACGTGTGTTGGAAACAATACTGAAGCACCAAACGTAAACTTGTCGTATTCCAAAATTAAAAGGAATTCAGCATGAAAAATACCAAAATATCTATAACACACTTTATAAAAAAAATTACAATTTTGATAAATTTTGACTGATTTTGACACTTGACACACTCCAATCTGTCCTCTGATTTTAAATTCTATAAGAGTCAGACACTACTGAAATACCAAACATAAACTTATCATATTACAGAATTAAGAGGAAATCAATATGACAACTACCAAAATGTCTATAATACAACAGCTTGTAAAAAAATACAATTCTGATAAAATGTGACTGATTTTGACACTTGACACACTCCAATCTGTAAAAGGAAAATGGTGTACAGGGTATCCAAAATAAGATGTTCCATCCTCTGATTTTAAGATATATTATGAGTCAGACAATATTGAAGCACCAAACATAAATTTGTTACATTCCAAAATTAAAAGGAAATCAATGTGAGAAATGCCGAAATGTCTATAACACAACAGTTTGTAAAAAAAAACAATACAATTTTGATACAATTTGACAGATTTTGATACTTTCCACAATCTAATCTATAAAAAGACAACGGTGTAGAGGGTATCCAAAATAAGATATTCCATCCTCTTATTTTTAAATCTATAAGAGTCAGACAATATTGAAGCACCAAACATCAATAAGAGAAAACCGTATACGGGACATCCGAAATAAGATGTTCTGTCTTCTAATTCTGAAATTTGTACTAGTTAGAGACCAAATTTAATCAAAAACTATTTTAATTTTACAAATCTATTACATATACAGGGTGTTACGTTATCTCTGGGCTAGCCTATAGATACTCTAAATATGTATTTAGAATTATCTTGAAATTTACAATGGACACTAATGAGACTATGTCTGATATCATATACCTATCTATAAGGAGATAATAATTCTTGAAAAATAATCCTGTAAAATTATGTTTGTTAAAAATATTAATAAAACATCCCAAAATTTTTAAAATCCCAATATTAAAAACCAGGTCTCAAAATATGTTTCCTAAATCAATATTGTTTCTGAATTATACAGGGTATTTTTAAAAATTAGATGTATATTCATTTGAAGTCATTATATATATATATATATATATATATATATATATATATATATATATATATATATATATATATTATATATATATATATATATATATATATATATATATATATATATATATATATATATATATATATATATATCTATATATATATATATATATAGTAGAAAAATGGAAGATTTCTTGGCCTATAGGTAATATAATAAATGTAAATGCGAAGATTTACTTCTTCGCTAGTGCAGCGAAAAGGCCGTGAATGAAAAATAAAAATAATGAGTACTATCTTTGATTCTGGTCTGGGTGACCTCCTGCTATCGATTTCTGGGCCCTTACCCATCAGCGGGCAGGCTTACACCCAGGGTGGCTGAAGAACAGACCACGATTTGACCAGAATCAAAGAGAGTCCTTATATCCAAAATGATCGGAAAGGATGGGTAAGATGTAGTGGCTCGCGCCAACTAGTTCACCCAGCGTTGCTCCAAAAATGTTTGGCTGCTAACACAATAATAGTCGAAAGTATGTCGAATGTCGATTTTCTCGACGTCGACGGTACAAATGCACCATTGTACAACAATAGTAGAAAAATGGAAGATTTCTTGGCCTATAGGTAATATAATAAATGTAAATGCGAAGATTTACTTCTTCGCTAGTGCAGCGAAAAGGCCGTGAATGAAAAATAAAAATAATGAGTACTATCTTTGATTCTGGTCTGGGTGACCTCCTGCTATCGATTTCTGGGCCCTTACCCATCAGCGGGCAGGCTTACACCCAGGGTGGCTGAAGAACAGACCACGATTTGACCAGAATCAAAGAGAGTCCTTATATCCAAAATGATCGGAAAGGATGGGTAAGATGTAGTGGCTCGCGCCAACTAGTTCACCCAGTGTTGCTCCAAAAATGTTTGGCTGCTAACACAATAATACTCGAAAGTATGTCGAATGTCGATTTTCTCGATGTCGACGGTACAAATGCACCATTGTACAACAATAGTAGAAAAATGGAAGATTTCTTGGCCTATAGGTAATATAATAAATGTAAATGCGAAGATTTACTTCTTCGCTAGTGCAGCGAAAAGGCCGTGAATGAAAAATAAAAATAATGAGTACTATCTTTGATTCTGGTCTGGGTGACCTCCTGCTATCGATTTCTGGGCCCTTACCCATCAGCGGGCAGGCTTACACCCAGGGTGGCTGAAGAACAGACCACGATTTGACCAGAATCAAAGAGAGTCCTTATATCCAAGCAGCCAAACATTTTTGGAGCAACACTGGGTGAACTAGTTGGCGCGAGCCACTACATCTTACCCATCCTTTCCGATCATTTTGGATATAAGGACTCTCTTTGATTCTGGTCAAATCGTGGTCTGTTCTTCAGCCACCCTGGCTGTAAGCCTGCCCGCTGATGGGTAAGGGCCCAGAAATCGATAGCAGGAGGTCACCCAGACCAGAATCAAAGATAGTACTCATTATTTTTATTTTTCATTCACGGCCTTTTCGCTGCACTAGCGAAGAAGTAAATCTTCGCATTTACATTTATTATATTACCTATAGGCCAAGAAATCTTCCATTTCTCTACTATTGTTGTACAATGGTGCATTTGTACCGTCGACGTCGAGAAAATCGACATTCGACATACTTTCGAGTATTATTGTGTTAGCAGCCAAACATTTTTGGAGCAACACTGGGTGAACTAGTTGGCGCGAGCCACTACATCTTACCCATCCTTTCCGAACATTTTGGATATAAGGACTCTCTTTGATTCTGGTCAAATCGTGGTCTGTTCTTCAGCCACCCTGGGTGTAAGCCTGCCCGCTGATGGGTAAGGGCCCAGAAATCGATAGCAGGAGGTCACCCAGACCAGAATCAAGGATAGTCCTCATTATTTTTATTTTTCATTCACGGCCTTTTCGCTGCACTAGCGAAGAAGTAAATCTTCGCATTTACATTTATTATATTACCTATAGGCCAAGAAATCTTCCATTTCTCTACTATTGTTGTACAATGGTGCATTTGTACCGTCGACGTCGAGAAAATCGACATTCGACATACTTTCGAGTATTATTGTGTTAGCAGCCAAACATTTTTGGAGCAACACTGGGTGAACTAGTTGGCGCGAGCCACTACATCTTACCCATCCTTTCCGAACATTTTGGATATAAGGACTCTCTTTGATTCTGGTCAAATCGTGGTCTGTTCTTCAGCCACCCTGGGTGTAAGCCTGCCCGCTGATGGGTAAGGGCCCAGAAATCGATAGCAGGAGGTCACCCAGACCAGAATCAAGGATAGTCCTCATTATTTTTATTTTTCATTCACGGCCTTTTCGCTGCACTAGCGAAGAAGTAAATCTTCGCATTTACATTTATTATATTACCTATAGGCCAAGAAATCTTCCATTTCTCTACTATTGTTGTACAATGGTGCATTTGTACCGTCGACGTCGAGAAAATCGACATTCGACATACTTTCGAGTATTATTGTGTTAGCAGCCAAACATTTTTGGAGCAACACTGGGTGAACTAGTTGGCGCGAGCCACTACATCTTACCCATCCTTTCCGAACATTTTGGATATAAGGACTCTCTTTGATTCTGGTCAAATCGTGGTCTGTTCTTCAGCCACCCTGGGTGTAAGCCTGCCCGCTGATGGGTAAGGGCCCAGAAATCGATAGCAGGAGGTCACCCAGACCAGAATCAAGGATAGTCCTCATTATTTTTATTTTTCATTCACGGCCTTTTCGCTGCACTAGCGAAGAAGTAAATCTTCGCATTTACATTTATTATATATATATATATATATATATATATATATATATATATATATATATATATATATATATATATATATATATACAGTAAAAGCTGTTTATAACGGCACCGCTTATAACGAAAATCCGGATATAACGACCAAATTATAGACCATTGTTTGAAATTCTATGTAAATCAACATAAAAATATTCGGATATAACAACTTCGTCTATAACAACGAAGCCGCTTATAGTGACGAAAATTCTTTTGCGCTTGCTTTTTTCTCCGGTTATAACGACGCGCCAGTTACAGGTCGACAAGTTTTAGCCAATACAGTGACGTGAAATCCGGGGAATACCCGAGCGATGCAGGGGAGTCCCCGCGTTTTATGTATGTACACTGCAGTCATGAGCAAAGCGTAATCATTTGTCTCTAGTTTATTGATCGAGTAGGTACTCTTATATGGCTTCAACGCCTATGGATCAAGGTGTAATTAATTCATTAAAGACCCACTATCGTAAAATGCAACTTTTGGAAACGATTAAAAATATAGAACTTGAAAAAGAAGCTGCTATAACACTCGTTGATGCTGTTCTAATGGTATCTGCTGCTTGGGAAAAGGTAACACCTAAAACAATTCAGGGCTGTTTCCGCCATGCGGGTTTTAGCAAACATAGAACAAATAAACCAACGGAGGAGGAAAATGATTCCGATGAAGAAGACAACATTCCCTTGGCCCAACTTAGGCAACTTATTAATACTACAATAATGACCGAGAATGAACTTTCGAATCTTATAAACGTTGATGAACAATTAGAAACCTGGGAAGACTTAAATGAAGCTGATATTGTCAAGAACATTGAGAACGATACAAGCGAAACAGTAGAAGAAACCGACGATGAAGAAGAGAATATGTGTCCAGTGGCACCATGTGCCGAGGCTCTACACGCAGTTCCACTTTTAAAAAAATTTGTTACTTGTGAAGGTTTAGATGACCAAAAATTATTAAACAGTATTTCCATCGTTGACCAAAGACTTGAACGTGTTTATTATGAAAATTGTAAAACAACATAAAGTAAAATTACTTACTTACTTATTTTTATAAGCCTATGTAATTATGTAAGTAGATTTGTATGTATGTAGTTTAAATGTGTTAAAATAAATTACATACCATAAATCCAATAGAGGCAGCGTTTTTTTATATTATCGGATATAACGACCCCCGGCTATAACGACCTAATATTCACGGTCCCACCAATGTCGTTATAACCGGATTTTACTATATATATATATATATATATATATATATATATATATATATATATATATATATATATATATATATATATATATATATATATATATATATATATATATATATATACAGTGACCGGCAAAAAGTTCGCAACATATGGGAAAAATTTTTATTAGGAGAGTATCGGAAAAACTTTCCCAGGGGATCGGTTCTGCATGTCCGATAACCTAAAAATCGTTTTGACATACGTCACGTGACCACTGGTATAGCGTCAAATTAAAAAAAAAATTGTTAATTTACAAAAAGTGAGGTTAGTTGACGAGATATCAAAAAAAGTTATTTGAAAAAATTGCTTAGAATTAAATTCTAGGTCCTTGTGCAAAATTTTAAGATTTTATTTAAAAAAATTGGAAAACTCAATTTTTTTTAAATATTTTTTTATCGATTTACAAATTTCCGGTTTTTTTCGTTTAGATAGCTTGGCTAATGTAAAGCCCATGAAAATAAACGAATGTAGTAGTTTTTTCTACAATTGACAGGACAAAATTAAAAAAAACAGGGTTTCGCCGGACGCTAGCTGTTGCAATGATTTGTATCTAGCAGCAGTGTCAAAATTTTAGAGACATTTCAATGAGATTACATTGAGAAAACCTTAATCGTCTTAAATATATCTGAAGTTCGACTTTTTGTAAAGTTAAGGGGATTAAAATAGATAATAAACAAAAAATACCTGTTTATTTAATCGAAATTTTATAAACGAAAACCAATGTAAGAAAAACTTAAAAGTAGTCAAATTCTGTACTAACACAAAAAATCATTGTTTTTCCTTGGGTGCACAAAATTTAAAACTCAGTATGGCCACCATTTGTCTCCATACATACTGTTGTTCTCGAGCGCAACTCTCGATTAACATTTCGGAGCATTTTACGATTTATTTGCAATACACAATTTATAATGACATTCTCTAAATTTTGTATATTCCTAAAGGGTCGATGTTTGTACACAGGGTTCTTTAGGTATCCCCACATAAAGAAATCTAACGGAGTCAGATCTACAATTCTACAATTGACAGGACAAAATCGAAAAAATAGGTGTTCGCCGGACGCTCGCTGTTGCAATGGTTTGAATCTAATGAAATGACTGTATCAAGATTTTATTAAGATTTTTCGCACATAAATTTAACAACCAGGTCTATTTAGTTGTACTTAAAACTACCAAAGCAGGCTCTGAAATTAAAACAACCAAATAATCTAGTAGGTTAAAAACAACAGAAAAATGTCAAACAAATTATAATTTGTTTGATTTCAACCTATGTCATTGGTTTATGTCTCGCATCTTACTAAGTTTGATATTTTACATAAGTTTATTAATATTTTATTCCTTAAAATGGCACCCACACTACTTCTTCAGGAAAAGATAGAAATTATTTTAATTTCTGGAGATAATTACAAAAGCCATAGAGAAACAGCAGCAATTTTTAATGAGAGGCACCCCGATAAATCCCTCCATTATTCCACAGTATCTCGTCTAGTCAATAAATTTAAAGAAACGGGATCGGTAGAAAATCAGTATAAAGTTTCCCATGAAAAACCGGTAACAGGTGACGAAGGTTCTCTGGATGTGTGTTTGTCGATCACAGAAACACCCCAATTAGCAGTTAGTCAAATATCGGAGATCACTAACATTCACGAAAGATCTGTGCGGAGGATATTAAAAAGAAACAAATTTCATCCGTACAAACCTAAATTTGTACAAGTATTAAAAGATAGGGATTATGACGCCCGCTTCGATTTTTGTGCCTGGTTCCAGGGTATGATTGAGGAAGATTTTAATTTCCCAAAGAACGTTCTTTTCTCGGATGAAGCTACATTTACCTCTAACAAAACTGTAGATGGTGGGCCACCGAAAACCCAGACTTTGTAATTCAGAGTAAAGACCAATATAGTTTTAAGGTTAATGTGTGGTGCGGAATTTTCAACCTCAGAATAGTGGGACCTTTTTTCTTTAGAGACAATTTAAATTCAGAACGATATTTAGAATTTCTACAAACTGAGATATCTGACTTTTTAGACAATTTGTCATTAGCCGAAAGAAGAAATTTATACTTTCAACAAGACGGAGCTAGCATTCATTCCACAAATGAGGTGAAGAGATGGCTGGATCAAGAATTTGGAAACCAGTGGATAGGACGGTTTTCTGAAAATCCGTGGCCTGCGAGATCACCAGATCTGACTCCGTTAGATTTCTTTATGTGGGGATACCTAAAGAACTCTGTGTACAAACATCGACCCTTTAGGAATATACAAAATTTAGAGAATGTCATTAGAAATTGTGTATTGCAAATAAATCGTAAAATGCTCCGAAATGTTAATCGAGAGTTGCGCTCGAGAACAATAGTATGTATGGAGAGAAATGGTGGTCATACTGAGTTTTAAATTTTGTGCACCCAAGGAAAAACAATGATTTTTTATGTTGTTAGTACAGAATTTGACTACTTTTAAGTTTTTCTTACATTGGTTTTCGTTTATGAAATTTCGATTAAATAAACAGGTAATTTTTTGTTTATTATCTATTTTACTCCCCTTAACTTTACAAAAAGTCGAACTTCAGATATATTTAAGACGATTAAGGTTTTCTCAATGTAATCTCAGTGAAATGTCTCTAAAATTTTGACACTGCTGCTAGATACAAATCATTGCAACAGCTAGCGTCCGGCGAAACCCTGTTTTTTTTAATTTTGTCCTGTCAATTGTAGAAAAAACTACTACATTCGTTTATTTTCATCCAGATACATGGGCTTTACATTAGCCAAGCTATCTAAACGAAAAAAACTGGAAATTTGTAAATCGATAAAAAAATATTTAAAAAAAATTGAGTTTTCCAATTTTTTTAAATAAAATCTAAAAATTTTGCACAAGGACCTAGAATTTAATTCTAAGCAATTTTTTCAAATAACTTTTTTTGATATCTCGTCAACTAACCTCACTTTTTGTAAATTAACAATTTTTTTTTTAATTTGACGCTATACCAGTGGTCACGTGACGTATGTCAAAATCGATTTTTAGGTTATCGGACATGCAGAACCGATCCCCCGGAAAAGTTTTTCCAATACTCACCTAATAAAAATTTTTCCAATATGGGGCGAACTTTTTGCCGGTCACTGTATATATATATATATATATATATATATATATATATATATATATATATATATATATATATATATATATATATATATATATATATATATATATATAGGTCCGTCCCGTTCAATTTAAGATGAGATAAAACGATTGTTGGAAAATAAACATCATTTATGAAATGGGACACCATTTTCCTTTGTAGTGCTAAGAAGTTGACTGTATATAATGGCGGCCATCTTTAAAAAATAATTCAAATTTGAAATCAAAGCACTCTACGCTGTAGATGCAAACAAGCCAGGAGTTGCGTTTGTTACTTTATAACCTAAATATTATGAAAATTACATATCGGAATACAGGCAAACTATATATTTTTAAAATCAGTAAAAAATAAGCTTTCAAAATAATAAAACTATACAGGAAGTTGCGTTTAAAATAATAAAGTTGATGCTCATTTCTTAGCTTTGCAATAGCCATTTATTTGGTTTTTTTAACAGGTACCGGCGGTTCATGACAAACACTAAAACTTTTGAATTTAAAATTTTTTAATAACTCGTATAATAAAAGCTTTAGGTACCGTTTTTTATCTTCTGACAGCCCACGAAAACCGAAGTCTAAGTACTATGTACCGTGGGTGTACTGGGGAATCGACTCACACATCCAGAGCTGGAAATATCCCTAGGGATTTCACCAGCCCTTTAAGAGGATGTGTGGGGTGGTACCACCTCGGTCGAGGAAGAATTCCTCTACCACCTTCCAACAACAATCACAAAATATCCATGGTCGAAGCGGGATTCGAACCCGCGTCTCTCGGTTGCAAAGCTGGCGCCGTACCAACTCGGCCACCGGAGACCCGAAATATATCCAGAAACCCTGTGCATACAGTGATAACATCGGGCCTTGTTGTACTATAATAATGTATTAATGTGCAAATGTTTACCTTTTTTTGAAAGACCATTTTTTGGTTGGGTTTGTAAAGTATTGATTTTATTTAAATATAATAATATAATATTTATATCAAAACGCACAGAGTGCGCCAGGCCAAATTCTCGCAAAACCCACCGCGCGCGCATTGTGCTATATTTGCACGAACCATTTCGAGCACTTTTCGACCCCCCTCTGTCTTCTAGGCTAGTTGCGCTACAAGACTGGGATGTTAAGGTTACCAAAAAGAAGCAGTATTCCAAATTTCATGTCTAGGTGGAATATTTTCCAAGATACGAGTGTCCAAAAATCACAATTTCGGGCATTCACTGACTCACTGACTGACTGATAGATCATCATAAACCTAGGGTACTTCCAATCGAGCTAGAGCTTAAACCTTTGAAACATAAATTATGCTGTGATACTGATAATTACGAGAAAAATCAAAAATCAATAAAAATCCAGCATGGCGGAAAATCCAAGCGGATTCTGACACGAAATAGGTAGCGACTTCTGCCTTGTAAAGTTAGGTGTGTACGTAGTGTACTGTTTACCACATCCGCCTAACACGCGGAAGGTTCCAGGTTCGATTCCGAGCGGAAACAGATTTTTTTTAAATTTATGATTTACTTTCAAATACCTCTATTTTATGATAATCGCAACAAAACTACCAGGAATGCATGCAACTTTATCGACAAAAAGCCATTATTAAAAATTTTTGCTTGGAAAAAATACCGTTCGTGTGTATACACATATACTAATACATAAATATCATTTGGTATCTGAATAGAAAGTTATGAAATCTCATCAAAAACATACATGTAAAAAAAAACAGGCCAAGTTCTCGTCAGGACTGTGTGTTTGGTTATCTAAAAAAAATAACTGAAATATAAAAATTATGCCAAGTTTCTTGCCTACACGTTATTAGCAGTGTTTTGATAAGCACAGAAAAATATTGTGTGAATTAATAAATATACAGACCAAGGCAAATTTTCATTAAAGAACTGAGCAATATTGAGACCCTTGAAAACTTGCTAAGTTTGGTCTGTAAATTTATCAATTCACACAATATTTTTCTGTGCTTATCAAAACACTGGCTAATAACGTGTAGGCAAGGAACTTGGCATAATTTTTACATTTCAGTTATTTTTTTCAAATATCAAAACCCACAATTCTGACGAGAACTTGGCCTGTTTTTTTACATTTATGTTTTTGGTGGGATTGTATTATTTACTATTAATATAGTTTCTTTTTTTTTATTAGTGTGGGGATTAGGAATGCGTATCTATGCACGCCCAGTCTCACTGGACGAGTGAGACTCCGGAACGTAGTCGACCCACTAAACCCTTCCCCCACTTTGGCCTTTGTCGTTACTCTTCCCGGGACTGCTGTCGGCATTACTTCGGGAAGAGTCGGGCATAAGTTGTTGGTAAGTAATTCCTTGTTGCAGTTTACCTGCCTTCCTGCCGTCTAACATCTTTCTCTTTCTGGTCTATTATACGCTTAGCGAGCTTACTTATGGCATTCCAGTTGCCTTCGTTTTCCACCATTTTTGCAACTATATTTTCAGGGGTAATTTGTCCTATTTCGTTCTCAACCTCCTGTCTTCCACTTTCCCATCTACATATACGAAGAAGGTATGTTCAGCTGTATCCTCCATTTCGCAATATAGGCATTCCCCGCTTTCTGCTAGCTTAAATCGGTATCGGTAAGACTGGAAACACCCATGTCCTGAGAGAAGCTGGGTCAAGTGATAGGTCATTTCCCCACACCCCCTATTTATTCATGGTTCCAGATTTGGAATAAGACTCCATCAATATCTCCTATATGGACCTACATACGACCTTCCTTTATTTATGAACTCTTCTCTCCAGTCCTGTATTTTTTGTGGTCCAATGATTAACACACAAGGAGTTTTTTTTACTTATTTTACAAAGTAATGTCTGTGGTAATGTAGATCTGGTCCTTTGTAATTTTTTTAGCGTTTTATACATCGTTGTAATGAAACTAATTAATACCCGAGAAGACGGAAGTATTGCTTTAGAAAACGGAAACTGAGGTCTCGATATGTTAATAACTAGTGTAAATAAGGAAAGATACGCTTTAAAACTAAACATTATCGTATTTTTAACTGGCACCTAAAAAATAAACATTTTATTTGTATAAATTTAGATCCTTTAACCCATAGCATAATGATAAGCTCAAAAATAACAATAAGTTAGAGATAGAAACATGTCTTGGTACAGAAGACGAGGGTCATGTAATTATATTGGGGTCTTCCCTAAATTTAATCCACTATCCTTTATCAACTTCCGAAGTATTAATGAATAACCCTCAAGACTTTTACTTGTCATTCATTACTCAAATCGTTTATTCAAAGACACTATCTCTTGTACCTAGTAATTAACTAGTGGCATTATGGTCCTGGATGACACTGCGATATCGAAGAGAAAGTCGTTCGCTTTTTTGACAATACTTTAGGGGTTAATAGTATGTGACTCAGCGTGAAACAGCATATCACTACTGTAAGGGTACACGGTATCAAATCGACATTTCCTATCATGGTTCGTATCAGGATCCTTCGCCAGTAGCGTTAATACCTAATATGTTTATATATATATATATATATATATATATATATATATATATATATATATATATATATATATATATATATAGGGTGTCCCACGACGAACTGCCGCGATCGATTATGGAAAAAGTATAAATAGCAAAGATCTGAAAATTTGGCGACATACTAATGTCAATGGGGGCAATTCGGCTAAAATATTTTCAAAATGGTGGCACTTCCGGTTGTACCGGAAGTAGATATCAACTTGCTTATTTTAAATGGAACACCCTATATATTATTTCATTTTCGGATTTCACGTAAAATTCTAATCGCATATCATGTATAATCTCCTATACCTAACTCTAACCGTTTTTGACATATTTCAAATTTTATGCCAAAAATGGCGTTTGCAGGCCGAAAAATAATTATCGATTTTTCCTACATGAATGCCTTTATGATTTAATTGGGGTTGGTTTCCTTGTGGAAGGGAATCTACTTTAGTAGACTGTGTTGATAATTTGGTAATAAATAAATACAGGGTGATCAAAAACTAACATTAAAAATGAAATTGAAAAAATCGTTAAAAGTCATTTTTTTCAAATGGAAGCCCCCTATTTTTATAATTTTACCCTACTCAGCATTAAAAATAAGGGTAACTTTGTATAAGGTTGTCTATTCCGAAAATCGATAGTTTTAGAAAAAATGGCAGTTTAACATTTTTCTATTGTAAAACTCATATACGGTTTTCAAGTTTTGTTATTAGTTGGCCATGACCGCGAGGCGCGGACAAAAAAAAACACTCGAGCACTACAGAAATGTCATTATTTCTTGCCATTTGACAATTATTGATAATAATCATGCCAGGGCGATTAAATTATACAAACGAAGATTATTTAAATTTGTTTATTATCTATGGGGAATGTAACAAAGTTTTATCAAGAACATGCGAGACATTTGCTGACAGATATCCAGATAAACAGAAACCGTCACGGAACAGTGTTAAACGAATAGTGGAAAATTTCAAAAATTTTGGCACTGTTAAGGCAAAAATGCATAAAAGAAAACCCATTCTCAATGATGAAAATGTCGAAATTGCAATTTTGGGATATTTTGCGGCATATCCTATGACAGCATTAAGACAAGTGGCTCTACAACCAGGAATCTCAAAGAGCTCAATCCATAGAATTCTGTTGAAAGCTCATGGTGGAAATTTTGAACATTTATTAAAATAAGATGTTTCCCTGAATTTTTGAAATTTTTCATTATTCGTTTAACACTGTTCCGTGACGGTTTCTGTTTATCTGGATATCTGTCAGCAAATGTCTCGCATGTTCCTGATAAAACTTTGTTACATTCCCCATAGATAATAAACAAATTTAAATAATCTTCGTTTGTATAATTTAATCGCCCTGGCATGATTATTATCAATAATTGTCAAATGGCAAGAAATAATGACATTTCTGTAGTGCTCGAGTGTTTTTTTTGGCCGCGCCTCGCGGTCATGGCCAACTAATAACAAAACTTGAAAACCGTATATGATTTTTACAATAGAAAAATGTTAAACTGCCATTTTTTCTAAAACTATCGATTTTCAGAATAGACAACCTTATACAAAGTTACCCTTATTTTTAATGCTGAGTAGGGTAAAATTATAAAAATAGGGGGCTTCCATTTGAAAAAAATGACTTTTAACGATTTTTTCAATTTCATTTTTAATGTTAGTTTTTGATCACCCTGTATTTATTTATTACCAAATTATCAACACAGTCTACTAAAGTAGATCCCCTTCCACAAGGAAACCAACCCCAATTAAATCATAAAGGCATTCATGTAGGAAAAATCGATAATAATTTTTTGGCCTGCAAACGTCATTTTTGGCATAAAATTTGAAATATGTCAAAAACGGTTAGAGTTAGGTATAGGAGATTATACATGAAATGCGATTAGAATTTTACGTAAAATCCGAAAATGAAATAATATATAGGGTGTTCCATTTAAAATAAGCAAGTTGATATCTACTTCCGGTACAACCGGAAGTGCCACCATTTTGAAAATATTTTAGCCGAATTGCCCCCATTGACATTAGTATGCTACCAAATTTTCAGATCTTTGGTATTTATACTTTTTCCATAATCGATCGCGGCAGTTCGTCGTGGGACACCCTGTATATGTATAATAACATGTCCTGACTGACTGATTCATCATTACCGAGCCGAAACCGCTGAAGCTATAAACATCAAATTTGGTCAGTAGTTTAATTGTACAATGTATCACTAAGAAGGGATTTTTCAAAATTCAACCCCTAAAGGGCTCCTAAGGGGGTTGAAATTTTGTACGGAGAAAAATATTACCTGGTCCTATTAACTTGACACTTCATAGAAGTACTCCAAAAAAAAATAATTAAACACGTGTTTTACAGTTAAATATTAATCCCTAAGGGGGTAAATTGGGGGTTCAAAGTTAAAATAACTCCGTTATGTTAGGTAGCCTATTCTGGATAGGCGCATAAGTTTTGAATATGTTTCTAATTGCGCCAGTTTGTATTTCCTATTTGGATTTGCCGGTGCTTAAGCCTGTAAGAGCTTAACTTAATTTACAATGTCCACTTTTAAAGACAAGTATTTGGCAGAAAAATCTGTGGATCGAAAATGTACACAGCCAACAGAATTATCTTTAAATTGTAAGTAAATTTTTGTACACTTACAATATTACTAAGTTAAAAGATAAGATCGCCTAGCCTAAAACAGTGGCAAAATGTCTTTCAATATAAAATCTTTGGTTGGTTATAAATTGTAAATTGTAACACTAGTAATAATTATTCTTAAAGATAAAGGTAAGGTTAGTTATTTAAATCATAGCTCAAACAATCAAAAATTATTTTTTTTAAGATATTATGTCTTCTGTTTTTCTCTTGATAATAGATTTTGCTATTTTGTCAGGAGTTTACATTAGTCAAAATGACAAGTCTTCAGGCAATGCAGGAACATGACTATATACCGTAGAATACAAATTATTATACAGGGTGCGGCAGAAAGGTTGCCCAGATTTGGGATGTAAATAAAAACCAAACCAAACAAGGTGAAGAAAAAAGCTTTTTATTTTTGGAAAACACATATCATGCCATTTTGAAATGACATGTTTTAAAAATCACGTTACTTAATGACGGCCGTTATTTTATCAATGGCCCTCTTGCAGGTTTTCACGAAAGCGCGCCATTACTCTGTGGGCTAGGTCTTGCGGAATTGATGCGATTTCTTGCCTTATTGCTGCCTTTAGATCTTCCAAATTTTGTGGATGATGTCAGTGTCGGATCTACGGGGGGGGGGGGGGGGAGTGATTCGGGGGCTCGAGACCACCCCCCCCCACTGACCGACCCACAACAACATAACATCATAATTTTTAGTGTTTGCTAAGAATGTTCTATCAATAAATAGATATTTCGTACCATAATTAATTACTAAGACCATTTTTTAAACCTTAAGTTTTAAAACTTCTTTTTGAATTTGGGGGTAAATGTTCAAGTTTTAGCAACGCTTTAAGTCTAGCCCCCCCCCCCCCCCCTCCTAAATCCTGGATCCGCCCCTGAGTGATGTGTATAAACTTTTGATTTTAGATATCCCCAAAGAAAAAAATTGCAAGGGGTCAAAAGGCGAACGCGGGGGCCACCCAATGTCGCCTCATAAAGACACAACTTTATCTGGAAAGATTTCTCGAAGAATACGGAGTGGCGTATATGAGGTGTGCGATGTACACTGATAAAAATGGTGTCTTGGCCCAATGTCTTTGACTCTCTTGACCAATTTTTTCTTGTTGCAAGAGTCACTTCCTTAATACAAGGTAAAGTGTCTTGTTGTAAGTGAACAGTGGCTCTTGAAAAAATTTTTAAATTCTCTTGGTTTAGATTTCTCTTCGGGCAAGTCAAAATCTCTTGGGGAAAGACATGTTATAAATAAAATAAAGCAATATCTTAAACCAAGAGACGATCTCTTGATGAGAAAGTTGCAAATTAAGGGACTTAGGATGGAATCTCCCTGGGTCTTATAGAAAGAGAACAGTGAATTAAAAACTCTTGGCTGTAGCCCCAATAAACCATGTTCTAACCATTATCTAATCAACAATAAAACCATTTTTGTTAATATGTATTTACTTTTAACAAATAAAAATTTGAAATCATTCCGATATTTTAATATTATGTCTAATATTTAAGAGCATTCATCACCAGCTGAAACATGCTAATTTGTTTCACAGAATTGCACCAAAACTAACCAACGAAATGATACGAAATTTTGGAAATATATTATAATTTTATAGCAAAATGAGGGAAAGTCATTTAAAAAGAAAAATCAAAAAATTATTTTTAAAATTTTTGTTATTTTGTAATATTTATTTTTTTAAAAGACTTTCCCTCATTGTTCACGATTTTCTCTATAATTTATGCGGAGATCGAATTTTTGATTAAACCTTTAGTTTTCTGTAAAACTTTGGAATTCCGTAATTAATGAATTTTGGAGAAAATCGCGTAGCTTTTTCGGCAGTTAACACATTTTGGCAACACAGCACGCATCGTACGACACCGGGAGCAGTCTTATTATTAAGATTAGCGTGTGATTGTGATTTGGATTTTCGGTGTATTTAAATAGCTATCATGGGGCGGACTAGAAAGAACGAAAATTTATGTGTCAGAAAACGATTATGTTCATCCACAAGTCGCAAAAATAGACGACTTTCTATGAAAAAACGGTAAGTAGTGTGTGAGTAGTTCTACTGGTTATGGTAGGTATATATGATTTATATGAAATTAACCGATATAAACACGTAATAGTCTAAGATCCGAAGTAAGCTCATCCTTCACCGATCTGCAACCGGATAAAAAGTATTTTTCATCAAACATAAGATGTTAACAAATATATCGCGAATGGGTTGCCTAATGAAATATGGTCATGGCTATCCTTAATTAAAAATACTGTAACTCATTTTTTGTTTAATATTTCACTCACTCGCTTACCAAACGAACTTAATACACTAATCGAAAGTATAAAGCATAAGGAACATGCAAAAGTTAGGTTGCCTACTTTTTTTCGGTCCCTATACCGGGTTGCCAGGTACTTATAAACAGGTGAGTCGATTCTAGTAATTTGTACTCATCTGCTTTCTCTTTGAAACTATATTAAAATAAAGATAATTTTATTGCGATCACGGTGGTATAAGGTTGCCTGCGAAAAATCGGTCATGAATCACGGTTGCCAGGCTTTGAAATTTAAAAATTGGGGCAAGCGATGCGCGACAGAGAAGCATTGTGCGTACTATTCGGTGCGATAGAGGAGGACACAGCATAGCAGCTGCGCGTGACGCGACGTTCGGATGAAAGAGAAACTTTTTTTACATGACACTAATGCCGAGTTGTACAATAGTGGCTTAAGCTTAGTTCAACTAAAACTCGGTTCAGACTTAAACCTTCCCATATAAATTGCATTGCTGTCAAAAATGCCTTCAATTTGACAGCAATGTATTTGTTATGGGAAGGTTTAAGCTTAAGCTTAAGCCACTATTGTACAACCCGGCATAATGTGTTTATCATTTTACATACATTTTACATACCCTAATTTCGTTCATATTAAAAATCCAAATTTCATTTTTGGGTTGAAGCTTTAGTTGACAAAAACACATTTTTTGCCATAAAAAAAACAATTGAATATTGATTGTGGTTTCTCCGGAGGTGAGTTTAAGTTTTTATTTTCAATGGCAACCTACCAATTTTTTTTATACCATTAGATAGCTCTTTAAATTCCCTTTTCGGTGACATAGGTATCATAAGTGGTAGTTTGCTCTCAAAATGGCGACACTGGAGGCATTTTTCTCAGTTTGAGTAGGTCGCCATTTTGAAGTCCCTGGTTGTTTCATTAAATAACTCTGTAGTTTCGTGAGGAAGACTGTTTAACTTTTATTTTTTAACATCATTTCTTTTTAAATAATTGGTATCTGCAAATTTATGTTTTACTAATATTGCCCATTTTTAAAGCAAATTTTCACCAAAATATTAAATAGAAAGGACCAAAAGTAAAATAGCCGTCGCGTAGTACATTACCTAAAATTATCAAAAACACATTTTAACGGTTTTTTCTAAAAAGAAAGTCAAATAAACAAGACAAAGTACGTTAAAAAGAACATTTATTTAACATAAAATCGGCTATGCATTTACCTAAGTTGGCGTTAAAAAACAGCCCACTTAGGTAAATGCATAAATCTGATTTTATGTGTAATAAATTATAATGTTAATCTTAACGTACTTTGTCTTATTTGATATTTTTTGGAAGAAAACCGGTAAAATGTGTCTTTTTGATAATTATTATCAAAAAGACACATTTTACCGGTTTTCTTCCAAAAAATGTCAAATAAGACAAAGTACGTTAAGAATAACATTATTTATTACACATAAAATCAGATTTATGAATTTACCTAAGTGGGCTGTTTTTTAACGCCAACTTAGGTAAATGCATAGCCGATTTTATCTTAAATAAATGTTCTTTTTAACGTACTTTGTCTTGTTTATTTGACTTTTTTTTTAGAAAAAAACCGTTAAAATGTGTTTTTGATAATTTTAGGTAATATAATAAGTAACATGTACTACGCGACGGCTATTTTACTTTTGGTACTTTCTATTTAATGTATTGGTGCAAATTTGCTTTAAAAATGGTCCATATTAAGAAAACATAAATTTGCATACACAAATTATTTTAAAAGAGTTTTACAAAATCATTTTAAAAAATAAAAGTTAAACAATCTTCTTCACTAAACTACAGAGTTATTTTATGAAAATAACAACCAGGAACTTCAAATTGGCGATCTACTCAAACGGAAAAATCACTCCAGTGTCGCCATTTTGAGAGCAAACTACCACTTATGATATATTACCGAAAATGGAATTTAAAAAGGTATCTAATGGTATAAAAAAATTGGTAGGTTGCCATTTAAAATAAAAAACTTAAACTCACCTCCGGAGAAACCACAATCAATATTCAATTGTTTTTTTATGGCAAAAAATGTGATTTTGTCAACTAAAGCTTCAACCCAAAAATGAAATTTGTATTTTTAATATGAACAAAATTAGGGTATGTAAAATGTATGTCAAATGATGAACACATTAGTGTCATGTAAAAAAAGTTTATTATAAAACAATAGAAATACATGCATGCGCACTCTCCTTCATCCGAAAGTCGCGTCACACACAGCTGCTATGCTGTGTCCTCCTCTATCGCACCGAATAGTACGCGCAATGCTTCCCTGTCTCGCATCGCTTGCTCCAATTTTTAAACTTCAAAGCCTGGCAACCGTGATTCATGACCGATTTTTCGCAAGAGTGTTCGCAATAAAATTATCTTTATTTTAATATATGTTTCAATGAGAAAGCAGATGAGTACAAATTACTAAAATCGACTCACCTGTTTATACCTGATGGCAACCCGGTATAGGGACCGAAAAAAAGTAGGCAACCTAACTTTTGCATGTTCCTTATGCTTTATACTTTCGATTAGTACCTATTAAGTTCGTTTGGTAAGCAAGTGAGTGAAATATAAAAAAAAATGAATTACAGTATTTTTAATTAAGGATAGCCATGACCATATTTCATTAGGCAACCCATTCGCGATATATTTGTTAACATATTATGTTTGATAAAAAAGACTTTTTATCCGGTAAGCAGATAGGTAAAGGACGAGCTTACTTCGGATCCTGTACTATGATTAAATAAAATAATATAAACCAAGCGCCAATTGAACTGTTAAATATAACATTTTGATCCATTTTTGACACCCCGTACATCTGAAATGACTTGATAGATTTTAAAAAACGAGGTAGATTTGTTCTCTTTGGCACAAGAAGCATACATCAAAAGTGCGTAATTTGTGAAAGGAATTGATTTCTAATGAATCGCTCTCTCAGAATTTTTCTCGGTTTTAAAATCAATTAAGCTGTTTTAGATTTACGGGATGTTCAAAATGGGGTAATATGTTACGTTGACGCTCTATTGACCGTGAACTTCGGATATAGCAAACTCCGCTTATTACGTAGGTTAGGTTGAATTCAAAATTATTTCTAAACACCAAAACCTTTAAATCAGGGTAAATTAATTATTACAGTTTCTGTTAAAAACTGGAGAATATTCTTTTTCTAGAATATTCTTTTTTTAGATAAAACGTGATGAATCCTTTTGGCAAAATAAAATGTTGCCGAAATTAAGATTTTTTATGACAATTTTATGTTTCCTGAACTGGTTGATCCGCTTTTGCCAAAAACCCTACCCATTGGAGATAACATATGTGAAGGAAAAGTATCTTATATTATTCCATAAATTTGTTGGCTGTTATGTCATTAGGTAGTATTATTTTATAATATTACACATTTATTAATGCACTTTTTCTTATAGATACGTACAAAAAAGAAAGAAAAATGGCTGCCAGTCTACCTACCTATCTGTTTATGTATTTCTGTCTATATCTATTTTTTTACAACTTTTATTTTTTCCAAATAAATAACGAATTCTTGAAAATGTGTCTTTAATTTTTAACGATTCCCATATGATAGACAAAAAGATTAAATAAACAAATAAGACATACAATGAATAAAAAGAAATCAAGATCAATAATTATTATCAAAGAATGTCCTATGTCCAACATTTAATAGTTTGCGATTATTTACAGTGAAAAGTGAAATAATTTGAAATCCTAAATACATAATATAAACTTGCTCAAAAATAATCAATTATTCTTCAAGAAATCAAGTCCTGTCCTAATACAACTCACGACGGCGAGGTCGCGTCGCGTCTCCGAATGGCCATGTTGCCAGATTGCTCATTAACATTGATTTACGCTCTTCATTGGCGAAATCCCGAATCGGAGCACGCGGTCCACTGATGTAGGCTCTTAAGGAAAATAAAGAGTTCCGCGATTCCGCAATTCGCAACACGGAGCTGGAGATACGGGTATAATAATATTTCATGCGAAGAGAATTTTCTCTTGCCACAATTGCGAACGTGCGGCGATGCGTGTGTCACGGAAAGGGTACATCATACACTAGCGTCTACGGATCCCACACTAAAAATTTTGCTTTCAGGTTTTTAGCTTTACTATCGCGCAGGTGCATCTAAGGTTGCATACGTTTCTGTTTTGGTTTGGTTAGGTGCAATTATTGCATAGTGAAAAAACATTGTAAAAGCTAGAGCTATTATTTATTTATTTAAAGGTACTTTTTATGAAATATGTAAATGTTGATGTCTAACTGTGGTAGCAGGTTGTCTAGTTGTTTATTTAATTAATTATTAAACCAACTGTAGTTGTAGCAGATATTTTGAAGTATAATCTGTATGATATTAAAATGTTTTAGGGAATTATTACATTATACAAGGCCGTCCCTATACGGCGTGCAGCGTGTGCCCCGCACAAAGGCAGCAATGGATAGGGGCGGTAAAATCAGTTAATAAGGAATTTTTTTATCTTTAGAATAATAGTTTATTATGCAATGAGCACTTAATGTTAGCTATTAATATTGACTTGAAATATCCACCCAACATTATTACGTCAATTTCATTGTTGTCAGCTTCTTATTTTTCTTAATGCCAATGTCATAATCAGAGCTAGGCAAACTACTTGAACAAAGTAGTGGAGTATTACTACTAACTACGTTATCAAAAAGTAGTTTAACTACTTGGTAGTTAAACTACTTCTTCAAAAAAGTAGTTAGAATACTAACTACTAAGTAGTTAGACTACTAACTACCTACTAAGTAGTTAGAAGTTAAATATTTAACTAGAAACCAAACCAGACATGTACCGTTGTGGCTCAAAAAACCAGTGCCGTAGCTGTACTTACAAAAATGATTAAAAAAAGGACTTGAACCTATAACAAATAAAAAAATTTAAAATAAAATATATTTTTTTATTATTTAAACTTTATTGTAAAGTTAACTGTCCACTGACTTAAATTTGAACATCAATTATTAACACAGTTCCTTTTTGGTACAAAAATACAAAACTAAATCATATTAGGTAAAAGGAATACGAGGTATTTAAATATCAAAAATTTTGATTTTTTGAAAACTTTTAAAACCTGAAAATTCTATATTAGGTTTGCTTATCGCTTACTGGACTGGAAACGTCAGACGAGAAATTTCCGAGAACTTGTTCTAACGAGAGTTTTGGCACGCGTCAACGTACACGTCATGTAATGACGTAATATAGAGGGATGTAGTTAAATATTTTTAAAAGTAGTTAAATTACACCAAAATAGTTAAATTATCTTAAGTAGTTAGCACTGAGTAGTTAACTACTTTTTGCGAATATTTTATGCAGACTTAAAATAATCGAGTACTTATAACTACTAGGAGAAAAAAGTAGTAAGAATACGACTACTTTTACAGAAAAAGTAGTTAACTACTGCCTAGCTGTGGTCATAATAAGGAGATTTAGACATTTTATTATTTTTTAATTCTTTTAAGTCCAAAATTCGGTCTACTATAGTATTAACAGTTTATATATCTAGGTCGTAATGGAGGCATTTACTGTAGTAAGCTAAAGATTTTTTAAAATAGAACATTGGAAAAATTTATATACTAGTTTTATTTCTTTTTTTTTTCTTATTATAAAACACCAATACTAAATGGTCAAACAGTTTGTGACTTCAAATGTCCAGACTGCGATGTAAAGCATAAAATACATATTACATTATCTACTTTTTTAAATGCCCTTGTATTACAAAACTAGTAATTTTCAACGCTCGCCCGTATAATGTGACAACGAAAACGCCAAAACAGAAGCGTATGCAACCACAGATGCACAAAGCAAAATTTTTAGTGTGGGATCTGTAGACGCTTGTCATCATACCACTTTCGGCGTTTCGTCTTCACTTGTCTTTCGCTTTTCCCTTGGTTAGCGTCGATTGAGCCCTCATCTGTTTTGATGATAGTGCAAATGTGAGAATATTTTTTTATGATGAGTATAAACCAACAACCCGAAGGAGTCAACTCTCTTTTAAAAACGTGGCGATTCGACCATTTAGAGCCTGTGTTTGAAGGTAAGAATAAACTATGTAATTAATTTATGAACATAAGCTTTAACACCATTTAACAATTACGCCCTTTGGATGGCGATGTTCTGCTGTAAAAATAACTATAGTCGGTGTATATTTAGGAATGGATGTATCGTACAGGTTATAAAATAAATTTAAACATTTAATTCAAATGTTGACACCAAAAAGTTTGGATATTTAAGGATTTTTGAGATATTTTTTTTAATTTTGCAAAATGGCTGACTTTTGGAATCCCGCGTTCTAAACCTGAAAGCAGCCTAGCCGTTGTTTTGTTGTTATTAAAAATTAAAAGAGTATTCTCTTAGGTCTTCCAACAAGATATTAATGATTTTTAGTAATAGTAGATATAATAAATGGCTAGAAGACCAACGTTTTATGATAAAACCCTACGCTTTTAGAGCAAAACAAATTTTCTTTACAAAATATTAATATTTTAAGGGAAATATTATTAGTCGATATAGAATAATAGAAAAAAGGTAGTGATTAGTTTTTTTTTTAAATTGTGTTCTTTTGAAAATATGTAAGTGCATAGAGTACTTATCTGGTAGTAAAAATAATATATTATCCAACTCAAATATTAATTAATTTCTTGAAGTAAACTGCAGTGGTATGACTAATTTTAGATTCGTGCAACACTTAGATATTGTTGTTTTTTCCTTAGAACAGAAAATTGATGATGTGGAATTACTAAAACTTTTAACAGAAGATCAAATTAATTTCCTAGCTCCAAATATCAGTGATAGGATTAGAATGCAAAAAGGAATTTTCGAACTAAAAAAGTTAGATAAGAAGGCAAGTATATCTATTAAAAGTATTAATATTGTGGTTATACATACAGGGTGTCCCACTTATAATGGACACAAGCCTGTATTTTTAATATTACTGAATTAATTGATTTTTCTTAAATTTTGGTATGTTTACGTAAGACCCTAGGACTCACTTTCCCAATGCTTATAAAATTCAATTTTGTATTTAGAAGATCTAAGAATTTATCTTTAAATTTCAGTGTGGACGGTCAGTGTGCCCTGGACGAGCAGCAACAATATTCTATAGGTACAAATAGATTTTTTTATAAAAGTTAGTGAAATTGAAGAGACTGACGGCAATGCTATATTTGCTAAAATGAAAACTATTATCTTAGATAATAACGAGCCTATAAGCTTTCTTTTAGATAAGGTAAATACTATAGGTTTCAGTTCTCATTTTCAAGCATACGAAATAGAAGGACTCGATAGTGAGTGCTTATTTATTCGTACATTACAGTCACTTAATTGTAGAAATGTTTTTAATGCTCACTTTTTAGGAAATGGCTCTATGTTTATTTCAACAATAAAATAAATGAAACCGTTATATTTTATTGCACTTTTGTTGACTACATATTATGTACGCTGTTATATTTAAAATAGTGTACTTTCTGTTACTTATTTTTTTAATATAAGTATATTATTATAGTACAGGATCAATGTTAAACCTTGTTTATGCCGAGATAAGTTTTAAATAAACAACCAAAAAAAATTCTGATTTTTTTGCCTGCATTGATAGTATCAAATCTCAATATGTCCTAACTCAAAAATTTAAAATTTTTGCGATTTACAGGCCTTAATTATTGCTATTTTTAATGAATTAAATTAAATTTAAAAAATTAAATTTGTCAGGTCATGTTGAATCGCCATCCAATATAAAAATATGGGAAGATTCTCGTTTCTTCCTTATTTGTATATAGGATAAATATTGCTTTTGCACGTTTTAAATTATGACATATTGACTTGACATTATCCATGTTACAATGTTTCCATGTTTAACTATAACTATTAATTCTAATTAATTTCGATCTATTATAATTTTAGGTTTTAAAGAGCCACTTATTCACTTTTTGATAAGTCCTGCTAGGTACTTATTTGTAACTAATAAAAAAAAATATTTCACTCTTTTGCACTTAGTTTGTTAAAAATAGTGGTAACTAGTGTCAAGCTTATCTAAAAAGTTCATACCGACTCTTTAAAAGCTAAAATTACTGAGAGGCGCGAGGGTGCTACTGGGTAGTGGTTTCCCAATAATTCTGTTCTTGAACGAAGACCGCTTAAGCTTATGCCTTAAGAGCACTTTCAATTGACTCAATGTAAAAAGAAATAGACACAAATTATTTTGGCTTTTAATTCAATGCCTTAGGTATTGAGCCAAGGTAATCATATTGCGAATAAGCCACTAAAAACCGGTTCTGAAGAAACCTGTTCTTAAACGAATACCGTTAATCTTTTGCCCCAAGAGCACTTTTAATTGACTCAATATAAAAAGTAATAGAAACAGAGTATAATACTGTATAATACAAGACTATGGGTCTTGAGCCAAAACTGAAAATGCATTATTCAAAGATAATCTAGAATATATTTGTTTGATTCAGAAACTTTTTTTCTTGGAGCAAGTGCTTTGTGTTTGACCTAAATTCCGAAGAACTTGGGATAAAAGATTTTCGATATTGGTTTAAAAGAATCTCTTATGTTGCCTGCATGACGTCATTACCTAACTATTTTAAGACATTGTCCTAAATGCCATCGCTCTTGGCTAAAAAAAACTGACTTTGGATAGAAAGAAAAGAAAGAACTTACGACAAAAGAATTAAAGTTTTGTAGCAAGAGACGGCGCATTTGGACCTATTGAAAAGCGCGAGGCTTTTAAATGAAGGTTATAGGCTAATGGTTTAAATTATCCTTTTTTTCAGTGTAGCACCATCTTGATAGAACCATAAATATCCTTGATCGTGATGGTTTAACCCGTCCAATTTTGGACGGAGAGAATTCTCTAGCATGTCACAATAACGATTTAAAGTGATTGTTACCGTTATTCCTCCCTCTTAAAAAAACGACCCCACATAGCGAAATCACTTATCGCACACCAGACCGTAACTTTGGTGCTGTGAAGTGGTGGATAGAGTTCCCGTGGGTTATTTTCTGTGGCAGTGGCGGTAATTATGTTTATTAACAGTGTCCGATAGATGGAAATGAGCTTCGTCGCTACCCTAAACTGCTCTGAAGAATATCCCGACACAAAGTTGTACGGGTTTCAAAATCTCTGGCACTCAAAATGGCATGATATGTGTTTTTCAAAAATAAAATGCATTTTCCTTTACCTTGTTTGGTTTGGTTTTTATTCACATCCCAAATCGGGGAAAACTTTTTGCCGCACCGTGTATATTATCTGTTCCGGTCCCAGCTTTTGAAATGCTCCTGTGTACCTATGAGGCATAAAAATGTATAATAAAACTCGCGCAAAATCAAATTGGTCCTTTTTTCATAACATGTGAAGACGACTAAGTAGATATGAGGTAAGCTGCTTTTGTGTCTTGCATTTGCTTTATTTAATTAAAATTCGCTTATTTTTAAGTCTTTTTTAACGGTCGCATTTTATTTTTATTTTTAGCGACATTTTAACACATAAAAATACAGTCCAAAAAGCAAACCAAAAATTGAACTATCGAAGTTGCCTAAACACTACCTATTTATTAAATAGTTTTTTTATGAACAACATTTTTACAAGGTTTGCTCAGTTAGTAAAGGTTTGACGTGGGTTAGAAGAGATCCAAGGGTAGTACGTATTTTAAAAATTGCCCTGACATTAAAATTTTCACCTATTCTTTTGATTTGTTCTGAAATACCTCTAATTGTTCAATTTATTTTATTTAAATTATACTTAGGTCTATTTAGATTATTATCAAACTTTCTAAAAAATCTATCTATCTATTAGTTTAAACCTTTTCTAATAAAGTTTTTCATTTTCTATCATAACAAGAAATTGTATCTCTGTTTTTCTAGTAAACCTGTTTTTACTGAAGAAGCATGATTTAAAATTAAGTTTAAATACTTATTGGTGTACATGTTGATTTTCTATATATTGATATTTTAAACCTATTATTTCCTTTAAAAATTAGAATATCTGAGAAAGGCAAAGAGTTATTACTTTATTACTTTCCATCTCTGAAGTAAATTTAATAGGTCTCGAAACGTCGGAAAAATTGTTTAAATCAGATTAGGTTTCAAGCAGAATATATACTACCTTAGTGATAGATTAGGGTCAGGTATTTTTCTCTTATAATTAAAAGTCACAGAGTGCACAGAATTTTCTTTTCAGGATTTGTATAATTTTTGTACTTGTAAATACAGTGACATTGATTATTTTATATATTAATGTTTCCTTGACAGTAGAAATGGCGTAACAGTATGAATCCGCCACAATCATTAAGACATTAGAAATCATTTCTTTCTGTAATGAAAATATGATGTGCGGCGCTCGTAACACAAGTTGCTGTCATATAAAAACATGGGTTATAGACAAGAGTCTAGGGGATGGGTGAAACTTTATTACCCGGGCTTCCGCATGCGCAGAGGAAGGAACAATAGTGGATTTTTTTCGCACCGATCCCTCTTCGCCTGCGAGGAAAGAGACTGGTCAGGGCCCCTAACCAGGTGCTAACCCTGTTCCGACCTTAGGGTGCCCTCCGACCACCGTTCGCTAGATTTTCTGGACAACAAACAAAACATAATTTTTAGGTTAAGGTACCCAGAGACGATAAATTTTTTGCTCGGGACCTTTAAAAAAAGACAAAACACAATTTGTATCGAGAAAGGAGTGCTAACTCGTTTGCAATACACCTTTTAGAGCGTATTTCCTAATTTTTAATAATATTTTAAGTGACAAAAATTAAAAAAAAAAGATGCGGCCGAGCACGGATTCGAACCAACACATTTCGGTCAATAAGCGGATTCTTTACCACTGCACTACGTGACTGATGCTAGAAAATCGGTAAACTTATTAACAAGTGCATCATTTATAAATTTTTGAGGTATTTACGCATGCGGAAGCCCGGGTAATAAAGTTTCACCCATCCCCTAGACTCTTTAGGGTTATAGTAGGATTGTATAAATATAAATAATGTAGATACTTCTTTGATTCCCATTTAGATTTTGTTTTTTCAGAAAACTATGGTGACCTAAGGGGTATAAATAAGGAGAATAATGCCAGGATATTACTTGTATGTAATTTGTCTTAGCAAACCTGGGCACAAGGACAGATTCTACAGGAATCCTTAACAGGAACCTAAGCAAACCTTGTATGTCAAAAAATTAGAGTCGATTTTTGTAGCGAATTATAATGTATATATGTTTTACTTTAAATTACTTGCTTTCTACTAATTTTCTTAATAATTTATGGGTAGATTCTGTTCAATTAGTAATAATTCTAAAAGCAACTGAGTTATCTTTAATGAAGAGCAACAAAAGTATTGATTGTCAGAGAGATGGAACCTATTTTGTCAGAGTTTAAGAGGTTTTGGCAAGTTTAGATTCTCGACATGATTATATCGTTACAAAAGTATTTAGTACACAGTTAAAAGAAACGCAATGGTTTTATTCAATACTACAACATGGTGGCAGCAGTGAAGAATTTCATGCTAAATAATGATTTGTGTTTGATTGAAAATGGGTGATTGCAAGGTAAGCCCACCAGAAGAGTTTATTTTTCTAACCCATTAGCATGGTTAAAAAAATGGTTAAAGATGTTTGAACGATATCTTTTTGTCTCTGGCATGTATAAAACATCGGATGAGGAAAAAATCTATATTTTTCTCTATGTAATGGGGAAGGAAAGTGAAAATATTTCACCTGACCTTCCCGAAATACCAAGAAAGTAAGATGATATGAATTGTATGTAATAATGTGATGTGAACTTAATACACAGTCAAAAAAACTCAATGGTTTTTATTCAACACTATAACAGATTCATTAATTTTAAAACTCAATTTTTAAATTGACATGTCATTGTGTAAGAATAATTCAACGTTTCGTACAATTAAAACTTAACTTAAACATTTTAAAAAATGAACAATTTAAGTATGTAGATCCGCATCCGTAATAATAGAACTTAATTTATTTGAGCACTAAGATCCAAGATGAAAATCATTTTGACACTAAGCAAATCGCAGAAATATTGGAATAACATAAGTTTTTATAATGACTTATTAACAAATAACGATTAAAAACGTGCAAAAACCTAACTAATCAATTAGAAGACCTAAATTTACTCAGTCCTAAACTTTTTAGTTAATTATTAAAGCGTGCGTATACCAATATAGTATCATTACTTAGCATATACTAAAATTTGTAAAGATACCTTGTGGTTCCAGTTTAAACGAATATTTATTTCCAAACTTCACTTCCCTTATCCTCAGTTAAATATTTTAATTTTACTTGACGAAGAGGTAGACGCTTTTTGGGCGGCAAACTTAAGTACGAAAAATATGTTAATTTTCGTAATAGGGGTTCACAATTAAAGGGTAAAAGCCAGCGATACATTTTAATTAATCAAAGTTTCCTTGCAAATTTGTTGGAGCTATAATTTAAAGTATTTTAAGGGGATGGAGGATTTTCGCCCGAGGTCCCATAACATATTTTTTAGAAGGGTAAGAATATCATTAATCATTTGCTGTTGGAGAATTTAATATCTTGCGCAATCTCCCACTTTATATTTTGTCAGAATCATTTTAAAAACCTAGGCTTGTATGTGATACAAAAATAAGCAAACCTTAGCAGTATTACAAAACAGTTTTATATAATATTGTCTAGTCCTTGCTTAGAAGGTTATTTGTTGTTAGCAAAAACTAAGCAACTTTATACAACACTTCAGTGTTTGTAAAATTTCTTAGTTCTTGGTAAACGGTAAAGTGCTTTGAAATATTGCTTAGCCTCCGCTAAACTTTTTGATTTATATTATTTTTCTGTGTGCTGGGGGCTCATAACTAACGTAAATGTTGACATCTTAATAACCTACAACCTGATACAACATTTATTTATATATCCACTACCTTTTATACTTCAAATAAGGATTGATAGTATGATAGTCAGGAACAGTCCGCAAGCGTCATCGCCTAAAGTAATTCATACGTTAAATTTTAATATAATCTAAAGGTTTTTTTCTCGCTCTAATCAACAGTTGTATCAGAAGGAGCTTGGCAAGTCAACAAACATATTAAATGAGAAAAATTTTGCTATATATAATTTTATTAGTTGAAGAAGGCGTCTATCTTTGGTACTGGTACAAGTCTTGACCACATTATATTTTACATGTTTGTTACAAAATGTTAATGGTAGCAAATTCGTAAAATTTTTATAACAAAAAAATCAATGCTTGGTTTTACTTGAGTTTGGTCCAAAAAAGTGAGTGGTTTATAACCTTTCTTTATTGTTTTTAACGAAGGTTATTTTGTAGTTCGCATTCCATTATATAAACGGGACATAAGTGGCAAATATAGCGATGTAACAAAAGTGGGTATAAAAATGTTATATAACAGAACCAGCAACGGAAACGGAAGTTGAAGGGACTATTAGTAAAAATACCGTTTTTCGATTTTTTACAAAAAGAAACTCATATACGCAGCTACATCTACTATTCTTGTTTTAAATAGATGTGAGATTAACAATCAAATTTAATAAAGGCAAGTTGCAATTTATAAATTGAAGTTTAGCATTGTTGCTAAATAGTTGCGTTGCATTCACTAAACATGCGATGCAAAATTGCAGAAGCACAAACGGAAAGAGATGTTTAAAATAATGGAGGTCCGCATTCTCGGAAGCAAAAGTGAAGGTCCGTTACGAGTCGTATTTATAGTCGTTTCTTGAATATTCCCTAGACTTTGAGGTATGATTTAAGCAAGGTATCACCTATGCCTAAGAAAAGGTCAAGGTCTGAGAAAAGACTATAAATACGACCCTACATTCAGGCGGCCGTGGCCCGTGAAATTTCAAAGTTGTATATCTCTGTTACTAATGGGACACATGCCAAGTTCAGGTTTTTTAGTAGTGAGCCTACTAGGAATATTTTGGTAAAGAAAAAAAATATTTTGCAATTTGCGAAAAAAAGTTGAATTTTTGAATTGACCCACCTGGGTAAAAAATTAACACGCTTAGGTATTTTATTTATTATTTTTTCTAAACAAATTTTACATCATTTTGTCGACAATTCTTAAATTTTAAGAGAAAAAAATGTGTTAGTAGAAAGTTAAAGTCATTTGAATTTTTTTGAAAATTATATATTAGGTTTAAAAAAATTCAAATGGCTATAACGTTCTACTAACACATTTTTTTCTCTTAAAATTTAAGAATTGTCGACAAAATGATGTAAAATTTGTTTAGAAAAAATAATAAATAAAATATCTAAGCATGTTAATTTTTTACCCAGGTGGGTCAATTCAAAAATTCAACTTTTTTTCGCAAATTACAAAATATTTTTTTTTCTTCGCCAAAACATTCCTAGTAGGCCCACTATTAAAAAACCTGAACTTGGCATGGGTCCCATAAGTAGCAGCAGAGATACACAACTTTAAAATTTCATGGGCCGCGCTTGCCTACACTGATAAAACAGGACTACTTATGGGAAAAGAATTGCTTCTTTTGCCAATTTTGTTCTTAGGACAAAGGAAATTTATCGGACAGAAAGATACCACTCTTCGGCCAAACACACATCGGTATTTAAAACCAGTCCAAAGTTCTCTTGGGCTTTAATTCTATCAAGCTGAAATAAATTCATTTAAACTAAAAACTTTCCCAACATAGTTACTCTATGATCTTCTATCAAATTCAAAATTCTCTTCTTAAAGAACCCAAGCATTTGGCAACCAACATAACCCACGAAGCCTAGTGCCCTAAGCCATCGTGGAAACTCGTTTTTAACGAATCGCGCGAACGTTAGAATCCCGGAATATCAGTGGTAACAGTGGTTGAAACCTGTTAAAATGTCTTTGATCAGTTAGTTGCTTGGAACTGGAAGCATTTGAGTATTGGGTTAAATAGTTGGTGTTTAGACCATTTGTGGCCATAATTTGATGGTAAGTAAATGCAAGAATATTCTTTGATAATTTAGTAGACTAGTTAATTAAGAATTGAGAGGTTTATGCGATGCAGATGTTAGACTATACTGACTATACAGAATTTACAAAACCTGGACATTTATTTTAACCTTACACATTATTTAGGACTAATTATTTCCAAAAAGCTCATTCGGTACTTGGGATGAAACAACTCGTATAATTTAAAAAAAAATTACCATAATTATTGAACTTCTTTGTAAATACTTCAGGGTAGGAAATAAAAATGGCGATATCTTTCTTCAAAACCGTTGCACTTGTTACAAAAGAATACAACCTTCTTACAATATATTATGTCTTAAACTGAAAACCCACGGGTTTGTTGATAAAAGATTAAGATTTTCTATTGATGCGTATTTCCTTTGAGTTAAGACACTCTGCAAATCTACCAAGATTGTCTTTTTCACCACTCAAGAAAATTTTCTGTCTGTCCCTTATAGTTTTCGGGATACTTTCATCACCAATTTAGGACGCACTGTTAGCTATACAATTTTTACCTACAGCTTCGCTCGTATGAAATACGAATGTGGACGAAATTACGGTCTCTAGTTTCTCAAAAGTTATTAATTTATTTTTTTCTTATTTTCTGACAAGGTTAGAACAAAGAATTAATGAAGTTGAGATATTGAAATGTCCCACTGAAGAGCAGATCAATTCAATAATACAAAACATAGGCTTCCGGCTTCAGCGAGGCATCAAAATCTTGGATGAGTGCAGCTCAGGTGAAAATGTAAGCAAATTAATGTTAAATACCTGAGAATTGCGAGTATTTTACGTATCTACTTATTTTATTCTCATTATCTTCCGACACATTTTTATAATGTTGCTGTCTTTTGCTACGTTACCTACTTTATCGTAAATAATAATAAATAATAATTATAAATGGTTAGTTTTTGGGATATATTAGTTTTAAAATATTTTGTTTGTTATGCGATTTGTTAGTTCTCATAAGTAAACATCATTTGTTGTAATAGCGTCAGCAAAAAACGCAGGTGTTTCTGTTTTAAATATATTTAATATTAAAATAATTCATTGTTTTCTTGTTCCCTGTACGATATTTTATTTAATACATACGTTTTAGGTAACTATTAAAATAAAAATCTACTGAGTTTAAATTAATGTTCCTATATTTTGCAAGTTAAACATTAATATCATTAAAATTCTATTCAAATTAGGAAAACTCAAGGAAAAGGCATACATCCTTCTAGTATACACTTCTGATTTTAATTTAGTCTTTAACTACACTTTTGAAACATCCCTTATTATAGGATTTTAAACGAGATAATTATTCTCTTTACCCAAAGTAACAGTTTATAGACAAGTCTTACGAAACTTCTAACAAATGACTTAATTTTTAGAGCTAAAGATATCGAGATCTTAAAATGAAAAATCGATTTTATATTAAAAGAATTAATGTTTTGACTCAAATGTACGATAATCTTAAGATAAGAAATTGAATTTGCAACAAAAAGCTTAGTCTCTTTACTTAAGTTCAAGATGATCTTAAAATAAGGGACAGAATTTGTAACAATTAAATCAAGTTTGTGGCTCAAATCTACGATTATTTAAAAGAAAGAACGGAATTTGCACCAATTAGCTCGATGTTATGCGTTCATGTGCCCGGAGTGCATCATATTTTGGCATAAATCCTTATTCTCTTACTTGACAGTTTACTATTTTCCTAGATAAAGGATTGTAAATTCATATTCTTCTGGGTCAAAGAAATAAATTGAATCTGAACCAAAGAAATGTATTTCTTATTTTAAATTCCTCATTCATTTGGCATATACCAAAAGAATCATTCGTTTGAGGAAATGTCATATTCTATTAAAACAAATGATCCTTTTTATCAGTGTACATTACAAGTTGTATCAAAGGGTGGTGATTTCACCCTCTAAAATCTTTCTTTATTAAAAGAAAGTGTATCTCCTAGATATTAAAGTACATATAACAAACAAATTGAGACTATAAGTCTTGAATTCAAACCTTAGCAAAATTCTCACCTAACGGACTTCTCATATCTTACGAAAGTAAAATAAATCATGGTCACTGCTTGTAAATTTAACAAAAGTGTGTATTTGAACTGTAATATTCTTAGACAAAATTAGTCCAATTTCTTTTGGTGTAAAACGTGGCACAAGAATAAAAAACTTTCAGATATTTACATTGTCCAAAACTTTTTGGTTTTTAACATAATGTTGCTTGCATTTGCCTGACTCTTTTTAATTTCATTTTGTTTATTAATTGTATGGAGAAAATTGAATGTCAATATTGGAAAATAGGTATCTTGACACGGATTATTATTAGGAAAGATGTACGGTACGGTACTTCAAACTTAAATATACTAGTAGGTACACACCGGATAGTAACCCAAATCTGCCCTTGGCAATGTTTCAGTGACTATTGTTCGGGGTCCACACACTCAAAACCTGTAAACAATCTTTCAATCCAGTTCACGTCCTCCAAAGTAAAAATTCTGGTTATGCTTATGAATATATTGATCACTCGAAGGTTTTTTTGTAGTTTGAAAGCTTGTTATTTAACGAAAATAACGACACTGAAACCTAAAAATTAAATCTAGTAGCTTTTGGAAGGTTGTTAAGTTTTTTTTGTCAAACTATGCAGAAAAGCTCAAACTGAAATTGTGCAAAAAATTAGACTGCATACTACATATCTCTTGTACACTAACGTTAGTGTACAACGTTAGTGACTAACGCCAAGTTTCACAAACAATTTAATCAAGAGTTAAACTAGTTATTGGACACATGTAATGTGACAACATTCATGTTAATGCCATTGCCAAATGTGATTCTAAACGTCAATTAAATTTATTACTTGATTAAAAGCTGTAAATAATAAGCTGTTACCAATTTTGATGTGTGTTCCAAACAAGCAACTCTGGAATTTAAAACAGATATAAATCCCCGAATTGAAATCAATATTATATCGAACATCCTTAACATTTTGCATATGCATGCATGTTTTTTTACCGTTTGCGTCGCGTCAGTAAGTATGGTGGGTGGGATGGGAAGTATGGTAGATATTTTGCCGTATCGCATTGCCAGATTTCCTGTTCTACCTAATTGCCGAGTCCCAGATGTTACTATATACATTATACAGACTAATCTCATTTATTAAATTTGATTACTTAAAAAAAATCAAGTGGATTATCGTTCCAAGATGTCTGTGTCTTAGAGTGTAGATAAGAGTTCAGTTTTGAAAAATGCAAAAGTTGTCTCAATCATATAAAATGACAGGAGGCAGCAATGTTTTATACCGTGTAATTGCGAATTGTGCTTTTTACAAAGTTTATTAATGTCTAATTTATTTTCCTGCGACAAGCCTGTCAAATAGGTTATTTTTCATTTTAAGGGATGGCATCGTTCACGAAACGGGAAGATTTTAATATTTTATCAAAATTTTAGTTGGTGTGGTTTAGTACTAAACATGTTTTAAAGAAAGGCGTTGTGTTCGGGGATGAAGAAATATATAACGGTGGTACAGACTTGTAATTTAAACCGTGATTTCCTTAAATTATGATTCTCGTCCAGGAAAAATTGATGTTAACGTTAGGAGCTAACAATCACATTCTGTCAGTATTAATTGATTGATCGATTGACAGAAGCAGCCAATTACAAACACTACTACTCCTGTTGTACTAGACCCAGTTAAAAAAAATTATCAACATTATCAGATTAAGCAATTTTTCCACTAATTGTCTCGTGGAGGTCATTTCCTGAGTAACGAATTTCCTTTGGTAGTTTGTTAATGTCCAACAAGTTAGTGCAGCACATCCACGATTAATATCAGAAGATTTCCCCTCCTCATAATCTGTCCAAGGGTTCGTCTTGGCACAAGCCATTGTATGTAGATGTGTTTCCGTAGGAAGCAGTGGCCGGTTATTAGGTCTATCGCAAGTCTTAGATGGTTTCCTGTCCAGTTTCAGAAGTTCTCTGTATAGTGCCTTTGTTGGTAAATTCAGCGCTGACTTGCTATGCCTCGACTGTGGAATGTGGTTCCAGTGAGATTGATGTTGTTGTTCGATCCACCTAGTCAATCTACTAGGGTTTTTGCTATTTCGAATACAGATTCGAGGCTAATAAACGAAGTTGCAGATACTTGCTTGCCAACAAGTATGCGTTTGTAATACAGGGACTGGCTAGTCCCTACATTTTTGACCACTCTAGTTTAGCCTGTGTTTGTTCAGTTGTGGGCCCCCAGACTATCGACTCGTATGTAATTATAGACCACTGTGTAAACTAGTGAATCATTTGACGCTTAAGTCACCAGCTTTTATCTACAGTCCGCTTGGCGGTCATAAGAGCCACTTCGCCTTTATTGGCGATATTCTGCAGATTTTCCAAATTAGTTTGCAATCCAGGATAAAATTTTAAATATTTGACCTATCGAGACATTTGCCAAATTGTATGCTAGAGACTTTTGGGAACACTGAGAGTCTTGCATTTTGTAAAATGAATTATTGCTGCGGTTTTGTCAGGATTTACTTTCCCTATTCCATCAGCTTTCCACAATTTTCAGTGCTTGTTATAAAATCTTTAATATGATATGGGCCCTATCCTATACACCAGGCGCGGCCCGTCCATAAGGTCATTTGGTCAATGGCCCACCTAAAAGTTGCAGTGATCTACCTAATAATTTATTTTTTAATTTTTTAAAACCAAAAAATAATCTTTTGTTTCAAAGTTCCATGCGAAAAGTCCCCAAGAAAGAATCAAGCCAAGCCATCGTCAAAGGATATCCAAGCTTGCTCCGGGCTGGGTCATATTTTAAATTGATCTTATAGGTTTATATGGACCATATAAATTCATTAAAAGTAAGAGAGAAACAGACATACGCGCTTTAGGAAGTTAAAAAGAGACACAATTGGTCGACGGCCCACCCATAATATCTGGCCACTCCCACTATGGAAATACTCTCAAACCGCCCCCTAAAATATACTATTTCAAAACATTTGGTTCGGAAAAAGAAAGACTAATTAGGTACCTAATATGCGAATTGTATTTGCATCATATTATTAATATTAATTATTAGTGGTTATGTGGTTAAACATAAAATATAAATACGATTTCTGTGAGGCCAGCGCTAGGCATGAAATTTAACGATGTCGGACCGATTTCTTTACATAATCCGCGTAGTGCAGCGGTATCATATCACCGAGATAATCTGACGGTCGCGGTTTCGAATCTGTGTTGGGGCAAGAACTTTTTTTTAAATTTTTTGTTATTTAAAAAATTAGATCGGCTCTAAAAGGTGTATTGGCAACAAGTTGTTCCTCGATAAAATATTTTTAAAATTGTTGGATTGTTGGCAATCTCATATTTACTACAGCTTACAGCCCGCACGTGCGTAGACAAATATCGTATTACTATGTCTAGTCGCCAGCATTGTATTTATTAGAGAAAACGGAGTTTCGGCAGCGTTCCTAATTTTATTTTACGAATAATCAAGCTTTTATCTCAGAATTTTGTTCTGTTTATATTCTGGGATTTTAGTACAAGGCGCGACATCTATTGAAGGCATGCTAAACTTATCACAACGGAACCCGCTAAAATCTACTATTTTAGAGTATTAAAACACATAGAAAAAAGCCATAAACAAAAAAGTGATACTAAAAGTCATAAACATCAAGAGTAGTAATGTTCAATATTCTGCAGTACCTATTTTATGATTTTTGCAGTGTTTATTTGTAGGTAAATAATTTCTTGGCACATTATTAAAAAACCATTCTTAATTAAAAAAGGGTATTTTGCTTGTTGCCTTGATATCACCAGTTGCCCACAAAATTTTGACCCACATGTAAAAAAACTCACGGGCCGCGCCTGCTATACACAAGTATGGGCAGGTCGTCAGCATATCCCTAGGTGCCCCTCTCTTGTCAGTCAGTTAGTTGTGGAGACAGTATATATACTCATCTCTGTGGGTATCTTTGGCAGCCATCATCAAACAACATTGATTGGACGATTCTGCTGTATAGGCACGTTGCATGTCCATAGGATGGTCTCACTTGCTGTAACTGATTTTAGGAAGGTATAATCCAATCATTTGATGTCCAGAAAAGCTGCTGGGTGATTTATTGGTCTGGTAGTGCGTTGACAGTGATTTTATTTTTCTTGTCACTAGATGGTGAAAAGGAAATTCGCATAATACTGCAAATTCCTATATACTTCTTGCAGAATGTTGTTACTGACCATTTACATATAAGATTTTTATCGTTTGTAAACACCCCACTCACTGAACGAAATGCAAACCAGTATTATATATTTGCTCCAAAACAACATTTTAAAATTTTTTTGTCAAGAACAATCTATTAAGCTGCCTCCGTTAAAATAGTGACAGGCGATGTAGCGTGTTTCGATTGATTGATACAGTATTATTTATTCTCTTTGCTTATTAATTGAAATATACTTTTTATTAGAAGAAAATGGCTCTTTTGATAAGCTTATAACAGTTTTTTTCAATTTGCCTAATAAGTGCAGCATCAGAGTTATTTTTGATTTAAAATTAATTCGTAATTAAAGGTGCCGAAATGACAACATTTTCCAGTTATCAAAAAAATTTAAACTAAAATGTAATACCTATCTTAGCTTATTGTAACCTAATGAAAACTTATTGTAACTTAATGAAATACTATTTTTCCGTTAACAAAATATTTAATTTATTCTTCCACAAGCAACGATAAATAAGATACCTATAGAATACTATAGGTGTGCTCTTTATACATGGATTATTGATCGGTAAAGAGCATCAATCAAATTTGAATTCACATAAATCTTCAGGCTTCTATAAAAACCAAAAGAATCCTATAAAAAGCGCTTAGAAAGCCATTTAACGGAATTCTCACTTGATTTTACGAGACCCACCGCATTCGTAAAAATTCGATTCCGACACATAAAGGCTCTGGTATTAGATCCTGCAGCCCTTTAATTTATCGCAAGCCATGCTATTGCGTGTGTCCCACGACAGAGAAACTCCGCGTTTCCGCCATATTTCTTAGTCGATCACCCTGTTTATCGGGTCTTTCTTATCGGGAATCCGCCGCGCCGCGTCTATCTGTACGCCTTTCCGGCCATCCAAGACTTCGGTCGCGTTCTGTAATATCACCCCCTTTCACGCGATACATCCACCGTATATAATATATACTGGGTTATTTTGAAGGGAAAACTGGAGAAATAAAACGATAGAAGGAATTCAAATAGCGGGTGTGTGTTTTTTAGAATGCTGTTACACCTTTATGATGTTATCGCTTCTTTTAGAGGGTGCTACAATGTCCCTAACTGTTTCTTTAATCCTATAACAAATGAGATGTCTCATGGTTAATCTGGGAAAGGGCATAGTCATATGGATATTAAAGAACTTCAAGATATTGATCATTATAAGAATTATACAATAAAAATCTTCTGACGTAATGAATTCGCGTTGCTGATTCGAATAAACATGTAATACTAGGTTTAATAATTTTGCATTAAGTGAAATTACAGACCAAGCTACGAATTGGCTCCTTGCCTTGGTATACTTAAGAGGAGTATTCAGCGCCTACAACTACAATTTGAATAACCAATGTACCAATGACCTTCCAGTGTAGGATCCAAGGAAATTGCATGCGTAGTAACATGTACTCTTAGGCGGCTCTCACACTAAAGCAACGAGCAATAAGCAACTACCAACGGTCAATAAGCAACAAACAATACTATTTTGACCGTGTGTCGCACTCAATCAACAGTATCCGCAGCAATCTCCAGCTATCATGTCATTCGACGACTCCCATGACACGGCGACATCTTGTTAAATCAAAACAACTCGCAACACAGTTTACATTGGTCAACATAATATTATATTGCCTGAAATTAGCAATATTTTCGAAGGCGATTTCGCTGTTGCCATAGTGTGAGAGATTACATTAAATGCCGTGCTTTTTCATTCTGCGATACATATTGCGCGTTGCTAGTTGCCTATTGCTGGTTGCATGTTGCTTCAGTGTGAGAGACACCTAACATAATTGCAATATTCTAATAAACCATTGGAAAAGAATATATAAGATGTTACAAGGATCGTTTATTGTCAATTCTAATGTCACTTTCGGTGAGTTAAGTCAACATTAACGTTATTACCATTTACAATTAATTGGTCATGGTCAGATTACGTGAGAGTAACATCAGATTGATTTATTACGGAAATTTGTTAAATGGATTATTCTCTGACTTTCTGACAGTATTACGAGTCATAACATTGGAAGATCTTAGGTGGTTCTGATTCATGATGGCGATCGCATGATTTTTACCACAAAGATACGCAACCAATCTGAAAATATGCCACATAACTCCAACCCTGGCAACAGCTGTTCTGAAAAAGTAGGTGGGGACAATATAGTTGACGAGATTAATTAGTAGTAACCCTATAGAATCTCTGATTGCTCTAAAATGTAAATATAAGTATCTCGTCCTGTGTTTAAAGCTATGGTAAAATCATATTGACAATAACTCCACTTCGCCATAGTAAACTTTTTCTTAGATCTCGCAATAAGGTGGCCAAGTCACTTGTCACTTATGGCACCCTGTCGAAGTCTGGTCTATTTTACGTTTAGAGGTTCGTTAGAAAGACAGGACCGGACTTGTACCCACCGTTCAACTTTAATAATAAACACCAAAAACCTAGTGTCTGAAATCAATAATCCCCAAAAGTAAAATGTTTGAAACACACCCACAGATGGGCTAAATGGGTATATCATTTAACAAAGTAATTTTCGACAAGCTTAGAAGGCAGCGATTTCTTTAATATGTCGAAATAGCATTACATTGATGATAGATAATATTGGCGTGATGCAGGGCCGTCGATACCACCGGGGCAGTGCCCCGGGGCCCCCGAGCATAGAGGGCCCCCGAAGTGAGGAGGTAAAGGGCCCCCTGATCACTTGCTGCTCCGAGGTCGAGTGACGCCGTTGACGGACTCTCAATTCTGAACCCTGGTTGAAATTGTTAAACAGATTCGCTCTCGAATATGTAGTGAATTTCGACGAGCTTCGGAGGTTCCGACTAATGGTAGCGATTGCTCCAATTACTTCAAAATTACATCGCACTAACGACGAATCTATTTAATTGCTTTTATAATAAACTACCACATCAAATCCATTTAATGAGTTTTAATTTACAAAAGACCATTGCTGAAATTAAAAATATTTGTCTTCGTATAGGTACATTGTAATTTTCGACCATCTCAGGAGGCTCTGTCATATAGTGACAGAAAAAATGTCACCATAGAACTTTTAACACATTAATCTTCTAAATGAAATCAATATACAAGATGAAACTTTAAATAATAGACTGAAAATTGCTTGCAGGATATGAATCTATACTCATAATGTCATTGTTTAAAATTTTTAAGGCAGAAAAACCATGTCAAAATGAAATTAGGCTAGCCAACGTCGACGCCACGTAAAGAATGCCGCCTTAAAGACTTTGGTACCGCGAAGTAGTACCGGCACTGACAGGACTAGCGATGGCGCGCGGCAGGCCAATATGACTATGTTTGGTGCGAGTAAAGCGGGAGATTTTTGGTATATTCCGAGAGACGGGAGATTATTAAAATTCAGAGTCCAAATCCGGGACAATCCCGGAATGCCGGGAGGGTTGGCAACCCTAGTTGCGGCACGCCTTGTCGGTTTGTTATTTTACTTTGATACCGGCCGGGATACCGCAATGTCGCCAGTTTCTTTGCGTAACTTATTAAGGAAAAACACTTCTTGAAGATATGAGGGGCCCCGGATTGCGTAACGGGCCTAGGGCCCCCTATAACTAAAAATAGGCACTGTGCAACAGTAACAACTGTTATTCCTTTTTTATTCGAATTTCTGGCAATGGAGATTGCACCTCCTCGTTGCACATTGTACGTTGCACCCTTTGCGTAAGTCAACTCATTTTAGTTAAAGTGAATTAATGTTAGGTTTCCTTTAAAAGGAACTTAGCCTAGAGATTCGTTGTTTATTCATTTATCTTTTATGCTAAAATAATTCGAGCTATTTTTGCAACTTAAATATTATTAACAAAACTATTAAATTATTATTGATCTATAAAACTTTCTAAAATCAATTTATTTCTAATTCATTCGTAAAGTTTCTGGTGCTTGCTTTGGGTAGATAAATAAAAACTAAAAAAAAATGTCTCTGTTTTTAATAAAATTCTTAGAACGTAAGAAAATTGAATCTACAATTAATTTTGTTAATTTTTAGCATCCGAGCTACACGTCAGACGACGCGACAATATTTTGGAAAAACGATATAAACAAGGTGGTTTCATTCGTCTTTCTATCAAACATATTTTATATTTAAACCGTTTTTGGTTATAAGTAAGAAACAAGAAGTACACAGAAATATACAAAGCTATGTAAATTTTCTATGGATAAACCCCATTCAATAATTTTCTTGTCACGCTACATTCTTTCAGAGCGGTTTTGCAAAAAATAATTTAGTTACAAAGTCTATTAAAACTTAAAAAGAAAATGCAACGAGAAAATAAGGAAATAAAGGAGAAGTTTTCAAACTTACAAGTAAAATTTAATTAAGCAGAATTTCATACTATCTTATGCAAGTTCAATTATTACAACAATAGAATTCTTGGAGGCGCTGAGATATTTTAATAAAGTACCCTTTTCTTTGCGGAGAGTTTCCTAAAACGAATAGGTTTTATTTGAAGTGTGAAACTTCATTATGTAAGTCAAATTAAAAACTTCCGCAGACAGCCTTTGACGCCGGAAAAAAATTACAAAGTAAACTTATAAATTTTTATTTTACACTTAAAAACCATAAACTGATATAAAATAATACATTTTTAGATAAGCCGTAGGTATTGATTTATTTATCAATTTTTATGATCTTTAATTTTTTTATAAAGCGAAGAAACAAGCTACCATACCTAGCAGAGCAAAGGTTATTTCCTCGATAAGTTTTAAGCACCTTGTGGAATAACTGGGTGGTAAGGTGATGTTTCAATATGCTTTATTATCAATGAATACCTCCTCGAAAATATTTTATAATTTTTATCTATATGGTGGCTCCCCTGAAGAGACAAATTTTTCTTTCTGTCTTTTTGACATTATTTTGAAACTTAATCCTTGCAGTGAAATTATTGATACCGCTATTCATTAATCATATTTTTTGCACTTTCGGGACTAAAGTATGTCCTTTAGTCCCTCCAACAGCTACTAAAGTGGCACATTTAATCCCTAGGGACTAACGTATATCCTGGCAATGCATAATTAAGGAACGTCATTTGACAAAATTTTATTTACTTGTTTATATTTAAATCGATGTTTACATTAGTACAATTTACAATGTTAAATAATCGACTTATTTCATTGACAGTATGCTGCACGCCGCTACTTGATGTAAAAGTACATGCGACAGCTTCAGAAACTAGCCTAAAAGCTTGTCTTTTGTTTCCAAAAAGTTCGAGAATTTGGGATGCTTCCATGTTACCATGTCAACATATTTTGTCGGCTTTAGTTTTTTTATTATTTATGGAATTTTCAACTTCTCCCTCGGCGACGGATGCCGATTTCCATCCTCCATGCCTTTTTAAAACATCCAAAGATACACACAGTAAAGAGTCGGATGCCTGTCAAAAGCAGTGTCCAGTATATATTGATGAATTGGGTAGATTTTTCTTGATTTTGTCGGCAAAATACCATCTAGGGTCTCTTTAGCTGCTTCGTTTAAGTTAAAATCTTCAATTTCGAAAATTGTGATCACGAACTTGATGACACTGAAAACTTGTTTATTTTTACCGTAGATAAGTGACTTTTTTATTTCAAAACACACTAATGAAATAATCAACTGATTCTTGTCAAATTAAATTGTAACATTGACAAGTGTTTTAAATTTATATCTACATGTTACCTAATTTTAGTAATAATTTTACCGAAAGTACAATGAATAGTGTATAATACCGGAGGACTAAAGTGACTTAATCCGTTGGGTGGCTGTTGCCCTCGGTCACAGCCCTCGGCCAACAAACTCTACTCGCAAGATTAAATGGGGCGCTTTATACTGTCTTTAAGTAGGTATTGTTTATACCCATGATATATAATATACTATTATTTGGTAATACCATAGACTAAATAATACCTAGACGAACACTGCCGTGCAACGAAAGGCGGGTCTCCCTTAAGCCATTTGCGGGTTTCTGGTTTAAAAGTCTGTTTGTCTACCATTATATAAATATGTATACTATGTATCTACATGTATATATAATGGTGGACAAACAAACTTTTAAACCATAAACCAGTAAACCCACCTAATGTTTCAAGGGAGATCGGCTTTTCGGTGTATTCAAGTGTCTGTCTATATTCTTTATAGTCTCTGGTAATACTTACATATTATCAGATAGATGACTACGCTCTGCACAGTACTTTCGACATTACCAAAAATATATAGGATATAGGTGAACATACCTATCAAACAGTGAGTGTTTTCAAATCATTATCTAAAGTTAAAAAAATTATTACAAAACTTTCACATTCAGATTCACTAAAAAGGTTTAAAATTTAGGACTGGTTTAAATTAAGATCTGGTTGATCAGTTAAGTTTCAACAGATTTTTGTTCAGGGATAGAGTAGAGTGGGGCAAAAGGACGCACATAAGGATATAAATAAATATAGAAGCAACACATATTTAGACAACCAAACTTTTATTTTTTTATCCAACAAGACAACCATTTAGGTATAAAACTAAAATTATTTTCTTAAAAAAAAATAAACAAACAATAATCTCTAAAATTCTAAATAAATACAAATTATTCCATAACTCATTTTGCATAAACATTAAATTATAAATTCACGGTGACTAAAGTATTATTGACAACCTTGATATTAACTTCGACTTACCTACGAAGAAAATTTAAAAAGGTAGCAGGTATTTCATTCGCCACGTGAGTAATCACGTTTTTAAGTATATTTATGCGAAATAATCTTTAATTTGAAATATTTCAAAAACGATTGAGAAACCGCATATAGTACTATACGTAGTTATACAAAATATGTCTAGAACTTCTCCTAGAATCCAAAAATATGATAAAATCAAACCATCCAATTTAAAATAAGCGACAATCAATGTTTTATACTATATTTTTATTATTCGACGCTCAATTGTTTTGCTGGTATATGAATGGTCCATAAAAATCCCCAAAACTTTCATATCTAACATTTTTTCCCGTCTTTAAAAATAAAAAAGGCCTGTTTACTTTTATTTGTTAATAGTTATCCCTGAGTTATTTTAAATATTTCAGCTATCTGCTTGGGTTCCAAATAATTTTTTATCCTGATACGTATTGCTAGAACAAATTTAGATCTATTATTGTGGAGACTGCGTACTAAAATTGACCTTCTCTTCGTAAATTTGCCAAAAAACTCTGAAACAAATTCATAGCATAAAACTTAAGTTTTGCCTTATTCTTATCAGCTTACAACTTTTGGTGGTCAAATTAGACCGGTCTAATGTTGGAGAATCTGGCCGTCAGAATTTTCCTAAAAATATGAATCTCCTCCTAAAAGGTAGATATTAAGATCAGAAATCAGAAAGATTAATATCGAAAATAAACATTTAGTTGCGATAATCACTGCATCCAGTTTTCTCCGAATGTTTATATAAACTGGGAATTAAAAGGATTGGTTTAATTACTTTATAAAGTAGGAAATATACAGGTATTCCCTTATTTACCGCAAATTTTATTACAATCAACTGATCAAAAGTTAACATTAACAAGTAGTGATTTTCATGAAAAGTTCCTAAGGCGGAACTCTCTTTTATATTTTCGTATATTTGAATATAGTACATACTTCTTTCGAACTACAATTTTCTAATATGCCGATAATGGAAATAACAAATAATCAATTTTCTTCTATGATGAGGTCAATATTTGATTCAGACTACAATGTATGTATTTCGATAATAGGTTGGAAGTAAACAAGAACAAAATATTCATTAAGGCTGACATTTCTTTTTCATTCATACGTTCATACCCCCACAAAATGTGAACAATTACCTAGTAATTTTTATATATAGTACATATTTCTAAAGTTGTCCATAGGGTTTTGCATTCCAGGTGAAAATCGCACACATTTCCTGACGTTTAAAACGTTACTGTCGCCATTTTGTATTTTTTCGTGTTTGGCAATAACAATAACAATAACAACAAACATAAATACAAAAAAGGAGTTATTTAGACAAACTGCTTAGGGTCCTCCATTTACAGCCAAGCAGTAAAAGGGCCAAAACGCCCTCCAGCTTCCTTGAAACTGTTTAAAAATTCGGACATAGGTGCTGCGCTGTGAGCAGGAACTCCCTCCTGTTGAGAAATTATTTCTTCCCTTATTGCTAAGTCTTTCAACGTAGGACCTACTTCTTTTTATAAAAGCTTCAAATATTTTTTACTGTTAGTGTACCCTCTGTAAAGTAAGGATCGATTTCCAAAAATTCCTGCACAAACATTCACTTTTTCACGCCTCTGTGTTTAGTGAATTAAGTGGGGATTGGCCTTAGCCTATATTACTGTATTTTATTTATTAACTGTCCCGTTTGTATAGAAGAAACTTACATCGGTAAATGGATAATAATTTATAATATTAGAATTTATTCTATTCCAGTATTCAAAAAATTTCATTATTTTGAACTAATCATGCGGTCAGAGATATCAATCAATAGTGACAATATTTCAACAATTCACTTCAATCTCTGTATCAATATTCTTCAACCTTACACGATAAGTATTATTGTTAATATTTCCTTCAGTACATAACCTACTATTATCCGTGCCTGTTGAAAATGGATCCTCGACAGAGAGCATGTATTACGATAATTTTAAGTTTAGGCATAAAACGTACGGTAAAGCGTAAGGACTGGATGAAAGATTGGTTAAAAAATCATGCTTGCTGCTTTCATTGTGGACAGTAGCTGACGTTACACTAAGGATTGATCAAATATTGACAGCGTACCCTAGACGATCAGTAATACAGACAGTATTCCTCTACTCGCTGATATTGATGCCTGATATTCGAAAATTCGAATTCGCGTCAGTTCAATCCATCAATCCATCAAACCATCAATGTATCCACCCCTCACGGTGAATATTTTTGTGAATATAATAACATATTGTCAGTATTATTGACCGTGTAAGGTACGCTTATGTCATCTTCACCTGGTATGCAAAGGTAAAAAACAACAATTACGAGGGGTGTGTTTAAAAAAATAAATGCATTTTTAAGTATTCTTTGGAGTTTTTTTTGGCATAATTGACTCATTAACATAGTCTTCAGGTTCTGAAATTTACCATTAGAATTTAACACGGGCAATCCTATGGACGGCTGTTAAAAAAATTCACTGTATACATCTATTATTCTTGCTTTATTATTACTAATTAATTACTGTAGATAGTTATTACAAAGGATTATCTACCAACACTTTGGAATTATGTTTATGTAACAGCTCTACTGGAGATTTTTTAGAGAGTCCAGCGTCTTTAAATAAAAATCAAAACGAAATTCAAGCATACAGACTATGAATTCTTTCAAGACTTCCATTTCCACTCCAAAATCTCGCAGGAGTTTTTAGCTAACAGGAAAAATTTGCTCCAGCGCGTAGCGCGTGAACATATAATTTAAAAACTTTTTCTACTTCCGGATAAGCAAGGGATCGATTTGATTCGTGAAAATATATTTATCGCTTATTTTTTTTTGTTGCGCCTTAAATATTACTTTAATAAAATCTTAATATTCATATTATAAATTTTCAATGCAAACCTGGACATCCCTGAAGGTTCTATATATTTAAGGCAACGATAGAAAGTTGCCTTGACAAAATATTATGATGCGATTATAAAAATATGTACATATATGTTTTACACTTTTTAACCAACAAGCGCAATCTCAGTATAGTTTTTCAAATTTTAGTAGATGAAAGTTAGGTCTCTTCACCTCATAAGTACTTTTTCACCATGTTCTCTGTTTTTTTCATTTGATCGGTGTTCTGGAAAGTTTTCTTATTTGAAACCATTTTTAATGGCAAAAAAAAAATAATATCAGTTTCTGTCATGTAACGTTTTTTTGAACAGGGTTGTAAGGGACCAGAAGCAAACTTTAGTTAAAAAATGTAAACAGGGATATTTATTATAATTTGACCTCGTTTCTTGTGTACATCTTAGTGAAACTAATTCGTGCCGCCGCGCCGCCGCGCCGGCAGGCACCTGCAATGCGAAACAGAAGAATAACCTTGTTCAATAAATAATGTATTTTTCATCTGCCTGAGTTAAAAAAAAGATCTATATTTTCTTTGCTTAGAGTGAGATACTCTGTGTCCTTCAGATTTTCGTTTCAAATAAGGTATCACACTTGGAAATTTAGCTATATCTATTCCCTCATTTAAATTGATAGTAGGTCGTAACATCGCGTACTTAGTCCATAAAGAAGAGCTTTTGAAGGACTTAAATTTGTTTTCAAAATATGCAGACATGGGGTCCTTAGTCGTTTTTGAAATTTTCATACTTTTACACCCCTTCGACATTCGGAATATACGTTTTCGTACAACGCTTTGGATTTCGTGGGTAAAAGTGCTTCTTTCGCATTGGCAGTCAACAACTTAACATTTTCTTCTTCCTTAAAGCTGTCCATTTTTATGCGTTTCCGAAAAATTTCATCACGTTTACACAAAAGCTATTTGATTATTCATTGTCATTATCAACAGTGATGTGATAACATATGGTAGCTATAGGAACATCATAAGAGCACTCTGGGAAATTTTTAAAAAATCGTAATTTATAATTTGAATTTTGGTAAAAAAACATGCAGTAGAACATAAAACGATGTTAGTCGTACATAATGCACTTTATTGGACTCGCCTTCTTTATTGGCTGCGCTCGCTACGCTCGCTCAGCCCTAAACAATGACTCGTCTGGTAAAGTTATTCATTTACTAGAAACATAAATATCTATTTTGTCACTTTTAAAAAAATTAAATATAAATTTTACGTACACCAAATGCCAGATGTTAATCTCTTTGCTTTTTGTAACTCTTTACGCACAGATTCACTGAAAAGTTTTAAGATTTAGTACTGGTTTAAATTAAGATCTAGTTAATCAGTTATGTTTTGGCAGCTTTTGTCCTGTCATTGTTACTAAGTTGTCATTAAAAACGTATGAGTTTTCCTAATATTTAGAGATTTGCTCTGTTTCCAAATGATTTTCATCTTGGATCGTGTTGCTAAAATGAATTTAGTTCCATTATGGAAAGTACGTACCAAAATTGCCATTCTCTATGTAAATTGGCGAAAAAAAAATTATAGTATAAAACATAGTTGTCTTATTCTCACTCTTGTCAAATTAAACCGGTCTAGCGTTGGAGAATCTGGCCGTAAGTCTATAGATAAACAGAGCTGATTGCTACAGTTACATTTCTAATAAATCATTTAATAAAAAAAACGTATGGCGTGTACTTTTCGGTAATCACTGTAGACCTCCACTTTATTATACCATTGTTCTTGTATAGTATTATTAATTAATAAAATGTAAACACATTTGCAAAATATAAGAGCTAGTTTCTTTAAATCTCGATCTCGTCGAGAAGTTCTAAAAACAGTCATAGATTGCGTAAGAAGAACTACCCTTAACTTTTTAATCTTAATGGCACTGTCCCGCGTCAAAAAACTAATTAAAAATGTCATTGTTTTAATACATATTATGTTAATTTAAATTGGAATTAACTGAACTAAATATTTAAAATTAATTTATCGGTAAATTATATTCAAACAGGTCGCAAACGAGTGATTGCTAAATAATGCACCAGTGTTATTGTTATGCAAATGTGAAATTTAATTACCAATCAAAAACATAATACCTAACAGACATCAGGGTGATTACATACCGAAAATTTTCGGTATAGGGTAAAATAATATTGCTTGATGTTGATAATACACACTAGAAGTTTTAAAAGTAAAAAGAAAGTCATGTCAAGAAAAAAGCAATATTTTGTTTAAAATATTCGTCTGGACCCATTGATTTGGAAACGAACAGATACTTTTATTTACATTTTAAAACAATCAGAGATGTTAGGGTCATTCTTAATCTGGTCAGCAACATGGTCCCCGCCTACTTTTTGAGAATGGCTGTTGCCAGGCTTTCAATTCTGTTTTATTGCATAGTGGAGAAATTTAGAGTGTTAGTGGCAACGTCGCTTTCTATGAAATTTAATTACCTATCAAAAACATAATACCTAACAGACATCAGGGTGATTACATACCGAAAATTTTCGGTATAGGGTAAAATAATATTGCTTGATGTTGATAATACACACTACAAGTTTTAAAAGTAAAAAGAAAGTTTAGTCATGTCAAGAAAAAAGCAATATTTTGTTTAAAATATTCGTCTGGACCCATTGATTTGGAAACGAACAGATACTTTTATTTACATTTTAAAACAATCAGAGATGTTAGGGTCATTCTTAATCTGGTCAGCAACATGGTCCCCGCCTACTTTTTGAGAATGGCTGTTGCCAGGCTTTCAATTATGTTTTATTGCATAGTGGAGAAATTTAGAGTGTTAGTGGCAACGTCGCTTTCTATTCCTAGTCCTGTTCATTCATGGATTAAACAGCTGTAGAGGCGTAGTAACGTAAGATTAAAAAGACGCCCTCACAGTATGCCGTGGAATCAATCACGCATGTCTTGAATTATTACTCTTGAAAGGTAACGTAGGTAAAAGCAATCGGTGAATGAAAAATAGACCTATGAATTTCTAAAGTTTTTATTTTTAAGAAAATTCAATATGGTTAATCACTGCAGAACAAAAAGCTATTATGATGGAAAGTTACTTTAGAAATGGTAGAAGGGTTGATGGCCAGTGGGTTTATTGAATAAGGGACGCCATTCAGGATTTTCATACAGTCAAACTTCGACTAGTTTCGACTAGTCATGGATTTCCATCAGTTTCGCCAAGTTTTGACCTGATCTGCAGCTTTGTTTAGAGAAACAGGAAGTGTGACTAGAAAGAAAGACAGTGGGAACCCAAAGTTTGCACTGCACAAAAAGTAGAATAATTAAGGCAAATTATTAATGAACGCCCACAAACCCCTATTCATCGTTTAGGTCAGCAAGTAAATGTATCCTACGGAACCTGCAGACAATCCTGAAATATGGCTGGCATATGCACGCTTATCGTCTAAGCTCAGTCCAAGAATTGTTACCAAACGACTAGCCGAAGCGAATGCAATTTTCAGAGTGGTTTATGGCTAATATGCATAATAATGAAAACATATTTTAAAAAACCTTTTTACTGACGAGACATGGTTTGACCTCTCTGGCTATGTAAATTCTCAACAAATGAGAATATGGAGTTCTGAAAATCCACATTTCTTTATAGAGAAGCCTCTGCATTCATAGAAAGTTGGCGTGTGGGCGGCCATATCGAAAAGTAGGTTAATTGGACCGTTTTTTCTTTAAGGGATTCTGAATTCGGCGCGATACCGTAATGAAATTTTAGAAAATTTTGTAAATGCATTAGACGATGAAGAGTTGCGACAAGGCTACTTCCAGCAGGACGGCGCATCAATTCACTTAACTCTTGATAATTTAAATTTGTTGTAAGAATTTTTCGAAGACCGAATCGTAATAATAGGGCTTGCAATCCCGGATGTATATTTGGATCCCGGGATTAAAGAAACAAAATGCCGGGATCCCGACATTGATCCCGAAAAGTTGTAACATGAATTAAGGTAAATTATTATTTTTAATAAAGATGTGGGCAAACTTTAGGGTACTACTCTTTACTCAATTTTAAGACAAAAAGTTCATATAAGCATAGGTCCTAAACGCCTTTGTTGTTAATACACAGGGTGTTGAAATTTTATCTTGAAAAAGTTTTTCCTAAATATCTAGAAGAAGCAAATTAATATTAAGTTGAAACTTGGTGACAATTTTTAATGCGTAAAGAGGTGTCTTAGACAAAAAAACTGTCCTTATTTTACCAGGGGCGTACTCAGGGTAACGCCCGAGGTTTAATTTAAAAAAATATATAAGTACGCCACTTTTTTTTCAATCTGATAGAATATTTGATTTAGCAATTAAAACTGCACAAAAATCATCTCTTGAATTTTTTCGCTCAGAAGAACCATTTTCAATAAAAACGAAAAAATGTAAAGTTATGCATAACATTAGTTATTAGTGTTATTTGTTGAAAATCACAAAAAGTAAGAGAGGCATGGAAACAAAAACACTTCTTTAAACAAATTTTACAACTAGCTAGACTCCTCTTTATGCAATAAAAATTGTCACCCAGTTTCAACTGATTTGCGTCTTCTATGTAGTTATTTAGAAAACATCCTGTGTACAGGGCCGTCCCTATACTATGTGGCGCTGGCGTGCAAACCAAATTTTGCCGCCTACAGCCAAATAATTAAAACATAAAAAAACATAGAACTTTAAAAAACATAATATTCCAAAAAAACATTGTTTCTAAAAAATATAAAATTCGTAACAACAAAAACTAGTATTGTTAAAATTAACAAGAAATATGATGAATAAAGTACTTATTTTAATCATTATTAAAATATAAAATCTTAAATAAAATTTATATTTTTTTGCTTAATGTCGGCAAATATTTTAATAAGATTTTCTATGTCTAAATTTTCACATATCTTAAGTTCTATTGATATTAAGGCAAGAGCATTAAGTCTATCTTGTGTTGACGTTCTTATAACTTTTCATTATTTTCAGTTTTGAAAACGATCGCCCTCCGCTGGCAATCGAAACCGGCAATGTTAAAAGTATCCTTAAAACAATAGACAAATTTTGAAATTCTGAGGTTATATTATTTTTATATATGAAATTCAAAATTTATTTTGGAGTTTCTTCGGTTCCTATAAAGTTTTGAATATGTCGGATTTCATCTGCTAAATCGGCAGCATAAATATCTTTGGGACAATCGGTTCTAGATAAATCTGACAATTCTAGATTATTACAAGATCTAGATCAGTACAATGGTTTTTTAGCTCTGGACTCGAAATTTGTTTTAGTTCTTTAAAATTATGCAAAAATGCGAACCTGTATTCATATGCTTTTAGGAGTTCAAAACGTTCTTTTATAGCAGGGGTGGCCAACCTTTTTGTAAGATGTGCCACTTCTGAAAACAAAAATTTTGGGCGTGCCACTCATTTTTCGGAAGGCAATATTTTATGTTTATGTATAACGTTAACGGCGCCGCAGTTTTCTACTTGGTTCATGCGTTTTGTGATTTTTTTTTAAATTCATTTGCATCAAATGTTTGCGTGCCACTCTAGAGAACCATGCGTGCCACTATGTGGCACGCGTGCCGCGCGTAAAGAGTCTAGGCGATGGGGGCAAACTTTTTAATCCGGGCTTGCGCATGCGTAATAACCTCAAAAATATAATAAGTGATGCACTTGTTAATAAGTTTACCGATTTCCTAGCATCAGCCACGTAGTGCAGTTGTAAAGAATCCGCTTATTGGCCTAGATGTGTTGGTTCGAATCCGTGCTCGGCCGCATCTTTTTTTTAATTTTTGCCACTTAAAATATTATAAAAAAGTAGGAAATCGGCTCTAAAAGGTGTATTGGAAACGGGTTAGCACTCCTTCCTCGATAAAAATTTTGTTTTGTCTTTTTTAAAGGTCCCGAGCAAAAATGTATCGTGTCTAGGTACCTTAACCTAAAAATTATGTTTTGTTTGTTGTCCAGAAAATCTAGCGAGCGGTGGATCGGGGGGCACCCTAAGGTCGGAACAGGATTAGCACCTGGTTAGGGGCCCTGACCAGTCTCTTTCCTCGCAGGCGAAAAGGGATCGGTGCGAAAAAATCCACTATTGTTCCTTCCTCTGCGCATGCGCAAGCCCGGGTTAAAAAATACCTCTATCCTAGTGATGTAAGGATACGTATCCAAAAATCCGTTGGATCCGAATATTAAAAGAATCCGGATTATCCGGAACCGGCCGAGAACTTGAATACGGATTCGGAATCAAAATAAATTCGCATCGGGTGGTTACTAATGCAAAGTGCAAAGAGAAAACGGAATCGGAATCGAGTGTAAGCGAATAACACGGTCTGCGATTTGGCATATTTGATATTGTGCTTTCTCTTTCTAATGACATTTCCTAAAAAAAGATGGCATAGTTATCGGGGTAACGGGTATCATATGAGATGAGACCCATTGGTTAAACTAGTCCCGCCTCACCCGAACCGAATTCAAACGAGAACGGCGCGACGCGGTGCCTTCTCCCTAAACTTCGACTTCGAATGGTATGATACCGATACCGCATCGACCTACCTAGCCGTGTATCCGGATAGAAAATGTTTTAGTCTGTTGCATGCATACGTATACATGATCTGTAACCGCTTTCGCGCGGGTCAAGAAATGGATTCGTATTCGGATAATGGATACGGATATTAGCTGATTCCGATTCCGTATGATTCGGATATCTAATGAATACGGATATTTACAACACTACTCTATCCCCTAGACTCTTGTCCTCTATCCCCTAGACTCTTGTGCTGCGCGTACTAGTCGGTCGGCAAGCAGCGGTCGCAACGGACGCTGTTTGTGACAGAGAAAAGATAGCCGAAACAGTCTTGCAATTTTGCCGCCCCTAATAAAACGCCGCTGGCGTGCACCGCACTCCCGGGTAGGGACGGCCCTGCCTGTGTATTAGAAAAAAGTCGTTTAAGACCTATATGATTATATAAACTTTTTGTCTTAAAATTGAGTAAGGAATAATACCCTGAAGTTTGGCCACATACTTTAGTAACATCCTGTATGGAAATTTTAAGCTAAAAACAAAACCAAATTTATGCAGAGGACACAAAAGTATAAGAAGTAAAAAAATTTGAATTCTTCTACATTAGTAGGTACTAAAATGAATCTTCCAGGGTTACCATTAAACATTATTTTTAGAATAATTTTTTTTTTCAAAAATATGAACCGACTCCACAAAAGAAAAAGCACTAAAAAGTATGAAATAATGTTTTTACGTATTTATAACTGTGGTTAAAGGTAAACTTAATTTTGTTCAAAGTTAGGTAACTTGTACACCGAAGTTCTGAACTTTGCAGTCGGCGCAATTTTAAATAATAGGCGGTATAACATTAATAAATTGTTAATAAAGAGCAATATTTTCAGTTATTTATTACTGAGCCTAATGGTTAGTTTAATTGCGTTCGACTTTTATTAATTTGTACACAAAAGTTCTGACCTTTAAAGTATGCGCAACTTCTGATTAACTGTTTATGAATTATCATTACGGATCCTTATACTGTGAAATTGCGCCAACTTCAAAGTTTAGAACTTCAGTGTAAAAGTTACCTAACTTTGAACAAAATTAAGTTTACCATTAACCACAGTTATAAATACGTAAAAATATGATTTCATACTTTTTGGTGCTTTTTCTTTCGTCGGTTAATTTTTTTGAAAACAAAAATTATTACTTTCTTTTTAGTTCACCTATTCTCCTTTTCCCTTCATCTTATCGCCCTTCTTTAAATCTGTATTGTCCATGTAATATTAGATTTTCAGACCTCAGTAACCCCGAAAATGACATAGCTATCATTTTTAAAGAATTTTCAACGCTCTCCTTTCGCCCTCCTTCCCCGCCGTGTTTTTCTTACATCCGTTACATGAACTTAGCTTTTCCGACTTCAATAACCCCGAAAATGACCCAAATTTTTGAAAAATCACGAAGATATGAATTTACTCGAAAATGTATATTTCTCCCATTTTTCTTGTTAATATTTTGTGATTTTACAATCACTTTTTCAGTGTATGGCAAATACAAAATCTTTGCATTAGATTTACCAAGAATTTGTATTTTTAATGATAGATTACAGTTTATGATTTCTATATTTTAGCTAAAATTACAGTATCAGAAAGGTATTTTTAACACCAAGGGTAAAATAACCTTAATTTTACATGAAAATTACAGCAATTGGCCAGTAAATATTAAGCTATCTTAGTACCAAAGCAACGTAATTTCACAAAATTACTGTTACAGTTATTCTGTAGCTAAACTCTAAAATTACATTTAGTAGTAAAAATATAATTCTCCTTGCCGGCCTTTTGTAACCAACCTTATTCGCTATAAATTTATCACAACTCCTTTTTCAGTGTGCCTCAGTTTCACTATTTTTATTAGAACTTTGGCTCAAAAGTTGTTTTTTGTTGCCAATATTTTTGACTAATGCATGCTGCAAATGTAAAAAATTTCCGCTTTTTTGTTCTTTCTTATTACCTTTCCATCCGGGGAGCAATCGTATTTTCTTTATTAATTCTTAATTAATCTTAATTTATTAAGTAAAGCAAAATTTTATTTTGAACCATTCTTTGAAAACTGCGAATCGCAAAACTGCGATACGTTTGTCGAACTTGTCCAGCGGGCATTTAATATGTCTGGGTTGCATTTTTAAACAGACGCTATTAAAGCGACTAATAACATAAACGGTAAAAATATTACACAAGAAGCAAAATAAGGTTAGGTTTTAAAAATAATAATTATTTTAATACTGAAGAACCAGTTAGGTACCACCCAGAGAGGTCACTTTAGAGAAAACCCATAATAATGCGACCGAAAGTTAGACTTATGGCCTAACACAAAACACTAAGTAGTTTGTACTAAAAGTATATCGGCCACCCACATAGCTGTGAGTCGAAAAGTGTAAAAGGATTAACAATGAACGACGCGGCGTGGTTTCAAACACAAGGTTTGATAGATAAATTTGTATTAATGACTAGAATTTTAAATCGTAGACGTGCTATGAACAGATGTTGGATCTTATGTGAATGTTTGTAATTAATTCTAAGTGTCTGATTTTTTTAATATGTATATGTTAAAATAAAAAGTGATATATTGCTAACGGCTGACGGATAGCGATCAAATATCAGTGCATGCAAGTCAGAAGCGGATTGAGCGGAGTTCGGAGCCCCCCTCTAGACTTTAGTTTCAATTGCGAATTTTATTAAAATGAATATTATGATTATATTATTTAGTAAATTATAAACATTTGCATATATATATATATATATATATATATATATATATATATATATATATATATATATATATATATACAACTATATACTAAATACAAAATTTTAAATACAAATTCTAAGATTTAAATTTATTCTACATAGCTTCTTTGCTGAACATTTTTGAAAATATCGTCATGAAATCAGAATACTGACAGAATAAATAAGATGCTGACGTCACATTGACGTTAACTAAATCAACTATCTTGATTTTTTTGTCGAAAGTAATGGAATTACATAAAACCGCTATTATTATTCTAAATTTAAATCTGAAAATTCGTATTTCAAATTTGGCATTTAGTCTTTCTTTTAGGTTATATAAACAACTTTGTTTTATAAAACTTTTGTCTAAAATAATAAATAATGGCACTTCTCCCTTGAAGCATTTTCATATTTTCCTAATTTATTAACACTCTGTATATTTAATCTAAAATTTTTATATGGTAAACTCATTTTTTGGATAAGCAGAACTTTTCATAAAGAATCACTTCTTTTCGTAAAATCGATAATAAAGGTTTTTCCTCTTTCCAACTCTATAGGTAAAGTGAGGTATATTCGTGATACAGGGGATATTGAGAGCGTTTTATTTAAAAATCTAATAATTATTGTGAACAGGCATACAGATTTGAGAGCTTCAACTTTTTACAATGCGTTGCTAAGAGATAGCGCTACATTATGCTGAATCTAAAAAATATGAAATTTATGTTTTTTATCTATAAAAATACTTTACCGCCTTCACCATCCTTAAAATTGTGTCAGTGATCTGTACACGGAGTGTTAAAAAGGACCTGGTGGCAATATTAAGCTAGGTAATTTGAATTGTATTAAATAATTTTATAATTCAAGACTTTTGTAGAAAAAATCACAGTATCTATGGTAATCGTAATCTATCTGGGAAAGCGGAAGTGTTGTTTGCTAATATATTTTTCTAATTTAAATTTTCGGGGATAATACCACAAGAGCTTAAAAATTACCGATAATTTTTCACGATTGCGTGTTTTCTATAATTTCACGAGTCCGCAGGACAAGTGAAATTTGCAAAGAAAACACGTAAGAGTGAAAAATTATCAGTAATTTTAAAGCTCGAGTGGTATTTAGGGGAATATTTCCCTCATATGTTAAAGTTCCTATAAGAGAAATGCAATTTTCGCAAAATTACAGCGAAAACAGCACTGCCAGAAATCGAAAATTGCATCGCAAGTTTATATTGTTGACGAAACGTCAAAGCGGGATTTTATTGTTAACAAACGTCAAAAAATGTAATATTCTGACAATTAACGTCATCTTATTGAGTGACAGCAGACAAAAAAGTCAATGTCAACGAATGTTTTCCTTTCATTTTGTCAAGAATTGTTAATAACTATCTCTTTGCATTGGGATAACCCGTGGCAACGTAAATTTTTTTGTTTTTTTGTAAACAACGCTATTGAACTTTTCCGTAGACGTAATTTTACTACGCATTTTAATTTTATTGTTAGTATTTTCTGTTAAATAAAATATTTAAATTTAATTGATTCGAGTTCTTAATTAATTTGGGAAATATTCAAATAAATTACACTCGTGCATCAAAATAACCAGATAATTTTTTTATTCAATGTGTTTTTTTTACAAATTGCAATCGTTTGTTTTCATATTTTACGAAAATGCCCTCCTCCTGCGGAGTCGGGCTTTTTCGCGAAAATATGAAAACAAACTCTTGCAATTATAAAAAAAACACATTTCATTCAAAAATTATCGGTAATTTTGATGCACTTGTGCACTTACCCCCGAATATTTCCCTCATATGTTAAAGTTCCTATAAGAGAAATGCAATTTTCGCAAAATTACAGCGAAAACAGCACTGCCAGAAATCGAAAATTGCATCGCAAGTTTATATTGTTGACGAAACGTCAAAGCGGGATTTTATTGTTAACAAACGTCAAAAAATGTAATATTCTGACAATTAACGTCATCTTATTGAGTGACAGCAGACAAAAAAGTCAATGTCAACGAATGTTTTCCTTTCATTTTGTCAAGAATTGTTGACTGCATCATCCACCATGTCTATGAATTCCAAGCAAAATATTTTTAATTACAATAATTGTACTTTTCATTGCAATTCTTGTAATTTTTAAGCATTTTAATTTTATTGTTAGTATTTTCTGTTAAATAAAATATTTAAATTTACTTGATTCGAGTTCTTAATTAATTTGGGAAATATTCAAATAAATTACACTCGTGCATCAAAATAACCAGATAATTTTTTTATTCAATGTGTTTTTTTTACAAATTGCAATCGTTTGTTTTCATATTTTACGAAAATGCCCTCCTCCTGCGGAGTCGGGCTTTTTCGCGAAAATATGAAAACAAACTCTTGCAATTATAAAAAAACACATTTCATTCAAAAATTATCGGTAATTTTGATGCACTTGTGCACTTACCCCCGATTATTTCACGAATGAAAACACAAATTAATATGACAACCACGAAAATGACAGGAAAAAATTATCGGTGTAATTTTTTTTAATTGACGTAAAAAAATTATCGCTGTAATTTTAAAAAACTTCACTCATCTTACGGGACTTTTAACACATGAGTGAAATAATCGTTTTTATTAGCGTGTAGTTTTAAGGCATTGATAAAATCACTAATCTAACAAAATTACCTTACCATGAACTTACTAATAACTTTTTAGTAAAGATGCCTATAAAAAGAATTTTTTTTTTCTGTAACAGCACAGTCAAGCAGAAATTCTTAATGCAGCAAGAATGATTAGGGAGGAACACATAACAATCTACAAGGCGTCAAGCATTACTTGAATTTCATGGAGTATCTTAAAGGATAATATTACGAAAAACGAAAAAAAGGTCCCAAACTTGTAAATTAATAATTAGTAAGACGATTTTCAGTAGCGCCTGAGTTAAAAATTTTATTTGAGTTTCTTGTTAATCAAAAAATATTTGTTAGTTTTAAAATAGTTAAGATTTAGTTTGTTATTTATTTAAGTTTAATTCTGGTTTGTTATTTATTGAAAGACCCGTTGTGCAATAAAAGCAAAAAACAGATTTACCGTCAGGGAAAGAAATGTGTATGGTTTAATATATATTTAATTTAACTTGTTTTAAATATATATTTATTAAATTTATCGAACAGTTAGTTTTTATACAAAAATACAAATGCACCATCACGATATTAAGTTATCTATAACGAATTTACCACGTAGTTTTCTGGTTTCATAATACTGTGTTTATTAAAAATGTAGCGTGAATCTGAAATAAATTCTATGAGAATGGATTTATAAGATGTGGTTCATTTGGGCTATTAATAAGAAAGCTTCCATAAACAAAAAGGTTCACGGAATATCAAAAAGTATTGAAATTAGTTTACTCTATCCTATAATCAAACCCAACCCAACCTGAGCAAACTGAAAATAGCGATTACTACTAATGTTCGACAATTTCATCAGTAGAAAATTTTATATCTGGTTTTGAATGTAACAGTCCTGCTCTGTTACCCTGAATCTACATTTTGTGACTTTAAAATGACAACAACTTCAAATTTGTTCTTGTATTTATATTTATTTTCCATGAAGCTGCTGGTAATGTTAAATTATATTTAATCATGGATTTGTTATTAAGAAGGATTCGATATCCGTATACTGTGAGCGTATCGAACGTGAAGCCTTATATTTGTTATTTGTTATGAAAACATTGACCGTAGTGGTAGAGTTTACGAACTTTAAGGAAATACGTAATTGAATCAAGAATGGTAATAGAAAGAGATAAACTAGCATTGGAGTGTTGGAGCTCAGAAGTGTTGCAGTCTCTGCTGGTTGTTTAGGAAAACTGCTGAACCTCGGTCTGAACACTCGGTTACACGTACGTCTTTGTCTAATGAACTAGAAAAGAAAAAGTGCTACTTATAGATTTATAAATGACTCGGAGCGACTTTAAATAAACACCTTTAGAAATCACATAACCTATAAATAATAAAACCTTTTTAACTTAAATTTATTATTATTTAGCAGAATCAAAATATATTAGGGCTTTTATTACTTTTAGTAAATCTTGTGATGCATCTAACGTATTTTTTGTACAAAAATACAAGGTAAAATAAGATGTGGCCAATGTTTACAAATTGTGTTTACAGTGTCGTTTAGAATGGTTTGTTTTGGCTTCAAATAATGTTAAATCATCCCGTGTCCACTCCTAATAAATCCATGTATTTAATGATGATGAATAACACTGTATGCCTTAAAATTATCTGGTTAACTGCGGGTAGGATTTCATGTACTTTTCTAGTATCTATAAAATAATTTACCTAAAAGCAAACGTTTTAATTAACCCTGAGCGAAACCATCACATCAGAAAAATATACACACGCACCACCCGATCACCCAATCATGTTTATCACGGGGTTATATTTATTAATGCGGCACATAATGAGTGAAAATACAAAGCCCCTTACGATAAAAATTACCTATACACAGAAAAATTTCTCTAATTATTTTAATTTTGTAAGCTCTGTTTATACCGTGTCAAAATTGCACTAAAAATTTAACTGGATCTTAATTGAATAACTCCCGCGTGAAGACTAAGCTTAGTGTATGCACACTGCATACTAAATTATTAGTTTCCTCTACAGAATACAAAAGCAGATTTTATTTGCTTACAATTATTCATTTTGCATTTTATAACTTTGATACCAATCTTCAACATTCCACAAAGAATAGAACCAACAATAAATTATTCAAATGAAAGTCGAGGCCTACTCTCTAAAGGTACTGTAAGTACCTGTGTACCAGTGGCGTAGCCAAGGGGACAGGGGGGGCGACCGCCCCCGCCCTTTTGATCTGCGTGTGATTAGCGCCCCCGCGTATATACATAACGCTATTTTTTATAATAACCTGTTGTTCCCCCCCCCCCCCGCAAAATGCCGCCTGTTACTGTTCAGCTTTACCCTAATTCTCTGGATAACAGAAAATAAACTATTTGCTTGTGATATGAAACCATTGTTTTATTACTCATTACATGAGTATTTAACTGAAAAAAAAATAACCGAAAGTTTTATTATTCCTAAACCCAATTCTATGCGAGAAAATCGGGAAGAAAACTATTAGGTACTGATTATTTTTCATTTAGTAAAGTCGATTAATGTTGTGTCATCCGTCAACATCCTAAGGGATGTAATAATTAGATATTATTAAACACTGCAACTCGTCGCCGTTTCAAGAATTCACTTTTTAACACTCCGGAATTTCATTAAATTCTTTCTAACTTCCTTTACTAAAAGAATGCGTTTTAATCAATATCCAATTAAAGAATCATCCAACAAATTAAAAAATATATAAAATGCCATTTTGTCATTTTTTAAAAAGTTATTAAGGATTACCAGCCTATAAAAAATTGTTAACAGAGATAGAAATAATACATGAGTTGCAAATGAGAAGCCTCGATTTACACTTATATTATCTTTATTTTATTTATTGGACACAAATATTTATGAATTTTTCAACCAGTAGATATTCAAGATCCACCAGATTTGTTTATTGTCTCATTTAATATTTTAGATAAAACGACTTGTATGGTTGGAAAGTTAACTTTACTGCAACTGTTACAAGCTATTTTGACATTTCGTGTTTTTATCCCATATAATTTTTCTGTTTCTGTTTATTACTAACCTAAACATATACATACATATACACATATACATATATGTTTTTCGGTAGTTACAAGTGTCAGTCTTAATCAGAATATTAAAGAGTCCATTACTTCAGTCAGCATTATCTCTGAATTAGATCTACCTAAGCAGCACTTTGATGTAACCCGCAGGCAAAACAATTTAACAGTATTAGTAAGTAGGGAAAGTATAATTGCAAAATTACTTACACAAAATTGCACAGCGGCTTAACCATCGCGGGATTAAACTACACTAAAAATAAACCAACAACATCTTAAGTGAATACTAACCACGGAAACCGTAAGCTAAATGTATTCAAACTGCATGTAAATTGTTAATGGTTTCCTTCGTGGTACGCCAACGAAGGTTTATTTGCTTACAATAATTATTTATTAGTGTGTCATACCTTTGACACTCGGCACCGGCAACTGAGTCATAAAAAGACAATGGAGAAGCCTAACGAAATTACATGCATCCTAATAAACTTGGCAATTTTTCCCACAATTCTGCGTAAAACTTTCCATATGTAATTTACCATAAAGTCAATACCCTATAAAGTACATGCATATACTCGTAATTTGTAACCTACTGCACTTAGAAGCTAGAAGTTCATATAAAGTAAGTTGATCCTAAGTTTTTAATTTTTTACAGTTAAAAAATTAACCCGCATATTCTTAAGAAATCATTATGATCTGTAGGCAATCATCCAGTAAACCAGCGGCAGCCGGGAAACAGTCGGCCGCCTGTCGGCACTGGTGGGAAGTCGGGGACTCTTTTTTTGCCATTTTCTGACTGCATACGGTAAGCGCGTGATATTTCCATGCGATGAATTGCCAGCCTTCAACCCAAAGAGTCACGGACTCGGTACACCAGAAACGATACTTAAGCTTAGAATCGAACGCGGTTATGATTCTGGCAGCCCAGTTGCGAGCATTCGGTTCTTAAGCGACTGATCATTCTTTATTTATTCTTGTTGGTTGTTGGAGATGGTTAACCGCCAAGTTACCGCGATGAAAGTAAATTTCCGAGTTTACAGGACGGGGCGACTAGATAGCAGATCCGCCATTTTTTGTGGAAGCGAATAGACGTGTTGTGTTTGGTTCCTTGTTTGTGTGTGGTTCAGTTGTTCGCCTATATATTTTTTGGAACGTGTATTGTAGTATTTTCAGTGATGATCTCGTTTTTTATTGTTCCTTACTTTTTATGTATGTAAACATATTTTTAAATAAATTTGTCCACTACTTTATAGTTATTATTATAGATTAATATTTTTTTCCTTATCTTCTGCCATTTTACTACTTTCCTAACTAAAAAAGGTATAAACTAGTTTAAAGTGATGAGATAAATTTACTATTTATACCTACATATATCTCTTCCAATAAAAATAAGCCAGGTTTGTTAATCTTCAAATAGCTATTTAACTACCGGGAGCAGAGATGTTCGGCACGTTTTTATAAAGAACAAAATGAACTGTATATTCAAATATAGGTATATAATTTAAGAGGGTTAACATTGGTTATTCTAGAAAGATTTTTACAGAAAAAAATAAGTTAAAATTTCCAAAAATAATTGCCTTCTAGCCCGGCAACCCAAGTTTAGGGGAAAAATTGAATAGAATTAATTTGAATTCATATTTAAAATGTCTTATCTAGAATTGATATAACAGCAAGTGCAAATTTGTTAATTTCCAGTGTCCATTTTGCTGTAAAAGTCTTTCCAAAATGCCCAATGCGGACTATCTTAAATTTGTATTAAAACCACGGATTACTGCACCCTAGCCCGTCTAGCCGTGGGCGGGCCAGCCACTGTACTTGGCTAATTCACTAGTGGATGGACAGCGTATCTCCAGAGGTACTGCACTCTGTACTGTAATGCCGCTCATGGCCCATGAGCGGCATTACATTCCATGGACCGCCGCGACAAAGAGGACATGCCCGGTATACAATCCGCTGGGTTTGCCGTGTTTCGGGCCAGACGCATCCTTCGGCAATGCGGTTTCTGTCCGCCTCTGGAGCAGCCACCTTGTGTTTACTGGGCACACAGTACAATGCATTTATTTCAAAACTCAATAAAACTGAAGTAAAGTCCCTTTCAACAAAAAACACGTCGGTTTAAAATATGGAAAGGGAAGTTTAAAAAAAAATACATGTTTATTTTACCCTTCACCCCCCTTCTCCTACTTTGAAATTTCAAATGACACCCCTACCTTGTAACACATCGTTTTAAAATCACTAAAAATCCAGATATAACCACGTTTAAAAAGACTGAAATTTGTTTAATTTCTAAATGCGTTATGGCTAAAAAATTATAAAAACAGTCGCAAATAATTTATTTTCAGTAATATGACAATTTAAGAAAACTTCAATTTAGTAAGAGTTCCAATGTGCTCATTATTGGCTAGACATCTTGGAACTTTACGCGGAACTTCCAATATTAAGAAGCTCCCCCCCTCCTCATTACCTGTATCTGTAAGAGAATGGTTATATCAAAGAATTCCCGAAAAATGGATTGGCCGGCGAGATCTACGATACGACACCGCTTGATTTCTTCCTCTGGGTCGCTTAAATCAGTAGTTTAGAGAACTCCACCCGAGAATATTTAAGAGCTTACCCAAGAATTTGGGCGGATTAGTGCTAGACCATTTCAGAATATCCGCGAAGGGTTCGAAAATAAGCCATATTATTGACTAGCCAATAGTAAAAGCACATTTTAAACATTTTGAGTCAGATTCTCCAAAGCTAGTCCGGTCTAATTTGACAACCAAAAGTTTTAAATTGACAAGTGTAAGAATAATACAACTAAGTTGTATACTACGAATTTGTTTCTGAAGTTTTTCGCAAATTTATAAAGAAAAGGGCAATATTAGCATGTACTTTCGACAATAGTATAACTAAATTCATTCTAGCCACCCATTCCAAGATGAAAATCATTTGGAAATCAAGCGAAAAGTTTTAATGACGACTTATTAACAATAACAGGACAAAATCCTGTCAAAAAACAACTGTTCAACTAGAAGATCTTAATTTAAACCAGTACTAAATCTTAAACATTCTTAGTGAATCTGAAAGTTTGTGTGTTAGTGGATTTTCTGAAATTGTCATATTACTGAAAATAAATTATTCTTGATTATGTTTTATAATTTTATGACCATAACTCATTAAGGGATGAACTGAATTCAATTTTTTAAAAGCGGTTATATCGGTTTATTAAATAAAAAAAATATTTTTCAAAACTAAAGTGATCTAAGCATGTGATGCCAATACAATTTAATTTACTTTTTAAATGTTTGCTTCAAGGTAAAACAATTTCCATAAAGAACGCAGAAAGGAAGAAAACAAAGTTATAGTTTTAGTTATATTATCCAAAGTTTTTGATAGTAAAAACATCATAACAGAGAAATAATCGTAACAATCTTCTTTTATTACATACTTTGCAGAATCATCTTGCGTGCTGTTTTACTAAAGTTAATACAATTTTTATTTTGAAGTATATAAAACAATATTACCTAAAGAAATATTTTACTATGTTACCTAGGTGGATATGAACCAACTTTTTTTTTATTTAAGTTTATTTTGAACATCTATCAACAAGGGTAACTTTTGCTGAACTAAAAGTGTCCGTGAATGTGACATGATAATAAAAAACCGAGTAATTTTTTGGCTACCTGGCGTCCTAAAGGCAACACTATTGCTCCATGTCACCGTTTCTCGTCGCGAACGACGTCTTTTGGGCCCGACAGCTTTTTAGTGTAGTACTAAAGGGAACCATATTATTTAATAAATTGTGTTAATATAAGGGTCATTATTTAAAAGCGATCAGGTTTGGATAATGAAAAGTGTTTAAAATTTTTTTCTTTATTATGTATATAAAGTACCCTCTATAATATCTTTAACACAAGATATTTTTAGTTTTTTCTTTGGTTAAGCTTAATTTTTCCTATTAAGTTTTTTATATCAAAAAATAAACTTTAAATGATAACATGTGTGACGGCACTATAACGGAGGTTGTAATACAACGAATTTTAAATCACTTTTTAGTTATTTATAGAAATGTTTAAAATAAAAACGTTAATAAGATTGTTACAAAATAAGACAACACATTATAAACGTAACTAAATAGTTACAAAATTATAGTTTTAATCTATTCCATATTCGAAAATTTTTGCAGAAAATCGTTTAATAGCCTTTTCTGTTTTTTGCATTTAAGTCGGGTTATTGTATCTTTTTTTCCCGGTAACAATTTGCTACACTCATCTCTTTCCAAAAATTTTTCTATACACTTCCTTAATTTATTCTGTTTAACTTCCAAGGAAATCAATTTGTTTTTTTTAACTCTGGACATTCTGGGTGAAATGGAAGATAAGATGTATTTAAATTTATACTTCTGTATTAAACGACCCGAAACTGCTTTTACTATTTTGCTTTTTTCTTTTCTAGAACTCAAAGTTGATATATTTTCTTTAATTTGCTTAGTTAGCACCTCTCCCAGAAGTACTTTTTTTCAATATCTTGAGAGACCTTTTGCCCTTTTAACAACTCCTTAACTTTCTGGCCTGGACTGTCTGGATCGGGATTTTTATTTGTTAGAGATTTTCTACTAGCTCTTTGTTTGTATTTGTTAACTTTTTTCTTTAAATGCCTAATTTTTTTTCCAAATTTTCTATTTTATTTCTCATCATATATTTATTTCTCTTGGCTATTTTTTTACCTTGTTCGGCCTGCCTACTGGTGCTGGGAGTTTCTTGAAGATTAAGAGCTTGATTTTCAATGTTAAAATTATCGGTTGATCTTGGGCTATCGGGAGGCGTATTGTCATATAATACTCTATTAATTGCTTTCTTCGACTTTCTGCATTTTTTGCCCTTTCTCTCCATAGTTTACGAACACGTCTTTTTTCCCTATCGCCTAAATCTTTAATAGATTTTATTTTTCCATCTTTTTTACGCTGAAGGTATCTTTCTTTTTCTTTTCTTTTATATTCTGCGTATTTTGCTGGATCACTTCGAATCCTTTCTCGCATCCTTTGCATATTCCTTTTTACTTGCTCCCTTCTTTTGTTATCTAAAGTTATCTTGTTTTTAAACTTCGCCATACTTGCCTAAAAGTTAATAAAACCCTAACTTTTCTGCATTTTTTTAAGTTAAAATCATTACCGTTATCTACTGTCATCACCGTTATCGAGACATTGATAACGTAGCGGATATAACGGAAGTGACGAAAATTCACGTTATTAGAAATAAAAGAGTTTAAATGTGATAATAGACTTAAACTAAACAACAATTCTTTTCAAAGTGTGGTAATGCTTTAAAAAATTGAGATAAAAGTACAATTTCCAATACATTAATTATTAAAATCATGATAACAGTGATGACAAACTAAGCTTGATCAAACAGGACTTTTACGTACATTTAGATAATTTTGGCACAAAACTATCACAGAACTACCCCGTTTCACTGTCTGTAGCAAACTAAACGTTTAGGTTCGTATTTTAAAAATATGTTCAATGATTTAAATGCAATCTGTGGAACAGTAGATGTACTTTCATGAAGGATAACGGAGGTGACTTTCAAACCGGTGACACGATTTTTGTTGCAAATTTCATAAAAAATATTAATACCTTGAACTTCGTATTGTATTTACACTTTGATAGATGCTTTGTCGTAGACACTGACCGTACATTCAATGAGCACAACCTTAGAATTTTACGAATATTCCACTTATAGTTACTTAAACATCGGTGGTGACAGATAACGGGACGTGACTATCTATTCAAATTAGCGCTGAATTTCAATAAAATAATACAGTAAAACAATTTTTGTTGACTAGTAACTTAAAATAGGATGTTTTTTACATAAACAAACTAAAAAATAAGGTAAAGGATGCAGCGTTCCAAATGTATTGTCAGTAACAATAAACTAGTCCTTTTTTCAATAACGACCCATAACAGAAATAATCTACTTCAACGCAGATCTAAATCTATTCGGAATGAATAACTCAATATTATTTTAAAAACCAAAAAAGACACAAAGTGTCTTTCTTAATATAAAAGTTGACAATTTATTTGCCATTGTTATTGTTTCCACCACATTCAGTTGACAGCTATTCCGGCGTCAAACCGAGACCGCGAGAAAAGATGTTAAGTATCTGTACGCGTGACGTCACTCGCTAAAATCGGACCGCTCCGAACAGCTCTGTAAGACGCTAAATGCCTAAAAATGACCAGAAACATACAGGGTGGGGACTTTAACTGGAACAAATTCGCTACAAGTTTAGGAAAAAATATTTGTGAAAAATGCAAAAACACGTCGATTGAGATGTTTTGTGGGCTTCATAGTCATATCAAAAATTGTTATGAGTATGAAGCCCACAAAACATCTCAATCGACGTATTTTTGCATTTTTCACAAATATTTTTTCTTAAACTTCCATCGAATTTGTTCCAGTTAAAGTCCCCATGTATAGATACATATTATGTAGGTTTAACATCGACAATGACAAATTAGCAATGAATAAAAAAAATCTCTATCACAATAATTGTTCACATAACAGTAGTATTAAAATTAACAAAACTGTGTTACGCACTAAGATATAAAATTTAGAAGTACAGTTCGACATTATTTCTTTGTAAGATCTTTACCTACCCTACTAAGCCAACTCGGGTACTAAAAACGACTACCTATAAGATGAAGTTTGTATCCCGACTATTTATGGTAGATGTTAAAAATCCGATTATTTAAACGCAAACCTTCATAAAATGCGTAACCAGTAATTTTTACTTACTCTTGCCAGGAACATTTTCCCCTAATTTTCTTACCTAAAACAAAAAATGTATATTAATATTTATGCGTATTTAAATACAATTTGAAAATGTAAAATTGAGTGAGGGATTGCAGATCTATTTGAAAGTAATAGTAAGCAGTGTTGACATTTCGTATTTTTTATCCCATTAGTGATATTTATACATTTGCTAAGTACTAATATTAAATTGTAACACTTATTTGTTGGATATATGTTCTTTCAATAAATCAATTACTTGTTTAAAAGTGAAACGAAATTCAATCTGTATTTCGTTGCTAATTTTTATTTAAAAGCAGTTAAAGATACTGCCTAATAAAACTGTTGTAACAAAATACAGGTAAGACAGTATAAATCTGACGCAGAAATTTTAGTAAAATCAGTTTCCCTTGTAGGTACTTCCGTTGCTAGATGAAGTATTATAATGGTTTTAAAATCTATAATTAGTGTGAATCGTCATACAATTGGAACTCATTAAATAATACAAATTAATATTATGTTCTACTACAACTCAGTATATTTGAAGGTCGGTCTATCGATCCAAATAAAACTAATTATTTTTACTGTGTAACATGTAATTGAATCTTGATATAATTTATTACATAGTCGTTCATTGTCGTGTTTTTGCAAATGATTAATTGTTTTAAGTGAAAAAAATCCATTAGCTGTTCGATTTGATATGCACAATTGCACATAAGCATAATTTTTGCTTTATGTATGCGGTTTTCAGAGATATTCCTAAATATCCCTTTTGTTGGCTCCGTAGCCTCCAAGACGTTGATCTAAGTGCTATTTTTTTACTGTAAAATAATTGACAACTACCATATCAATATAATTAATAGATATAGTATTATAGCGTTTTTCCATTGAAGTTCTCGTACAAGGCATGGTACAATGTAAATTTCTTAAACCAAAATGAACTGTATTCAATTTTAAGACTTAATGACTCATATTGTTGAATAATGCACTATTTGGTATTAACTATAGAACATTTGTATGTTACTGGTATATTGTTATATTCAACTACATCCATCACCACTATTGAGATTCAGGCCGCCCAGGGTAATTAAAGTAACATTTTAACACACCAGTGGCTTCGGTGATAATAAACGATTTCAAATACATTTTTGTATGTCATGCCTCGTATGGCTCGAAGTAAAAAAGGTAATATTGCTTAAAAAAAGCTTAATAGCACCTGCTTATTAAAATAAAAATCTGTCTTAATTTCTATACCTAGAAAATTTTTGTGATGAAAAATTACTTTTTTTGGTTTGGGCAGGTCCGCCATTCAGCGACAAATTACAATTTATGACATTTCACACAAAATCTCTTGGTTTCATAAGAAAGCAAATTAAAATAAAAGTTATAAGCACGTATAATTTTTTAAATCCATATCCTAAAACGGTTAAAGTTTCAGTGGAGCCACAATCAAATTATAAACTGTCTTCGGGAACATTTTCATTTATAGCGATGGGCTTATCAAGCATTTTTTTATTTCAGAATACAAAAGGACGCCATTCCAAAAGTTTATGCCCAAAAAATAAGGATTGTTCTTATCAAATTAACTCTTAAAATAAGGATCGCACATCGGTCATTATGAAACGGGGATGTGGTCATCAGCAGAAGCCTACACCGTGAAACGTTAGGGCGAAGTTGTGCTATTACATTTGTACATTGTTAGATTGTACATTTGCGGTATTGATATTCGCGGAACATGAACGACATTTATTTGTTGTGTATCTGTCAGTGAAATGGGACATAAATATAAAAATATGCATTTTTTAAACTAAGACATCCCACGTAGATTTCAAACCTAATAAGCACTAACGTACCGTGAGCGTCTGAAGAGAAGGGAAATGTAGTATATTGACACGAGATTTAATGGATTGGGGGTTGGGACAGGAAGGCAAAACATCTGCAGTCAATTTGTTCCATAGTCTAGGTATGAATGAGCGAGAGAAGTGGTCTGTTCTAGACTTTTGTAGCTGGACAGTAGAGGAATGCATACGTAACGCGCCTCTTGTTGTTCTGTTAGAAACGGTCCAGGGAGGAATAATAGCGGCTAGTTCTTCAGAGCAAAATCCGTGGAAGTACCGGTAGAAAAGGGATAAATCCCCAACAACGCGGGAATGAGCTAGAGAAGGAAGTTTTCTTGTGAGGACTAGGTCATTGATGAGTCGAATGGCTCTCTTTTGGATAGTTAAGTTGTAATAATATTTAACGCTGATGGGTAATATAGAAATAACAAATGAGTGGTAATAATAGTCAACCAAAGAGAGGTTATTTTAAAGTTAACTAAAAGACAATAACTCTCTTTATCTTAAAGTTGACCACAAAGAAGGCGTCATTTTAAAGTTAACCGAAAGAAAGTTATCTTTAAGTTAAGTGTTGTTAAGGTTGCCTTCAAGTTGCGGATAAGATACCTTGTTGAACTAGAGCAAGAGTTGCACTGTTTTATGGTCCGAGTGTAGTCTCTACCTTTTGGGCGGACGACGGCTAGCTCTGCCGAGAGTGGTGTGGGTAAAGTCAAAACCAAAAACTAAAGCGCCACCTGTTTTAACCCCAGAAAGGCAGAGACTGATCTTTAAAAATAAAAACAGGAAACTAAAAGTTTGACTCAATAAAACAGCTTGCTCTAACGGTTATTCACTTTAATAATTAAAGTAAGGATCGCAATATCAGTTCCTAAATTAAGATGAAAAGGTATATTTATATGTATTATAGCTGTTACGCAAATAATTAAAGAGTATCCAACTCAATATCCTTGAGAAAATATGATATTAGTTCTTAGAATTAAACTGAAAAGTTATGGTTGTAATGTAAAGAAGAAACAAATAATTAAAACCTAACAAATCCAGTATCCACACTTATCGTGGATTGTTATCGATCTATTTGCCCCTCTCTACTGATTTTGACAGTACTTTCGAAAGTGAAGAAAAGTTAAATTAAATAGATTAGTATTCGTTGTTAAATAGGTTAGATTTTAATGATTGTAAATGATGAATGCTGAGATCATTTTATTCTAGTTTGTGTTTGTTTCAAATTAATTGTTAAGAATATCGTGGTGCCAAAATCAGTGACGGATACGGTTAATCATTATGTACAATAATAGTCTGATAATTAAACCAGTGCACGTGTACGAAATAAGAAGGCCTTCCTACCGTGTCTTGTGCATCACAAATGAACGTTTATGGTACCTACTACCTAATATAATAAACATTTCACAATAAAATTAGCACAAAGTTGGTCGATGGTGTATTACTTAACAGTCTATAGTTCTGCTAGTGGAGGCCTGTAGCCTCGAGTGATGTGATATAATAATCGTTCTACTAGGACGTCACAAACATATCAAACCTGACATTTATGATGGTGTAGAGGTTGTGGTGCTCCCAGTGCTCAAGCAGCCAGATGAACCGTAAAGCTTGAACGGTGTCACCAGGGAAAGCACACTCCGCAAGGTGTTAGGACGATGGTCTACTCCTGCCCTGATGTGGAAGCTCCAAGACAGAAACGTAAGGAACAGAAGACCAAATGATGGAACCAAAGAAGAGCAGGAATAACACAACTAGGAAAAATAGGCCTGAAACAGAACCGAGCTTCAGGACGTGACCTTCAGGCATAAAATAAGGTAGGTAGATTTTAATATATATCTGTGGTATTTATAGAATAACTCTAAGTGCTATCTTCAGAAGTCACACAAGACAAACTAGATATTTAAAGTCGAGACTTACCCTAGATGGCATGTGGCCTTGTCGATGAGTCGATGACCAAAAAAACGAACTTTGGGATTTTCCCCATAAAACTGTAATAAATCAATTTGAACTAATTGTATGGCGTAATAAGGTTTATTACCGCCAAATTACAACTTTGGGTACCAAAAATTCAAAATATATCTGCAAAAATGCTGTTGGACTCCTGGAATGCACGCTGCAAAAAGGCTAGTCCAAAAAAAAACACCCTTGACGTCATGAAAAACGGCGCAGGACTCCATCTGTCAAAGTCTTAGGGACTTTTAAATCTAAGCAGTGTGACCCCTGACAGTTTTTGACATTTCAAAAACAATAACAAAGTGGAGTTTTATTTATTACTATTTAAAGATAAGAGATTTAAGACTCAGTGCCCTAAATATGCCCAAAACACTTCCTATTCCCCAAAACTGGCGTTCATTCCACTCAACCTTGTAATTTTTAGGTCTCGATTCTGAACCGAAAGAAAGAACCAAGATGAGGCCTAGAACGAGATACTAAAGAAGATGAAGTCAGATACTAATACTGTTAAATACCTAACAATGCACTAATAAATGCAGAAGTAGCAGGTAGAGCTTTTAACCATTACGATGATTTATTAGCGGGTCTACCAAATCTTATTACTCTTACACGAATAGCACAAGCTAATAATTATGATATACTTTTAGGATGGCCTGGACTATACACAGCTTGAGAAAGACCTTGACGAATAAGGCGAACTAGAATTAAGTATACTTATACCTACATTGTACCTATTAAGACTTAAATAAAGGCATCTATAAAACCAGAAACCAAGCTCTATTCTCTTAGTATTAATCGAAGATCTGGTAAGTCTTTAATTTATCTGTACAATATTTTAGAAGCGGAATAAAACCGTAACACGCCTCCCCTTCCTCAGAGAAAATTTTTTGTTATTCACAAAAAAGTTTTCTGTGGTCTTGGATAGAGAGCCTAAAATAATACGAAATATATACAGCAATGTATCCTGACTATAACTAGAAGATTTACAGAGCTACGAACTAACAGACTAAAGGTAAGTAGGGTATTTACAAGACAAGATATTAGCGGTAAGTACAATATTTACAAAACCATAGTTTAAGATAAGTCAGACAACTATGGTATGTCGTCTGGAGGGTGAGCCTTAAGGTCTTTAGCATGCCAAACACCAAGATTACGACCATTCCGGTCAGATAGCTCATAGCAAACCCAACCAAGGTGAGACCACTTTGGTTATGATATAGGGACCAGAAAATTTAGGAGCAAGTTTCGCGGTAAAATGTTTGGTAGCGTCTGAGAGAAAATAGTTTTTCTTCCAGACCTCCTGATTAAGCTGAAACCGCTCGTCCCGCCTCCTGAGATTGTAAGTGTGACGACCACGCTCATACGCCTGCCGAAGTCTTTTCTGCACATCTATAAACATCTCATTCATAGCTTGAGACCTAGAGACGGGATCAAAGGGCTGAGGGTCATCAGACGGTGGACATGACTCCCGGGGCAGACGAACGTCACGACCGAAAACCAGAAAGTTAGGGGTTAACCCGGTAACCTCATGCTTTGCCGACCGAATGGCAAAACCAGCCTTAGCAATAAGTTTATCCCATTGCCGATGGTCCTCGGCTACGTAGCTTGTGAGGATTGTCTTTAGGACACGGTGAACACGTTCAACGGGATTGGCCTGAGGATGATAGTTAGCCGTATACCGTATTTTAATCCCGTACTGAGCCATTGCCTGTTGAAAAATCTTGCTGCGAAACTGAGTTCCATTGTCCGCAATGATCGTCTCAGCTCCAAAAACTAAAATTACAAAATTTTCCAACCATCGAACGATATTCTGTGCGGTGGCAGAACGGAGAGGAAAGAACAGACAAAACTTACTAAAAACATCAACCACCGACAGAATATATGAATGCCCAGAGGCCGAACGAGGCAGCGGTCCGACTAAGTCTATGCTTATGGTTTGGAACGGACGGGAATTCAAAGGTTGGATGCTGAGCATCTGACCAGCAGGGGCTTGTTGAAGGGGCTTGGTCTGGAGACAAACACGACATCGTCTGATGTATCTTGCAACATCACTACGCATGCTGGGCCAATAATAACGTTGGGCGATCCTGGAGAACGTCTTGTTAATTCCAAGATGACCACAAGTAGGAGGATCGTGATTATCTTTAATAATTGAGGATCGGTCTTCGCGTGGAACTACCATCAGCCAAGAGTCCTCGGGATCTGCAAGTGCAGCGTAAGGGTGTTTAGCCCTTTTAAAAAGTTTGCCGTTGTCCACCCACCAAAGGGGATATTTAGAAGGATGGTCAACAACCTTCTTGATCATGCCAAGATACCAGCGATCACGCGGCGTGGCAGTTTCTTTGGCGGTATCAGTCGAATCTGGTTGGTTAGTGATGGCATCAACGACGGGGACTGACCGAGAAAGAGTATCCGGGACAACATGCTCTTTACCCTTGCGATGTATGATTTCAAAATCATACTGTTGCAACGCCCAACGCGCAATGCGACCAACAGGGTCCTTGATAGAGTTAAGCCACTTAAGGCTGTAATGATCAGTAATCACGGTGAATTTGGTTCCTTCGAGATAAGGACGAAGCTTCTCTATGGCAAAGAGAACAGCTAAACATTCCTTCTCCGTAGTACTGTACTTTCTCTCATTTTTGGTAAGCGAACGGCTCAAGTAAGAAATGACATGTTCCTCGCCATTCTGAACCTGAGAAAGCACCGCTCCGAGACCAAAATCTGATGCATCACACTGGACAATAAACGGTTGTTCAAAGTCCGGACAAGAAAGTACCGGTGCTTTGACAAGGTGCTCCTTGACTGTATTAAAGGCTGCTTCGCATTCTGGACCCCAGACAAATTTAACATTCTTTCTCGTTAAAGCCGAGAGTGGCGCTAATACCGAGGAAAAATTTGGCACAAACCGGCGGTACCAGGAAGCAAGACCAATAACTCGCCTTATTTCAGTCACACTTTTCGGTGTAGGAATACGCAGAATTGCCTCAATCTTCTCAGGATCTACCATAAGTCCTGATGAATTTACAACATAACCTAAATATTTAAGCTCAGGCTTACAAAAATTACATTTTTCGCGGTTAAGTGTAAGACCTGCACTTACAATGCGCGAAATAACTTCACGTAAAACACGAATATGCTCCTCGAAAGTTGGAGTACATACTATAACGTCATCGAGGTAAACAAACACGAATTGTTCTAAATCGACGCCTACCACCCGATCAATCAATCTTTGCCAGACGGCGGGGGCATTAGTCAAACCGAACGGCATTCTTGTAAATTGGAAGAGCCCACGTGACGGCACAGTAAACGCAGTGAGAGGTCTAGAACCCTTTGCAATGGGTATTTGCCAGTAAGCAGACTTTATGTCGAGCGTACTCAGATATTTTGCGTCGCGTAATTTATCTAACGTAGCTGACACGTAAGGTATGGGATATGCGTCGGGAATTGTAGCTTTATTAACAGCGCGATAATCTACACAAAAGCGCCAGCCACCAGACTTTTTCTTGACCATAACTATTGGCGAAGACCAGGGAGACTCAGATGGTTCTACAATCCCATCCGCTAACATTTGCTCTAACTCCTTGTTGACTTCTTTTTGCAAGGCATGAGATAAGGGGTAGTATCTCTGTTTTATTGGAGTAGAATCAGTTTTGATCTCCATTTCCACTAACGTCGTACATCCAAGCTTATTACCCATAGATGAAAAAGTATTTTCTACAAGGTTGTCAAGGATTTGACGCTGCTCAGATGTAAGATTATCACGGGAATGGATGGCAAAAATATGAGGATTGTGATCTAAATCTGATCGAAACGACCACTCGCCACTGTACAAGTTAGGTACAATTTTCATTTGACTCCAAAAGTCAATCCCTAAAATGAGCGTGTGCGGTAAAGAAGGAACAACCAAGGTATCTAGGAGAACTATTTTATCTTGAAGTTGAAATGGTAGCTTGATCGAACCAATACTCTGACAAGCTTGGCCATTAGCAACCGTACAAGTTGATACTACAGCTGAATCCAAGCGACAGACTGTTTTCAGAATATCCCAGCCATGAGAACCAATAATGGTTCGCGAGGAACCACTGTCAAGCAAACCTAATAGCTCCTTACCATAAATATGAATTCTTAAATAGGGTCTCTTGTCGTCCTTAGCATGGTCCAATATATAATTTAAAATAACTTGGTTTGAATCGGCCTTGAAAGTTTCTTTAGGTGGGAAGAACGGTTGGCCTGTTACTGCCTTCCCAGATTTACGTTTTTTGTACACGAAGGGCAACTTTTGGAGGTAACGTCACTCTTACCACACCTATAACAGAACTTTCGACGTGGTTGTGAACACTGGCGGAATTGATGGCCTTGTTCTTGACAATTCCAACATAAAGTAGAATTAGATGGGACATTGAGAGCTGCTACTTCAGACGTACTAGGCGCCTGACTAATAACAGTAGGAGCTTCAATGGGAGCGACATGATTAGGTGGCTTACGATAAGCCAAGGCGGGCTCTAACATTTGACGATAATTCGTCGAAGGGGGAACAAATCGCTGAATCCGGGATTCTGTCTCCTCAATCGCACGACTTAATCTTACGAGATCTTGTAAACTAACAATCACGTGAGTCGATAGCCTACTCTGAATGTACGGCAGTAAATTGCGCAGTATCATCTGCAACCGAGTAGTTTCCGAAGGCAATACTGGGAGTTTGCGGAAGAGATTCTCCATAGAGACAACAAAACTAATTACGCGTTCTTGAGCGCCCTGTGTACGACGGCGAATCTCATCCCATAATGCAAACTCGTAATCATAAGGTTGGAATGTATCTCTCAACTGTTGAACGAGATCATCCCAATCTACAAAATGACAAGTACGGTACCATAGAAGAGCATCACCGGAAAGAAGTTCAGGCGCGGAACGAAACAACTGTTCCTTCGTTGCACCACGTGACACACGAAGCTCCTCTATACGTTCTAAAAAGTCATTAACACTACTTTGTCCATTAAACCTAACATTCCATTTATCTATATCTAAAAATCTAGAACTAAAATTACTAACTCGAGATTCTTCGGGACGAAACCCGTTTAAGGGAGAAAACTGGAAATTATCTAATCGATCGGCAAGATCAACAAATGGATCAGAATAGCCTAACGGCTCATCCTGTCGGGTGGAGTTAACATTTGCCAATCGGGACACATTTTGCGATTCACCCGCAAAATGTACTTGTGAGCCTCGTCTCATAGACGAAGAAGCAGGGATCACGGTAGGACGGGCTTCACGGACGGGTCTACTCAACGAGTAACCAACGGGGACAGAACTGTCATGGGTTGACACGGGAACTCGAAAATCTTCTAAGGTATTCGCACGTTCCAAATACGTTGGATGGGTTGGATTTACACGAGTACCTCGAGAAGAAATCTGATCAACAAAATTATGTTCAGGTAAGTAAGATCGAACTGGTTGACTCGATGAGCTCAACCGGTAGTCTTCCACGGACGAAGGGGGTAATTGAGCTTGTTCCAAGAAACGATTCTGATGGGAGAGGGGTGCAGAAACTGAAAAATTAGAGTGGCCTGTGCTTAAGAATTGAGGATCTACTACACGTCGTGCAGCAGGTTGAACAGGTTGTGGTCTATTTACAGAATCTAGATTAAGGGGTTGGTTTTGCAACATCTGTCGCTCACAGATGGGGTCCCTAGAGGAATCTGACAGGTCGAAGACTTGATGCTCTGAGCCGATGGTGGCCATACGACTACCATGAGATACATCGAAAGACAACCGACGAGCCGGAAGTTCAGACTGCACGGCCCGCGAGGAAGGCAACGCATCAGTCGCAAAACTACCCAACGAAATTCTAGACGGTGCAGGAATAATACGTCTTTGTTCATTAGGTAAGTGAGTGTAAGCAGAAGCGACAGTGTGTGCATCGCGCTGGAGTGTAGATGCGGCCAGGGGATTACGGTTAGTAACCTCTGGTTCCGGAATATTTGGACAAGAATTAATGATTGAGTGGGATGTTTGAGGTTCTAAGACTAAAGGAGCAGCAGGCTGAACGAAGGGCACAGGTTGAGTGGGTACTGCTTCCTCATCGATGTTAATCAGGTCATACGACACCTGTACCTGTCTCTGGGGCGTGATAGCGACAGGCAGGATTCTGTTAATTTCCTGTTCATTCTCGGTATCCAAAATAGAAGTGCTTACCACACGAGAAGTAGCCGCATTTGTGTTATGTGTTATTGCACCTGATTGACCCGATCGCGTTACCGCTTGATCATCGTTCGAAGTACGAGGTATACCCTCCAAAACCAAATGTAAATCGCCTATCAGCTGTTCACACCTATCTATCAATTCGCCCTTTTGGTTGACTCCCGATTGTTCCAGAACTTGAACGCGATTTAGACGGTTTTCAACATGCAGTAAAAAGGTGTAAATTCTTTTAAACTCACTGTCTTTGTTACCTAAATCGAAATTAAGGATGTCGCGCTCCAAAATCAATAATTTTGCCCTGCAAACGCAAAGGTCGGTCTCAGCATCATAACACGATGTTGTTGGACGCGAAACACGTCCCTCGCGCTCCGTACGCATGGCTTCCCTTAATAACGCACGCTTCTGCGGAAACGAACCAGTTACTGGTAACCCACGAATTGCCAACTCGTATTTAATTTCATCGGCACCCAAAAGATTAATTTCCATTTTGCCTGAATCTCGCAAAAAAAGAATCTAGAAAAATACTACTAAACTTACTAGCAACGCAAGTAAAGTTTAACGCTAATATCAAATGCTTAGTACTTAAGCTAAACGAAATTAATCACATATGTACATATACTAAGAATCGAATCCTAATAATTAGGATATAGGTGTGTCGCAAAGTGACACACAAACCCGACCCCTACAAAAAATTGAGGAAAAAAAAAAATCTTAAAGGGAGTAACTCACTAAAAAATAATACAAAATGTGGTACCGCCAAATAAACTCAAATCAAGGTGCTTTACACCTATACTAAATAATGCAACACTGCAAGAGAAAAATTTAAAACTAATCCTACATCAATAGGAAATAATAGATAATACTTTACTAAAAAGTATTAACAAAAAAACCGTAAAACATCCCAGAGATGCACAAATCCTACAACACCACCATAAAATTTTTATCAGGTAGTAGCTTTTTTAAAATATAGCTACTTATTGATCAGACTTAAGTCTTTGTTTTACTTGAATAACAAAAAAATGTCAAATTCCACCACAATGTGCTAATTATAAATAAAAAGATCACCTATTTAAACCCGTTGAAAGGCGCCATTTTGTAATAATATTTAACGCTGATGGGTAATATAGAAATAACAAATGAGTGGTAATAATAGTCAACCAAAGAGAGGTTATTTTAAAGTTAACTAAAAGACAATAACTCTCTTTATCTTAAAGTTGACCACAAAGAAGGCGTCATTTTAAAGTTAACCGAAAGAAAGTTATCTTTAAGTTAAGTGTTGTTAAGGTTGCCTTCAAGTTGCGGATAAGATACCTTGTTGAACTAGAGCAAGAGTTGCACTGTTTTATGGTCCGAGTGTAGTCTCTACCTTTTGGGCGGACGACGGCTAGCTCTGCCGAGAGTGGTGTGAGTAAAGTCAAAACCAAAAACTAAAGCGCCACCTGTTTTAACCCCAGTAAGGCAGAGACTGATCTTTAAAAATAAAAACAGGAAACTAAAAGTTTGACTCAATAAAACAGCTTGCTCTAACGGTTATTCATTTTAATAATTAAAGTAAGGATCGCAATATCAGTTCCTAAATTAAGATGAAAAGGTATATTTATATGTATTATAGCTGTTACGCAAATAATTAAAGAGTATCCAACTCAATATCCTTGAGAAAATATGATATTAGTTCTTAGAATTAAACTGAAAAGTTATGGTTGTAATGTAAAGAAGAAACAAATATTTAAAACCTAACAAATCCAGTATCCACACTTATCGTGGATTGTTATCGATCTATTTGCCCCTCTCTACTGATTTTGACAGTACTTTCGAAAGTGAAGAAAAGTTAAATTAAATAGATTAGTATTCGTTGTTAAATAGGTTAGATTTTAATGATTGTAAATGATGAATGCTGAGATCATTTTATTCTAGTTTGTGTTTGTTTCAAATTAATTGTTAAGAATATCGTGGTGCCAAAATCAGTGACGGATACGGTTAATCATTATCTACAATAATAGTCTGATAATTAAACCAGTGCACGTGTACGAAATAAGAAGGCCTTCCTACCGTGTCTTGTGCATCACAAATGAACGTTTATGGTACCTACTACCTAATATAATAAACATTTCACAATAAAATTAGCACAAAGTTGGTCGATGGTGTATTACTTAACAGTCTATAGTTCTGCTAGTGGAGGCCTGTAGCCTCGAGTGATGTGATATAATAATCGTTCTACTAGGACGTCACAAACATATCAAACCTGACATTTATGATGGTGTAGAGGTTGTGGTGCTCCCAGTGCTCAAGCAGCCAGATGAACCGTAAAGCTTGAACGGTGTCACCAGGGAAAGCACACTCCGCAAGGTGTTAGGACGATGGTCTACTCCTGCCCTGATGTGGAAGCTCCAAGACAGAAACGTAAGGAACAGAAGACCAAATGATGGAACCAAAGAAGAGCAGGAATAACACAACTAGGAAAAATAGGCCTGAAACAGAACCGAGCTTCAGGACGTGACCTTCAGGCATAAAATAAGGTAGGTAGATTTTAATATATATCTGTGGTATTTATAGAATAACTCTAAGTGCTATCTTCAGAAGTCACACAAGACAAACTAGATATTTAAAGTCGAGACTTACCCTAGATGGCATGTGGCCTTGTCGATGAGTCGATGACCAAAAAAACGAACTTTGGGATTTTCCCCATAAAACTGTAATAAATCAATTTGAACTAATTGTATGGCGTAATAAGGTTTATTACCGCCAAATTACAACTTTGGGTACCAAAAATTCAAAATATATCTGCAAAAATGCTGTTGGACTCCTGGAATGCACGCTGCAAAAAGGCCAGTCCAAAAAAAACACCCTTGACGTCATGAAAAACGGCGCAGGACTCCATCTGTCAAAGTCTTAGGGACTTTTAAATCTAAGCAGTGTGACCCCTGACAGTTTTTGACATTTCAAAAACAATAACAAAGTGGAGTTTTATTTATTACTATTTAAAGATAAGAGATTTAAGACTCAGTGCCCTAAATATGCCCAAAACACTTCCTATTCCCCAAAACTGGCGTTCATTCCACTCAACCTTGTAATTTTTAGGTCTCGATTCTGAACCGAAAGAAAGAACCAAGATGAGGCCTAGAACGAGATACTAAAGAAGATGACGTCAGATACTAATACTGTTAAATACCTAACAATGCACTAATAAATGCAGAAGTAGCAGGTAGAGCTTTTAACCATTACGATGATTTATTAGCGGGTCTACCAAATCTTATTACTCTTACACGAATAGCACAAGCTAATAATTATGATATACTTTTAGGATGGCCTAGACTATACACAGCTTGAGAAAGACCTTGACGAATAAGGCGAACTAGAATTAAGTATACTTATACCTACATTGTACCTATTAAGACTTAAATAAAGGCATCTATAAAACCAGAAACCAAGCTCTATTCTCTTAGTATTAATCGAAGATCTGGTAAGTCTTTAATTTATCTGTACAATATTTTAGAAGCGGAATAAAACCGTAACAAAGTGTCAAAGGTGATGCATTGCAAGCAAATACAAAAAAAAATATTTACTAGATTCAGCTGTGTACGTAACTTAAGTTACAAAATACGGCCCCAGCTTTTGTGGTATATTGAATGATGGTACATTAATGTATTTTCACTTCTTTTTTTAAATGATCTTAAAAAGAAACACATATGTAGCCGAACCTGTAACTATCAATTTTTATTGAAAAAATAAAAACTGTCATCACCATGGCGATCGCATAATATTTTGTTTTATCTTTCTAACTTATTTAAAAAAATGTTTCTCAGTAGCCTGTAATAACCAACATAAATATGTTTTTTAAATTACCCAACTCGGAAATGCTAATACTATCTTAAAAATATTTTATTCCTAATAAAAAAATTCTTTTCATTTTCATAAAATTATATAATCAAGCTATTAAACTATTATTATCGATTGGCTATGTAAAATGCAAACATAGTATTTGGAACCAATAAAAAAATTCCGATTGCAAAACCATTCTCATAATACAGCTGTTCTATCATTAAAATGATGCAGCAACCTTCTTGCTTACGGAAATCTCCGTCATTTCGATCCAATCGACCATATAATTATTTATAAATTCACTACTACCTACCGTCTTCCCTGAAGGATAAAACAAGATTGCGGGACGACCGAAGCCAATCTATCCTCACGCGGGCTCCTGCTGCCCGTATAATGAAGAAGGTGGAGGGCTCGAAGAGCAACCGTTCGCAGGAGTTAAATTAGTCTGGATAACTTTGGTATAAATGTCGCTAAAAGATGGCAATTTTTTAAACATAGCTTTTAATATATTTTTGTGACGCGCCGGTAGCATGACAAGACATACAAACCACAACAATGGTAATTAGTAATTATTAATCTCTGTATGATTTTGGCGGATTCGTACTGAAAAGATCTACTAATTGGGTGTTACGCCACTCTACTGTTAACGAAAATAATATTTAAAAAATAATAGAAGTGACTGCATTTGAAAAAAGGAAAATAAAACATTTTAAAAAAATTCTGTGAACTGTCAGCGACTTTTCATTACCTGCAAACGTGCAAGCTTCTGGTGATAGAAGAGCAACAACTATTATCAAAAAAATTTTTTTTGAAGAATACCAAAGAGTTTAAGCAGAAATTTCAAATCCCCATTTTTAGATTCAATTTTTTTAAATTTTAAGTTCTTTTTTTTTTCATTTATCTAATTAGTTCTTTGATAACGAGACTAGAGATTGAAACCTCTGTTCCAAATTTTAAATTTCTAGACCCAGCGGTGTGGGCTGTGCGTTGACACGTCAGTCAATCAATCAGTCAGTCAGTCAGTCAGTCAGTTTCTTTTATATAGGTATAGAGAGATTAGGGGCAGATTAGCTTAATGCATTATTCTTTAGAATTAAAAGTCACTGACAGCGCAAAGATATTTTTTTCAAAATTTATTTTATTTTCAACCTTTATTTTTTTACATATTAATTTTCCCTTTATAGTGGTGCAACACAATTAAAAATATTAAAATATGAAATATGTAAAAATAATTCTGGACTTTACCTAGGCCATTAACCAATTGATGTTTGATAAAACCGTTGAGGCCGTTGGAGTGAGATTTTTCGAAAATACAACTGAGACTTCAACTTTATTAGTTTAAAAATTTTTAATAAAAAGACAAAAATCCTTTGTAACCTAAACAAACCTAAATAAACCTGCACAGATTCAACTTTTTTGGATTTAGTTAGCTTTGCTTAGGTTTACTTAGGCTTGTTTCTATCTTTTTTAATAAACTTACTGTTTCAGTATAAACAAAAGTAGGTACTTATAATTCTCTACCTTTATATAATTTCGCACTTTAACGACTCTACATCTGATAATGGCAATAATACCTAGTTAAATCGGTAATGCTAACATTAACGAAGTCCCGAGCTTTAATGTTAACATACACACACAGGTTGTTATGGAAATGGTTTAATATATTGAAATCGGTGGCTTTCTGAGTGGTCTAGTGCTTTCTTAATACTTTTATAACTTTAACCGAACAATATAGGTGTCTGTAAAAATTTCTCCAAAGCCTAAACATCATACCCGCACGCAAGTGAATCTCTTTCCCACAATACCACCTGCGATGTTGACAAAATTTGATTGTTAAGTTTTTTTTTAGTACAAAAAATGTATGTAATTAAATAAACAATGCTAGAATCATTTAACAATATCCTAGTTATAATTATTTAGCACTGCCAGAAAGGCATTCTTCAAAAGTTGTTACATAATAGGAGAAATAGGATATTCACGATCTTCTATAGGCGGCAGCAACAAGTTTACAAGATGGAGACTACAATGGGTCTGTTGCACTCAATCGAATTTAAATATTATTTATAAGTAAAACAATAGTGGGTAGGGCAGTTTATCAAAATGAAATCATATTTTTTTTAAAGCAAGTCTACGGCAATATATCGAATGTGAAAATTTGAAAAGAATTAAAAAACCCGTCATTTTTCACACCAATAAAATAATACTTATATCGATTTGCGCTGTTGTCATAATGTTTGACATACAAAGGGATATCAGTGATAGCAGGTAAAAAGGATTCGTTAGAAAACTGTTTCATAGCTCTGAATAATCAATATAAAGTTCCGAGGTAATCAAGAGACTTCTTCAATATTACTCATTAGCAAAGGATAGCTTAACACCGTTCTTCAAATCGAGAAGTCCGCAATGAATTTAATCGTCGAACAAACCATTTCTGTCAAGTAAGGTGACAGTGTGAAACAATATAACCTAACAAACCTTTTGAACTCTGTGTTTGTTTCAAAGTAAGATAAAAAAAAACGTCCTTAAAGTATGCCGTGGAATCAATTACGGATGTCTTGAATTATTACTTTTGAAAGGTAACATAGGTAAAAGGTATAAGTGAATAAAAAATAAAACTTCAGGTTCTGAAGTTTTTATTTTTAAGAAAATTATTGCCATTGCATAATACAGAATTAAAAAAAACATATACAACAAAAAACCTACAAATTATAAATTTAAGCTCAATGAGAGACGTGTCCACCTTCTAATTCCAAACAAGTTCTCATTCTTCTTTTTACAGCATCAAAAACCTTGGTGAGCACTTGGCGGGAGTTGTTAATCTATTGAAATTTATTTGTAATTTTAGCCAGAAGGTCTTCTAAATTTTCACAAGGGGTTTTTAAAACCGACTTTTTAATGCGTGGCCATAAAAAAAAGTCGCACGGCTTGTGACCGCAGGACCGTGGTGGCCACCTAACTGGCATATTACGACTAATGATTCGGTCTTCGAAAAATTCTTCCAAATAATTTAAATTATCCAGAGTTTCGTGAATTGGTGCGCCGTCCTGCTGGAAGTAGCCTTGTCGCATCTGTTCATTGTCTAATGCGTTTACAAAATTTTCTAAAATTTCATTACGGTATCGCGCCAAATTCAGAGTTTCTTAAAAAAATCGGTTCAATTAACCTTTTTTTCGATATGGCCGCCAACGCCAACTCTCTGTAAATGCAGAGGCTTGGCTATAAAGAAATGTGGATTTTCAGAAATCCACAGCCTTTTTTATAATTATTTATATTTCCTAGGAATACTTTTTTCGTAATAACCAAATTTATATTGAGGCAGAGAGGTTTTTATATTAGATTGATTTTGTATCTTTGGTTGAATGCACAAAGTTGAATACCAGCTCGAACGACAAACGATTCGGCAACATGACAAAAGTCTAACAAATCAAAACGCAGGGAAATAATAATAACATCACTCGATGTAAAAATCTCGTCAAAGTTTAACTAGATTTTTAGGGCACTTCTCGCTTCCCAAAAATTAAAAAAAATTGAACTTCATTTTGACCATAAAATCTAAGAAGCCAATAAAAAAAGTGTACAACGGACCCCTTGGAGTAGATTTTGCTGATATAAAATTAAATGTTATTGGTGATTTTAAACGACTCCATGTGTACGGATCAGCCATCAAGAAATTCTCATTTTAGAAATGTAGGTTGCAGACATTCATATATTTAGAAACCGGCTTTCCAGTGCGAAGTAATTCTTTCAGTATCTCATTTTTACGAAAATAGTGAAAAGATATTTTTTCCAGTAGTCAACAAGTCTAGGAAGCTCGGGCTTAGGGTGTCAAATATATAGGCGCGACACTTCATCGCGCATCGCCTTTTTAAGATAAACAGGAAATTGAGAAAAAAAAGTTAATTACCATTAGGTAATAATATTTAGATTTATTAATTATTATAATAGTATATTAATAGTATATTAATATTATGTTAATAGTATATTAATAGTATATTAATAGTATAATAAAATGTAAAAAAATCCATATCGGATAATTACTTAGTATGAATTCTTCTCCTTATAATGTTATTTCTTTTTCCTTCTTCTAAATAGGTTAATTTACTTCATACTCCTTATTTCGTGGTAAAACACTCAGTTTGTAAAGCCATAAACAGAGAAAAAAATCTTAGGCCTCATTATGTTCTTGAGAAAAGCGAGTTCAATACAAAGTTCCTCGTAAATTTTGATTCAGCGATGCTTTAAAATTTGAAAAATATCGGGCATCAGTAATTGCTTAATTCGTGTTAGGTTATTGCTCTCAGCATTATTATTACTACTGCTCATTCACCTAAAAAACGTTTTTGTTACTACTGTGATACCCATAGATTTAGAAACAAGGATGAGATACCATAATTTACATTTTAGAGCAATCACAGATTTCAGGGTTACTCTTAAACTGGCCAACTTTATGGTCCTCCACCTACTTTTTTTTAGGAAGGGCTGTTGCCATCAGGCTTTCAGTTATGTGGCATATTTTCATACTGAGAATCAATACTAAAATAATGCAAATACTGTAGGTTAATATCTGCAATCGTAAACATCACAGGCTAAAGCATATGTCTAATAAAATATACCAATATACAATATATACCATTAAAAACACAATTATTTGTCGTGATAAGTGATAATGGCAACGTTGGTTTTTTTTTCCATAGCATGTGCTGTAGTCCATGGCTTAAACCAGGGGAATTCAAGTAAAGAGTCTAGGGGATGGGTGAAACTTTATTACCCGGGCTTCCGCATGCGTAAATACCTCAAAAATTTATAAATGATGTACTTGTTAATAAGTTTACCGATTTTCTAGCATCAGTCACGTAGTGCAGTGGTAAAGAATCCGCTTATTGACCGAGATGTGTTGGTTCGAATCCGTGCTCGGTCGCATCTTTTTTTTAATTTTTGTTACTTAAAATATTATAAAAAATTAGGAAATCGGCTCTAAAAGGTGTATTGGAAACGGGTTAGCACTTCTTCCTCGATAAAAATTTTGTTTTGTCTTTTTTAAAAGGTCCCGAGCAAAAAATTTATCGTGTCGAGGTACCTTCACCTAAAAATTATGTTTTGTTTGTTGTCCAGAAAATCTAGAGAACGGTGGCTCGGAGGGCACCCTAAGGTCAGAACAGGGTTAGCACCTGGTTAGGGGCCCTGAGAAGAAAAAGTATTACTTTGGCCAAAATGGAATGTAGCGCAGACGCTATAACTTTGAGCTTCACCGCCTTTTCAAACAACCAGACATTGTACGATCCATCAGGGACAATAGATTAAGGTGGCTTGCCCACCTATAAAGGATGGACAAGCTGGAACCCCAAAGCAAATATTCCATCAAACACCGGCTGGAACCCGAAAGAGAGGCAGACCTAGAACCAGATTCAAACGCCAGGAAGAGGAAAATCTGAGGACTAAGAATTAGAAACTCGAAAGCCAACGCGATGGATTGAAAGGAATGGAAGTTGATCCTAGAACAGGCGAAGACCCACAGGGGTTGTAAGCCCAAGATGATGAAGATGATGATGATGATGATGATGATGATGATGATGATGATGATGATGATGATGATGACCTTGGCCCTCCCACCATCCGGATCAATCCGATGGAAAACATATGGGGCTTTGTAGTTAAAAAAACAGTGTCTTCTGTTTTTCTTACTTTTTACTCCATACCATACTTTATCATTAAAGCATCGATGCCCAAACTTGATTCTGTAATTGACAAAAATGGAGGGGCAAAATGTCAATTCTTGCTGGTTTGTTTTTATTTTGCAATAGATCAAGTTTGTTTATGAACATTAATTTAATTGTTAATTGATAATGGCCAAGTCAATACGTTTTGCGCTTACCTTTTATTTAAAGTAAGATTTTCCTACAAAATACCGTTCTTTATCTTCTCATTCCTACTAATATAAAAATAAGTAAATGGTAAAAGCCTAACTTTTCTAACTAAAATTTCATATCGTTAGGGTAACAAAATATTAAGCTGGTGTCTGAATTTTAATTGTCGCACGTGTACATTCACGTTTCGATTACCTAATTATGACATCTAAACTAAATTAATGCTAATGTGTTTTCCTGACATTCAAGCTCTTTTTTCCCAATGGAACACGAATGGTGTGATGATGAGATGATGCAGATTATCCAACTTGTTGGGAAAGTTAAGAAATAACATGCAAGTTGCCTGGAATGCACTGCCTCAAGAGGACAGCAAACAAATTGTTGAGAGCCATTTCTATGGGGGTCCTATACCCAGTGTAGTATATTTTCATTAAATTTGCAACATAGATACATCAATTCCGAAAGGTTAAAAATTTATACGTGTTTCTTAAAGTTCATTTTCTAATAAATAAATCAGTAACGCTGAAAAGTATAGTTTTAAAATTATATTCAACGGATTTTGCTTCTGCCGTTTCAATATTTTTCTTCGTCTGTGTCGCTGATGTTATGTATACACAATTTTGAACAGTTTCGTCGATTATCTATATTCATTTTATTCGCATACCTATTATACAGAAGATATGTATGTAGTCTTTCGCCCAGTCTACAAAGAATATGTCAGGAGACCTGCAGCAACCCAGCGGCAGCAGTTGCTCCAGGATCTCCTGAGAGCAATCACCGTGGATTAGTTACCTTAACTACTAAGGCCCGTCGGTTCTGCTCTTCGAACGTCGTAGATATAATAAAAAGAAAACAGATAATTATAGCACAGGAGATAATGGAACGACCGGAGTAGCCGTAAAATCCGGTGAGTGGGAGACGTTAGCCGAGGGGTTTAGTTGCTGTTGTAAAACATCATGGCAACATTTTTCTTATTATTTTTTTGAACAATATAAAACGCATTTGCCAATTTTTTCTAAATATCTCATATTAAAACTTTTAATATAAAAGTAAAGAGTGTTTTCCGTAAGCAGGCTAAGTGGATATTTAAAGTTAATACTGATAAATGAATAAGTAGGCATTTTGATTGTTTGCGAAAAACAACAAAACAAATATTCCCTATTTTTTTTCGGTTTTCATTGCTTTTACAAAAACTTTTAGAACCCTTATCGTAATTATGCGGAGATTGTTTAGTAGGTGAATTGAATGTAACTGAGTTAAGAGATTTTATGAACTCATAAATATAACACACCAAAAACGTATAGGTATACTAAATTACGACAAAAACTTTGTTTACCAGTCTGTTTTTTAATCTCCTTCGGCCCTAAATATCGGTTTAAAGTTCAAATTCTCTAGGCGAATATTATCATCTAAGGCGAGTGATGTCATCAGATACTTTTTTAGACGTTCTTTAACAACATTTTAAGTTTAAATTTGAAAACAATAGATTCGTTTTATTTACCTATACTACGTTAGGCCAATACAACACCATGTATCAATTAATAAAATAAAAGAGAATTCGTGTTTAGCCTTTTATGCGAATTGAAACATAAGCAGGATTATATTAAAAGCATTATTTATAAAATGTTACTTTAAACGAAAAATTAAATTAAAACGTACCTACTAGAAGAAAATTCCTGTATTTTGGCAAAATTCGATTATACCGTAGGTATGTGCAATGTTGCACTTAGCGACTCTAATAAATTAGATTAGTCAATTATTACTCCTTAATTATTAAGGAAGCTAGCGTTGCCACCGCTGCAATCTGCTGATTTTTAATGGAGGAGAAGGGCTCATAAGACGAGAAAATTAACAAAGATGCCCAATAACACAATAAAAACAAACACGAAACGAAAACATTCCCCACTTTGACAGTTAGCAACACGTTCTTAGTTTCAGTCGCCAATAGCACAAATTGGCTTTACTCGGCATTATTTTATCGGTGGAAGACCGGGTGAATTTCTTAATTTTTCAGATTCCTTGTTCACGAATAGTTTTCGAAAAAACCTGACTTCACTGTTGTAAACTACATGACATCTTTTTCTACTTCCAATATAAGTAATAGTTAAGTACGATTTAGTGTAAGAGACCCACCATCAGTGACGACCCAACAACGAATGTGTTGAGAAATGTCAAATATCACGACTAAAATGGAAGCCTTCGAGGAAGATGGACTACTTTTGATTCTGGTCCGGGAGCCCTCCTGATGGTGTTTTTTGAGCCCGTATCCTTCATCAGGCATGCTTACACCCAGGGTGTCTTGAAGAACAGCCTGCGTTTTAGCCAGAATCAAAATCAGTCTTATATCCGTCGGCATGAGGTTACGCCAACTAGTTTACCGAATGTGTGTGCTCCGAAATAGCATTCGACTGTACAAGTGTACCACTGTACAAAAAATATTAAATTCTTTCGGTCTGTAGGTAATGTATTGATAAAATGCAAATATACTTGTATATCTTCGCTAGTGCAATATAAGGCAGTCAAATAACGCCAAGAAAAAGCTACTTTTAATTCAGGTATGGCGTACGGGTGCCCTCCTGCTATCGCGATAGCCCTTGCTCTTTATGAGGCAGGTTTATACCCAGGATGGTTGATGAATAGACCGCGTTTTAACCAGAAGAAAAATCAAACCTCTTTGACGGATATAAGCTTGATTTTGATTAGGGTTAAAACGTGCACAGAAAAAACTGCTATGATATTTTCAATAATAGTATTATTTTTGAACACTTTAGTTATATTAAAGTTAATACTGTCTCAACAAAACATTATTGAAATAACCGAAGAAAAAATAATTCTTTAAATATAGACTTATTATTAGAGTTCTAAAGTATTCCTACTTCTTTGGAAACTATATTACCATTTTATCAATTACCAAAATACTTTTGGAAAGCAAAAAATTTCTATTTTTCCTTAGAGTGTAGAATAGGGAAATTGCACATTTTTTTTATTACATAAAAATGTTCAGTCACATCAAAAAATAACATATGCAAAATATTACGACTTAAATATCACTCCTTAATTTTTTATTAATTGTTAAAGTTCGCGCGCCAATCCTAACATTCAAAACGAGCTCCATGGCGCGGGAAGGTGTGTGACGTCACACCGTGTGTCGGGCCAGCAACGTTAAGCTGCCGTGCATTGACATCGAGGTGGAAAATTGAACAGGTAGGGTCTGTGTACGTTTGTGTGTTTACTTTGCGTTTCAAAAATCCCAAATAATGGAAGATACTAAGAAAAATACATACTACAAATACTGTATAGTGCCAATGTGTCCTAATACGACTTTTAAAACTTCAAATAAACTGTTTATTCATGTACCTGAAGATAAAAATCGCCGCGTAAAATGGTTTAAAGCATGCAGAAGAAACGTAAAAGACATTTCTGAAAAAAATACTGCACTTCACGTATGCGAAGATCATTTTAATGTAATAATACTTTAAATTGTTTTATTCGTATCCTTAAAATATTTTAAGGGAAATTTTTGGCCGATTGATATAGATGTGGAAAAATATTATGGCGCCAGAAACAGCCTGCTGCGTCTATTAACATTTCTGTGTATTCTTGGATATATTCCACCCATATATGAGAAAACTCAGAGTTTTCTTTTTTAAATTTGGATCTGCAACACAGAATCAACATTTCCTTTTGTTACATATAAACATCTGCAGCTGAACTTTTGCTTTGTACTTTGCCGTTTGTTAAATAATTAATTAGATACCGCTTTTTCAGACCGAGGACACTTTATTTCAACTATATTCCACAGATATGGCATCTGGAGAAGCTCCAAATATTGGATGTCTTGAATCCAGCTGTAGTCCTATATGACTTAATTTAATTGCAGATCTAACCCGGTTTCAGTCTCCTCATCTCATCAATGTTGCAAGTTACAGCATATTGATTTTTCCTTACATTATGTTCGGGTGTTTTCTTAGCTTTCACTGTGCAAATATTCTTATCTCTTCGAACTTGGACCCATCCTATAGTAGAATATCCATAAGAATACCTTCCAGATCTTTAATTAGTTAATTATACTTATTAATACTTAGAAAAGGCATTTATATATTTTTTGCTACTATAGTCAATACAAACATATTTTTGTGCCTAACGAAACGCTAAACATTCTAAACAGCAATTAACAGTATAAATTTAACAAAAAACACAAGTTGCAGGATATAGTTTTAAGTCAAAGAAAACATACTTTTAAATATTTTATAGTTTTTCACTATTTCTATACTTTAATCTAAAATAGGTACACATTTTTAAGGCGTTTATCACTACATTAGTAGATTTAGGTAAAACAATATTTTATGTTCTATAAGTATCTGAATAATTCACAGATCTAAACTGCTGGCCACTCGAACTTACACATGGAGATTTTTAGGCAAAATTTAAAGTTCAATATTTTCAACAGGAATGCAAATTTTTGAACGCGTCTTGCAGATTTTAAGAGCTAGTTTTTTTTCGGATTAAGCTGAATGACGTATATTTGTCGTAGGACCATAGGTTTATTATATACGGGGTGATCAATGAAGTCATGCAAAAAATCAAAAAGTTTGTATGAGTGAAATTTCCGCAAAAAATTTTTTTGGTCCTTGCAATATGGTTCGTTACTAAGGTAACATCAATATCTCTAGACGTTTTTGTCACTTTTGGGATTAAGGCCCTTAGGTCTTGTACAAACTACTAAACATAAAATTTGGGTAGCAAAATTTTTAAAATGCTATAACTTGACATTGGATTGACGGTTCTTGATGATTTTGACGGATTTGGAATCCTTATCTATAATCTAAGCATTTTATTTGGGGGTTGAAATATACAGCTTGAAATGTACACATTATACCGGGTCGATAATAGACAAAAACGTAGGGTACGACGCGCTCTAAGCTTTGGCATTATTTAAGTTTTTGTAAAAATAAACTCTCACCTCAAGCTGTTTTTGTTTAATGTCCTTCTCACTGTTCTGTCCAAAACTTTCACCCCAGTTTATCGTCTCAAAGAGTCATTCAGTTTTATAGAGTTCTTTGTCCACCCCCATGCCCATATTTATGATCGGCTGTAATTTCTTCGCGACGCGTCAATTTCAAAGTAGGCATTGGAAAAACAAATTTGTTGCTATGGAATTAAAAACTCTTAACATTATTTTAGAAATAATCTGCCACATTTCAATGTTATAATTTTGTAAATTTTAATTAATATGAGGGGTTTAACCACGGCAGAAAGGGAAAATTGCATTCGACTTCTCAACGAAGGAATGTTAAGAAAGCAAATTGCGCGCATTTACAATGTCAGCCGAAAGACAATTTATAATTTGAACCATCGCGTCGAAACTACTGGGTAATCATAATTATGGGCATGGGGGTGGACATGCAAAAAAAAATAAACCAAAGAACCGAAAGAATTTTAATGAGAGAACCTATGCAGAATAGAACAGAGGACTCTAGAAAACTAAATGACTCTTTAAGGCAACAAACTGCGGTGAGAGCTTCAGACAGAACAGTGAGAAGAACATTAAATAAAAACAACTTGAGGTGAGAATTTATTTTTACAAAAACAACATAATGCCAAACATTTTAAATTTAGAACCCTTCGCAGAGCAAAATGTGTGCGGTTATTACAACACCATAGAGCGAATAGGCGGGCATGGGCAAATCGGCATGCGAATTGGGGTAATGCAGAGTGGAGCCATTGTTTATTTTCTGACGAAACAAGATTTAATTCAGTATTTAAAGATAGGACACTTGGCAATTTTCCATTGATATTTGCCGTTTTTTTTTTAGGGATTGCAGGACCCTTTAAATTAGGTTTAGAATTAGAAATTTTGTAAGAATTGACTTTTGGCCGTTGTTAACCAATCTTGTATATTGTAGAATATAATGTAATAAACTTGTTCTTGTCGCTACGTTTTTGTCTATGATCGACCCGGTATAATGTGTAAATTTCAACCTGTATATTTCAACCCCCAAATAAAATGCTTAGATTATGGAAAATCTACGTGAAATGAGGGTTCCAAATCCGTCAAAATCATCAAGAACCGTCAATCCAATGTCAAGTTATAGCATTTTAAAAATTTTGCTACCCAAATTTTATGTTTAGTAGTGTGTACAAGACCTAAGGGCCTTAATCCAAAAGTGACAAAAACGTCTAGAGATATTGATGTTACCTTAGTAACGAACCATATTGCAACGACCAAAAAAATTTTTTGCGGAAATTTCACTAATACAAACTTTTTGATTTTTTGCATGACTTCATTGATCACCCCGTATATAATAATCCTATGGTCCTACGGTAAATATACGTCATGCAGCTTAATCCGAAAAAACTAGCTCTTAAGATCTGCAAGAGGCGTTCAAAAATTTGCATTCCTGTTGAAAATATTGAACTTTAAATCTTGCCCAAAAATCTCTATGTGTAAGTTCGAGTGGCCAGCAGTTTATTTCAATTTTAACGCAAATGATAAAATAAACTGGTATCGGTACCTAACATACATATATTGTACCGACTTACTTGCAAGCTTTAACACCGCGAACTTCACCAAGCGAAAAACTCTCGGAGTTTTTTTTTTTATAAAAGTTGCCACCATAAACATATCCACAGTGGGTAAATTGTCTGAGTGTCCTTTTAAAAAACCTTCATCGGTCATCTTGTAACAATATTTATTTGCTCTGAAACTGAAAATCCAAACAATCACACTAAATTTGTTACCAAACGATTGTCTAATAAATACATTTCCGTACTCTTGGCGTGCTGCCGCTCACGGGTCATGTCTCGACGAACGGTTTGACGTCACAACCAATGGAGTCGCGTAACTAGAATTGTTCAAATTATGCAACCTTTAACAGTTTATATTTAATCCAGGGGATTAAAAAATTATTTTTTTGTGTACTATGGGTCTTTTGATGATATTAGCTTACGTTTAAGAGTGTTATTTTTCAAATTTAATTCTCATGCAAGTTCCCTATTGTTTGAGCTAAAACCTTTAACTATTTGATCATGATACAATAAAAGGAAGGTATGATACCAAGCCGTGTCAAATTGGTCCGCGTTCGCGCAAGACGTCACGCTGTGAGTTATTTTTGACATTTATAAAGCACAATATAGGGTTTACGTTAGTTATAGGCGATTTTATATAAATTGTATCGGCAATATACTTTGCCTCCTGCTTATAATACGAATTTTAAAGTATATGATTTAAAATAATCATGTAAATAAAGGGATAAATTAATTTAAAATAAAAGATATTGGTAAATTGCCGGCCAATTGCGTTCTATGTATTTATTTATGTGAAAAGAAAAGGTAAATAATTTTATAAAATAAATCTATGCCTAATAATTAAGACAATAATTTTTATTTAGAGGCATATTCTAATTAAAATATATACTTACAGAGTCTTCCGAAAATATGTTATAAATAAGAATTTTGTTTGTTCCTATAATTTGGCAAACATTTTTTCCGGTGAATAACATCTGGATGTTTGCAAGGGAAACATGTTTTTTTAGGATGTTTTTTTTTGGGTTTTTTACACTTTAAATAGTAAATTATTAAAAATTATTGTATTTTTGTTATCTCTGATTTTTCAAATTTTAAAAAATCTTAAAATGCCAAAAATTATTCTAAACAAAATAAAATCTAAATTTATGAAATTAGGTAAAACAAGAAATTATTTTTTCAAGAAAATAGACTTTTTTCAATCTCTTTGTTTGTCGTATTTTCTCGATTAAAGTCTGGTGATTCGTTACCGTGGAGATTTTTAGCAATTGTTTGTCACAGTAAACTTTCTTATTGAAGGGAGTTTGTAAAAACATTAAACACATTTGACATTCATGACATGACACATTTGATTTTAATGTTTTAAATTACCTTCATAATTACTTTCGTTAAAATGTCTACAACAGATTCTAGCATTTTTCACATTAAACTTATCTTCTCGCTTGCACAGACGCTTCCAAACACTTTGTGTTTCTTTGTTTTTGAGGAAGCTAAAAACTCTAATATTGGGCATAAAGCCCTTGCATTGATTGTCCACATCACAACCATACACAACACCCATCATTTTCCTTTTAAACTCTTAACATTGATATAAAAACACCCAAAAATAAATTTAAAACACAACGCGATATTAACAAAGACGCGTCTCGTTTACAAAATATGGCGGAATTGCTCACAGCGTGATGTACATGGCCAGGCCTACCTGCGCGGTATAATATCTTCTTTTAGTTGTATCATGCTATTTGATGACAATGTCCCAGATAAAACCAGACCAGATGCGTAAGACTGTCAAATATCGTGTTCAATCATAATGACCTTGAGGCGCGGCACTTAGGCTGCCTGCACCATCGCTTTGCGATAGTGCAGGCGTCTGTTACTATACGGCAGTTACGTTACATTTGAAGAAGACACGGCAGTGGTTGTGATTTAAATTTATAACCTCGGTCCCCGTACTTGATGCCACACGGCCGGACGATCGTCTCGTCAAACCTTGACTCGCCGTCGCATGAAGTATAGGCGACATTGGAGCTTTCGCATCTGGTTTGGTTTTATCTGGGACAATGTCTAAATATAATTGGGCGAAAAATAGCTATTTGTTGGAGGTATGATTCAAATTACAATATATTTTAACGAACAAGAACTACAGTTTAAATAGAAAATCTAAAAATTAAGTGAATAATCCATATATCATTTTAATTAGAATAAACACTTTTCTATAAGACATATAAGGTATTAGAGAAATAATAAAAAATATTAATGTAATGGGCTCTATTGTTGGCTGAAATATTACTTCTATTGCTCGCGGACACTCTTTGGAGGGGTTAAAATTGTGCTGTAGGTATTTGTTTTTTGAATAGTCGTTAAAGCTGGCAGCCTGTTTGTTTATTGCGTTATAGGTACGCCAAAAATATCAGATCTCTTGCAATTCTGGGGACTGGAGTAACTCATTTCAGTGTTTTATGGTAAGTAAAACAAATCCGAAAAGCTTTTCAATAATAAATGTGTTTTTTATTTAGAAATCTCTCTTGGTTAGTATATTATAAGACTGTTTACTCAGCCGATACGAATTGTTAAAAAACTATTTACATTAAATATGATCGCAAGTTTATTGTTGTATTTGTATTTTTTAGACCTGATTTCCACCAAATCTACCTATAAATTTGACACTTGAATGCAGTGGCAAGCGTCAAATTTGTTCCATCTTGCATCCTGTACCCCAAAGAAAATATAATACTGTACCCATCCATACAAGCCAGAAGTTTTGCAAAGAAGCAGATTTTATATTTTGAGCGAAATAAATATACAACGTTTATGGAGTTCGCGTCAAAAACTGGTGTTAATAAAATGTTCTTTTATATTTAACTTTTTACAGAATGTCTAAACCATAATACTAGGTAAATAAAAATTATTTTAAAATAAAACGTGTTTTATTTGTTTTAAATATTAGTATAATTGATGTAATATAAATTATTCATTATATTAAATAAGAGTGCATTGTTCTTAAAAATACACACATGATTGGATTTAAACAAAAATGTTTTTTTTTTCTATTAGAAGTTACATTAAATTAATTACTGTTGTAATTGAAACAATATTAATAAGTACTTCGATTAAATAAGATATTTACTCTTACAAAAAACTTTTACTGAAACCAATGATATACTTATTTTGTATTGAATTCAGCTTAGGGTATTACTGCATCAAATTATTGTTATATTTAAAAGACCTATTAAAAATCAATGAAATCCCTGTATTTCAAGCAATCTTATAACCTATTGGTTAACAATGTTAAACCAATCATTGAAAGAAACCGAATTTGTATTGTGCAATACGGAATAGTGTGTCATTGAGTGAAATGGCATCCAATTCAATATACTCTAGTGTTTTTCTGTGTGGGCTGTTCTTTAGCCACCCTGGATGTAAGCCTGCCTGATAACGAGCTAGGACCTAGCAATCGCGATAGCAGGAGGACACCTGGACCAGATAAAGAGTAGCTCCTTTTCCTCGAGGTTTTTGACGGCCTTAGTGAATGTTTCCATTATTCTCAATATTTATCTACAGACCTAAGGAATTCCATATTGAAACAATGTGTTGCTTATTCTGATAAATACCATCAGTAGGTACTTAAATTAAATCTTAAGTAAAAATTAACTTGGTTACTAGACCTTTTAAGTAGATTATTAGATTTTTAAGAGAAGGAAGCAGGAATTTTAAGACGGCCAAGCATATATTTTGTATATTTTTAAAATATAAATTTCTAATAAACAAATTATTTTATCTTTTCTTTTCTGTACACATTAAATGTCAAAATAAAGAGAGACAATTTTTCCAAGTTCGTGTTTGATCTGAGGTAAATTTCCCTGGGAAGGCTTTACTTTATTCGGTTCATAGTATAGTACAATAATTTATACTTACTTATAGTTAAAATATCTTTATTTTAATTTGTTAAGTGAAATATTTGTAAGCAAGTGAAAACAAGGAAACGCTAAAACATCGTTTTACAAACTCCACAACACTTGTCACGGAAGCACTACTAAAAGTTTCGAGTCTATGAACCATAATTACAAAATTGACTTTTTAGGTGTAGAAATATAATTTATAAGTAAAATGCCCGCCCTTTTTTACCCTAATTTAGCCCCTTCCTTGTACCTGTCGTGCTAAAACCCCGTTCTTCAAGGGACAACATAGATATTCGAGAAAGCATAAAATTCACGACGCTGTGACGTTGACAAATTCATAACATAAATTTACGGACCGTATCTATCGTAATCTACGATACAAATGAGTCTTTGTGAGGAGATAGTAAAGAAGTACGTGTAAATTTTATGCAGTAGGATTTATTGCATTACAATTCTGACATTATTGGTTATTTTTGATTTGATTTAGTAAAGGGAATAGTGGACACAAGCTAATGTGCAATATGTAAAAGGGGAATACCGCCAGTAAATTATATCATACTCTTGTTAGGTACATATGTGACTTGCGGTTGGTGCATCTCATCCCAAGTAAATTTTAATTGAGGTATAAAGTTGCAGATGTTAATAATCTGTCACCGCCAATTTAGAGTTTATATTAGGCTGACACAAATGTGCTTTATTGACTATTGTTGTTACATATATTGTTTGACAAATAGCAATATTTTCTTTTTATATAAAAATTTACAGATTTCTTTTAATTCCCGGCTTGACAAAATTATAGCAACGTCAACAAAAAATTAGTTTTTATTGAGTTAACAAATGACAAATAATTGTATATGTATACTTATCCTCTCTGCTTATCAACGTCTGCACATCTTCGTGACATGGACTCTATTAGTTTTTAAATATAGGACATGTCTATATATTTCCAGGCTTTATCCAGTGCTGTGAAGAGTTCATTGCGATAGGTGTACCTTTTATGCAGTATTTGGTTGTCAACGTAGTCCCAGATGTTTTCTATAGGATTTAAATCTGGTGACTGCGATGGATGATGTACATCAGCATCAAACAGGACACAAAATTAACTTTGATAGCTGCAGACAATTGGCGAACGTCGAAAACTACAAAACTAGAATAATACGAGAAGCCATCGAAATAGAAAAGATCGGTCATCTAAATAAAAGGGACGACGCTCTGCATTTGTCCAGTACATGGATGACAATAGTAAAATGGCAAGCCGAAGCGCATCAACCCGTAACCACATCACAACAAACAGCCAACGAAGCAACGAATGAGGGGGCGGAGCCAACGCCAGCCAACCAGAACCGCTACAACCTTCGGCTCAGGCCATAAATACCGAGAGCCACGACAAAAGTCCATTAGTTTACGACTCGACAGCAACGAGTAAGCATTGATAATGCCAAGTGAGACCTTGGCGAAACGTCTGCCAGATTCCAATAGGAACTTAACAAACGAACGGATATACTCCCGGATCAATATTTCTTCACATTTCTCCATCCGTGAAAGTCTACGTTCAAACATATACATATATATATATATATATATATATATATATATATATATATATATATATATATATATATATATATATATATATATATATATATATATATATATATATATATATATATATATATATATATATATATATATATATATATATATATATATATATATATATATATATATATATATATATAGAAGCGGTGGGTAGTCTTGGCTGACTAGTTGATAAACAAGATTATATTTTTTTGGGGTAACAGCCAGAGGTATTAGGGCTCAATGAATAAGAAGAACTCTAAGAAGCATTTATTCCTTTTTCAAAGCTACAAATATGGAGAACATTAGATATATTATGTATAATAACATTATTACTTATTATTACCTGGGTGTAAGTGAGTTTCAATAAAATGAAAAAAAAAAGCAACTCATCTTCACAGTAATCTTAATGCAGGAATTATTGACTAAATTGTGCAATTACTACAAAATCTTGTTAAAATTTTTTTTTTTTAAAGTGACAATTGTCAATTGTCATAAGATTCTGTTGAGAAGGAGAGTTTTTTACAATGGTGGATTATTTAAATATTACAGGTTGTTAATTAAAAGTAGCAGACAGGTTGCAGTGTGTGTTTATGGTGAGATAATTGTTACTTATTACATAATTTAGTATACATTTTAAAAGAGGAAAAAAGATAAAAATAATATTGAATTTTTATATGTATAATGGTTGTGTACCAGGAGAAATGAAATTGTGCATATTGTTATTCAACATCTGTAATACTAAGAGAGTTATTAGGATTTTGTTTTTTTAAAGTTATTAAATTTGCGTAAATTATGCTAAGATCTGTCACATCTTTATTTTTGTTAACAACCTGTAATATTTAAATAATCCACCATTGTAAAAAACTCTCCTTCTCAACAGAATCTTATGACAATTGACAATTGTCACTTTAAAAAAAATTTTTAACAATATTTTGTAGTAATTGCACAATTTAGTCAATAATTCCTGCATCAAGATTACTGTGAAGATGAGTTGCTTTTTTTCATTTTATTGAAACTCACTTACACCCAGGTAATAATAAGTAATAATGTTATTATACATAATATATCTAATGTACTCCATATTTGTAGCTTTGAAAAAGGAATAAATGCTTCCGAAAGCTTAGCGTAGTAAATAAGAGTTCTTCTTATTCATTGAGCCCTAATACCTCTGGCTGTTACCCCAAAAAAATATAATCTTATATATATATATATATATATATATATATATATATATATATATATATATATATATATATATATATATATATATATATATATATATATATATATCGGCCGAAGAAAATTCCCCATTTTCAATTATATCAAAAATCACTACCCACCCAAAACAACATCGCTATTTAAAGCAACTTACAAATGCCGAACACTCCCAAACCAGGCCAGAATCTTGGAGCTGGAAAAAGAGGCAGAAAATATTAAGTAAGGCGCAAAGAGGAATAACTAATAGAACTTAATTCAGGCAATATCTTCTACTACCGAGGAACAGCAACTGGCAAAACAAGCGGCGTGGGATTTCTAATCAATAAAACTTGGAAAAACAGAATAGTAGATGTTACAAGTGTCTCTGACCGGGTAGCCAGTTTAATCCTACGGCTATCAAAGAGATACACCATACAAATAGTCCAAGCATACGCCCCAATGACCAGCTACTCAGACGAAGTAGTGGAATAATTCTACACTGAAGTTACTCAAGCACCAAACAGCAACAAAAACCAATTCAAGTGCCTGATAGGCGACTTCAATGCAAAAGTAGGAAAACAAAAGGACCAAGAACAACAAGTAGGAAACTTTGGTGGAATGAACGAACGAGGAGAAAGGCTTGTACAATAGGGTGGTCCTTATTTTGGAAAAGTCGCGATTTTTTTTGAGTGCTCCCACTAAATCAAAAGTAGAGGCCTAAAAAATAATTATGACGCAAAAAAAAGTCGAAAAAAAAAATAATAAACCGTCCCCCACTCAGGTTGAATTTGTAATGGGATTTAACATGAGTTTTTAGGTTAAACCAAGCGTTGCGCACTTGATTTTCATCGGTTCAAGGTGAAACTGGGTATCCTTAGGTTTTCGATACCGCTGAATCCAAATATCATGTCAAAAACCGGTTTGGACTCATATAAAAAAAACCTTACAATTTTGGATAATCAAAAAATGACTTTTTATTGACCGCTTTTTTGACAGCTGTCATGAGTCAAAACCGGATTTTGACATGATATTTGGATTCAGCGGTATCGAAAACCTAAGGATACCAAGTTTCACCTTGAACCGATGGAAATCAAGTGCGCAACGCTTGGTTTAACCTAAAAACCGGAAAACCCATGTTAAATCCCATTACAAATTCAACCTGCGTGGGGGACGGTTTATACTTTTTTTTTCGACTTTTTTTGCGTCATGATTATTTTTTCGGCCTCTCCTTTTGATTTAGTGGGAGCATTCAAAAAAATCGGGACTTTTCCAAAATAAGGACCACCCTATTGTACAATACGCACATTATCAGAATATGTCTATAGCAAACACGTTCTTCAAGAAAAACCCAAATAGGAAATGGACTTGGCAAGGCCCAAATGGAACTATCAAAAACCAAATAGACTTCATCCTAACCAACAAGATGAACACGATAAAAGATGTCAGCGTCCTCAACAAATTTCGGATAGGTAGCGACCACAGGCTAATCAGAGCAAGAGTTATACTGAACAGAAAACTCGAAAGACTGAAACGGGTCAGAAAGCCCATGGCAACAGGAGTAGACACAAATAAACACATAGAAAACTCCGATCAATACCAGACACTCCTCAACAATAGACTACAAGACCAGGAAGAAAGCACACATCTCATGGAAACTATCCTAAGCTGTGCCAAAGAAATAGGTGGTCCACGAAAACATAATCAGGACAAGAAGCTATCCGATGAAACTAGGACACTGCTGAGAAAACGAAGGAAAATGAAAGTCACGAACAACGTGTAAAGAATAGAGTACACCGACCTGCGCAAGACAATAAGAAAGAAGATTGCAGAAGGCATCAAAAATTACAGCGAGAAACTAGTAGAAGCTGCAATCGAAAACAGAAAAAGCTACAAGACCGCTAAGAAATCCCTCATCATCGGCAAGAAACAAGTAGTGGCACTAACAAATGACAACACCAGAGTCACAAACAGAGAAGAAATAATAAACCTAGTAACCAAATTCTATAGTGAACTATACAATGGAGATGTTAGAGGTACCCGAAACGACACCACGAATAAATGACAACACCCCAGAAGTTCTCGCGGAAGGAGTAGAGAAGGCGCTTAATAGCATGAAAAATGGTAAAGCAGCAGGGAATGACTGTGTGATGGTCGAACTAATCAAATACGCAGGTAAACGTACATGGCAAAGCCTAGCTAAGATCCACACTAACTGCCTAAGATCAACACATATACCACAAAGTTGGAATAGCGCCAATAGAATTCTAATTCACAAGAAAGGCGGTAAAGAAGACATAAGAAACTATCGACCAATCACTCCACTACCAATAATATACAAGGTATTCACGAAGATCATAAATACCAGAATACACACGCTAGATGCTGCACAACCATGGAAACAGACGGGCTTTAGAAGTGGCAGTACAATCGACCATATTCACATATTAAGGGAGATCATCACATCACACACAGCTGTTGCCAGTTTTTCACTTATGTCGAATATTTTCAGATTGATAAACTATACCTACTACAATACCGCAATTACTGTGGGTTTATATTTGCAATCGTATCTAAATACAACAGGCTAAAACATACAGGGTGTCCGGGAGAACGTGGGAAATCTCCCGGATATGAAAAAAACACGTGAAAAGAATACTACAAGTTCATATAAACTTTTTTCGTATAGGCCTCCTCTTCGGAGATATGGGCTCCCAAAGAGCTCCAATGAAATCACGGTTTTTACACATAATTATTGAACCACCAGGTATATTCCAATTTTATTTTTAATATGATGTATACCAGGTTAGACCCTTCAAATTACTATCCAAGAAAGTGTTGTGAAGTACTGACAGCTGCAGGGACGGACTAGCTGTGACACTCCTGACCCCATTTTTTTTACGCCCTGTATGATAAGAACTTTGGACGACGTTTTTTACATACCTTTAACTATTGACTAAAAATTAAGTACTCTTCATTCATGTCGTTAATCCTAACCGATTTCGAAAAAACATCATATTATTTACATCATGTATTTGGCGTATTTCGATAACAGATACGTTTAATTCTGTGAATTGCAGTTCGACCTAGGTTCGCAAAAAATGTGCGTTTTATTTTATCGGCCCCAAAAACAAAGTATTGTTGTTGCAAACGTTGCTAGGTACGAAAGAAATAAATATCCTGCATTTTAGAGCTTGTCAACTTTCACATCGCTGACACATTGATTCTTTATTTCGATATTAAATTACTGATTTTTGGATTTCGTGGTGAAATTCATTGTGAAATAATTCGAAATATAGAATACACGTTTATTGAGTATGCTGATATGCATCTGATGTATGGTCTTGCATCTTGCAATGCTTTGGAAGCCAGAAGGTTATATCACGACAGATATCCTAATCGTACTCTTCCCGATCAGAAAACATTTCAACGAGTTGACCAACGTCTAAGGGAGAATGGTAGGCGATTGCATTTACTAAGGTAATATTATTAAATTTCTTCATAATTTGAGGAAATTTTGGGAAAAGAAGTACTGATGCTGGTCGGTGAAGAACAGTACGTACGTCGCAGTTAGAGGAAAGTATTTTAAATACTGTATACGACACTCCTTCAACGAGCATTCGAAAATTATCAGCGCAGTTTAATACGTCGAAAACAATAGTACATGAAGTTCTTCAAGAACAGCTGTTATATCCATATCATTTGCAAAAAGTTCATGAACTGATTCCTGAAGATTTTCCCCGTAGAATGCAGTTTGCAAACGGGCCATTGGGTCAGCAACGAAATAATGTAAACATCATTAGCACTATTCTCTTCACGGACGAAGCAGGGTTTACCAAAAATGGTATCATGAATTTACACAACTCACATGTATGGGCTGATGAAAATCCTCATGCAACTATTGTTTCGCATCATCATCAGTTCCAATCAATTAATGTCTGGGCAGGAATCATTGGCAATTTTTTGATTGGACCATTCGTATTGCCGGTACGACTGAATGGACTGAGTAATACGAATGAATGAACTTTATTTGGAATTCCTCCAGAACGCTTTTCACGATTTAGTAGAGCACTTACCACTTGAAATCCGCCGAAACATGTACTACATGCACGATGGAGCACCACCTCATTTCAGCGTTGTGGTGCGGGAGCACCTGAATATCGTCTACCCAAACCGTTGGATAGGTAGGGGAGGACCTATTGCCTGGCCTCCTCGATTTCCCGACCTAACGCCGTTGCATTTTTACCTGTGGGACACCTCAAAACCTTGGTGTATTCTACTCCGGTCGATAGTAGGGAGGAACTTCTACGGAGAATCACGTTTCAGTGTGATCAAATAAGGAGTAATGCTGGGTTATTGTGGCGGGTACAGCAGGCCTCAATTCGTCGTGCCCGCGAGTGTATAAGACTTCACGGAGCCCATGTTGAACCCTCTTACGAAGCTTTTAACTAAGCAGTTAAAGTTTAACGTTTTATTGAAACTATGTTGGCGACAGGGAAAAATTCCTCTTTTTCATATTCAACCCGACAGAAGTTAGGGGACTAACAGTGTAAATAAAATGACTTTTTTTTCGAAAGCGGTTAGGATTAACGACATGAATGAAGAGTACTTAATTTTTAGTCAATAGTTAAAGGTATGTAAAAAACGTCGTCCAAAGTTCTTATCATACAGGGCGTAAAAAAATGGGGTCAGGAGTGTCACAGCTAGTCCGTCCCTGCAGCTGTCAGTACTTCACAACACTTTCTTGGATAGTAATTTGAAGGGTCTAACCTGGTATACATCATATTAAAAAAAAAATTGGAATATACCTGGTGGTTCAATAATTATGTGTAAAAACCGTGATTTCATTGGAGCTCTTTGGGAGCCCATATCTCCGAAGACGAGGCCTATACGAAAAAAGTTTATATGAACTTGTAGTATTCTTTTCACGTGTTTTTTTCATATCCGGGAGATTTCCCACATTTTCCCGGACACCCTGTATACTAAGGATTAATAAAATATACCAGTTTAATATGTGCTTAATAATTCCAATGACTTTTAAGAAATGGTATGTTTTTTGTTATATTATAGAGAAATAAATTTATATATCAAATCCGAATCTACAACTGAATATTATGTTGTTTAAGATTTAACCATCAAACCCAAGCAAGAGGAGACGACACCATTTATTCATAACTAGCCTTTTGGACGTAACTAGAGGGGGTCTTGGGGGCTAAGTCCCCTGAAATATTAAGGAGCCCCCCAAAATATGTACCATATGTATGTAGTTTTAGCTCTGTCAGTAGCAATTCGACCTAAAATCCCCCGAGTAGCCCCCCCGAAAAACCGAAGCTAGTTACGGTTATGGTGTGTAGAACAAAGAGAGAAGAGAGAGAATGCAAAACATCCGACTTCGCGCGCTGCCATTATGGCTTTCAGATCCGTCCGTATTTCACTGAACAAACCTCTAAAAGACATTTTTGGATGAAAATAATCCATTTTTCTGAACATTTGCCACTGATGCATCATTTTTCAAAGTTTATGGATAAACTCCTTTAAAAAAACCAAAACCCCTAAAATTTTACTACGTATATTCGGATCTGTTAAAAACGTTACAGGAAAAATATTGCGCCTTGACAACTGCTTAAATCATGACATGAATGAATGGGACTATGGCACGTGCTACGAAGCGAAAGCGACGTTGCCACTTTCACTATAAATTTCATTACCAAGCAATGAAAATAACATTTATTATCGCGAAAATAACGGGATATTGGTATACCTGATGATATCACCGATATCTATTCAAACTTTTTGAAAATTAACCGAAAAACTAAATAGTTTTATATAATTTATCCCGCTTGGGTTTGCTTGGGTGGGTAGAACGACACAAATATGTTTATCGCCTAATAAGAAATCTGAACTCTGTATTCAATAAAGGACATAAAATGTAATAAAAAGTTACACGAGACACGCAAGTTGTAACTAAATATATAAACAATTAAAGGCAGTTATCGCGAATCAAAACAATTCCAACATATACAACAGAATTGCTTACACTTACGGCATAATTATAACATTTACTGAGTCGGGCAAACTGAACGAAATAACTGAATTTTGCATGACCGTTATGCGTGTTGCATGCAATTCGTTAGCCCTACTTAAGGGCCAATGCTATAAATAAAGGGGTTTGCAGAAATTCCAAAGGTTAAACTGTATAATCTGATTATATGGAAAAAGGTACAGTAAAATTAAATAAAATATGGTCAAGAGGTCAGCTCATAAATAAAAAGCCTTTAGAAATAAATTAGGACAGGAAAGATTATAAATTTAACATGGTCTGAACATATTTTGTGAGGATATAAATATAAGGGTATAAGAAATTATTTAAAAAATAATTATTCAATATAATAATCCATCCCTTCTCAGTTTAAGGGTTGTTTAATTTTGAAGTCGTGATATATGCTTAATTAAAATAAAATACTAAGTTATTAAAGATAAAGTTGCAGACAGGTATTTGCTGCACATACACAGTAAAAAATCCAGTTGATTAACCACAAGAGATGTCTGATTTTATTGGCCGGATTAAATTTTTTGATTTAATTTGTAATTATTTTCTAAATCAGTTTCATAATCTTCGTTATGATTCAAACAAATTACTCATTCTCGATTACTTTAAATCGATACTGATCAAATGCATAAAAAAGACAAACATTTTAAATCATATTTCCTTGTTAAAATAATCACAATAATCAGTATCAATCACCTGCTGACTAAAAAATACTCAAACTTCTAAACCATGCCGCCAACACATGCGCAGTACGCAAGCTTTTAATCACAAGGGAGTACCGATATCCATCCACCCCGCTGCAATCTGCAAAAAGTCCATTTAATCGGCAGTAGGTATGGCGGTTTCTGTGGTAGTGCAATGTGCAATGTGAGGTTATAACGAATGAAGTGGTCAACCTGTTCTAAAATTTTACGAATATTCTTTTAAAAACTTTGTTGTTACATCATGTTGGTGAAATTATGTTTCAAAAACAAAAGAAATACGCAAAATTCTCAAATCTTGAATCCAATCCCTTGGAGGAACTCATGCACCAATGTAAGTTATTTTCCATGTATTTTCAAAGAAAAGATTTGTCATGCCAGGTCTTCATTAGTGTTTTATGTATTTATTTACAGATGAGTAAATAATTTTCGTGTTTTTACTTCATATAATTATTTTCAACTTTTACACTGTAAAAAAAAATTATTAAATTTTAAATCAAATTCAACCCAATTTTGACTAAATCCAGGTCCACGCTTCACCTCCCCGGATTTTTGTTTATGATATGGGACAAACAATTCCCATGCTTTGGGAATTTGCATTACCTATCTTTTATATAATTTCATCTGTTTGTTCTTTAATGTGTTCCCTTTTCTTATGTATTATAGTATTGTCATTTAATAAATAAAATCGACGCCCTAATCAGGTACTTTATAGGGCGGAGAGGGGAAGGGCGGTGCTACTGATGATTGCATATCAATCACATTGGATTTAAGATTTAATAAAAAATGATTAGAGTATTATGGAAATTTAATCATTATGGAAGAAAATTTAAATAAAAATTGATTTAGATGTAATCAGAATTAATTGTTAGGTTAATCAATTTTGAATAAGAAAATTTAATCACAGATCCTTCGATTTAATCAATATGCAGTGTTAATTTTTTCAATCAATCTGGCGTGGACCTGGATTTAGTCAAAATTGGGTTGAATTTGATTTAAAATTTAATCATTTTTTTTTACAGTGTATCAGGTATTTTTATTTCGTGACAGGCATTCCTCTGTGACAGGCATTCCTCTTTGACAGGCATCTTAAATGTCGCACCAGTTGTTTCAAATTCTTTCTTGGCTTTTCTAGGTAGGCAGTAACAGAATTTGTTGTAGTTAACTTATTTTAACACAGTATTTTTGTTGTTGACGGTTCTTCACTTTTTTTAATTTGTTTTAATTTAAAAGTTGAATCAAATAGCCGCTAAGGGGTCATTTTTAATTGTTTCTTGACAAAATGGCGAGAGTATATTTCTGCGAGTACCTGTCCTGCTTGTCGATTGTTACGGTTACGCTATCTAGTTACAGAACACAGAACTAATGTACACATGTACTAATGGCACAGCTTCAGACTTAATATTTTAACGAAGATAATTGCAGTGCCCTCAATACTGAGGGCACTGCAATTATCGGTCCCACGAACAAAAAAAAGATCATCACCAAAATTTGCCAGTTTGGAAAATATCGAAATATAAAAAAAATACGTTTAGCTTAGAGGTTCTCAACCTCTTCTGGACCTTTACAAAAAAAAATTTCAACGCCCCTCTCCCATATAAGTTATTCCAAATATTAAAATATTGTTAGACATTATCTATATTTTATCTATCTATCTATCTATTAAGAATCACAAAGTAGAAATTAATTAAAAAGAACATCAAAAGTAGAAAATGGTTTAATAAAAATTTAAAAATTAGCACAAAAATAGTAATAAAAAAATTAAGAGGTGGTTGAGGCTGGTGGAGTTTTATCAATTTGCAATTTTGTCAACATCAGTCGCAAATCGCCAGGCTCAGTGATCTGCAGCCGTTCCTTTTATTAGAAAGTAAATTTTCTAGTGCATTGAAACCCACGCTCGGCCAAATACTATGAAGAAAATGCAATTACAAATTTCTGTACTATTTCCCACAATCCAGGGTAGAGTGCTGGTATTGATTTTTGAAGCTGAATTTTACTTTTAGTTCTTCGTTGGTTCTGAGTTCTACGAGATCCTCTTATAAATTTGATGATTCTGCTGTGCATGTGCCAAAAGATCTAAATCCCATCTAGGTATATTCATGTCTAAAATATCCAGGAATCGCTCTTTAAAATCAGCATGAAGAACGTCCAAGTGCTGGCAGTAAGTAAGTAAATCTTCCTGCTTTACAGAGACTGCTGATAACGTGAGAAAGTGGCTGTATTCATCTCTACCTAAATTTCGTTTGAACAGAAGAATGTTCCCCATAAAAGCAGCTGTGACGTTTTTTGTTTTAATTAAATTCAACTCATCACCTTGCAATTGTAAATTTACTTCGTTAAATATTTTAAACAGGTCTGTCAAATAAGCGATGTCATTTTTGGGTCTAATCAGGTTTGCTCGCAGTTTTTCGTCTCTGTCTTCAAGGAAATCTAGTACTGAGTCAAATAGATTGTAAAAACGATTCGAATCAAAAGTACCTTTTGAGACCCAACAAACTTCTGTTGCAGGAGCAAGCGATAATAATCCTCATAATGTACACTACAAAGTTGGCCAAATGGTCTGTCACTCAATGAATTGCTTCTAATCTTATTGCAGGCGTTTCCATTCATATTTTTTTGGCATTTTTAAGAAAATTAAATATGGTGATCACGGCAGAACAAAAAGCTTTTATGATCGAAAGTTACTTTAGAAATGGCAGAAGGGTAGATGGCCAGTGGGTTTATTCAACACGGGACCCCATTCAGGATTTTCAAATAGAATTTTCACACAGTCATGGATTTCGACGAGTTCCTCCAGGTTTTGACTAGATCTGTGACTTTGTTTAGAGAAAGGGGAAGTGTGAATAGAAGGGAAGGCAGTGGGAGACCCAAAGTTCGCACTGCGCAAAAAGTAGAAAACCTAAGGCAAATTGTTAATGTACACCCACAAACCCTTATTCGGTGTTTAAGTCAGCAAGTAAATGTATTATTCTATGGAATCTGCAATACAATCCTGAAATGTGACCTGTATATGCACGCTTATCACCTAAGCTGTCCAAGAATTGTTACCAAACGACAAGCCGCAGCGGATGCAATTTTCAGAGTGGTTTATGGGTAATTTGCATAATAACTAAAACGTATTTGAAACAACATTTTTTACTGACGATGCATGGTTTTACCTCTCTGGTTATGTAAATTCTCAACAAATGAAAAGGAGGAGTTCTGAAAATCCACATTTCTTTATAGAAGAAGCCTTTGCATTCAAAGTAAGTTGGCGTGTGGGCGGCCATATCGAAAAGAAGGTTAATTGGATCGATTTTTTTTAAAGGACTCTCAATTCGGCGCGATACCGTAATGAAATTTTAGAAAATTTTGTAAATGCAATAGACGATGAAGAGATGCGACAAGGCTACTTCCAGCAGGACGGCGCACCAATTCACGTAACTCTTGATATTTTAATTTTTTTGGAAGAATTTTTCGAAGACAGAATCATTAGTCTTAATATGCCAGTTAGGTGGCCACCACGGTCCTGTAACCTCACGCAGTGCGACTTTTTTATGGTCACACATTAAAAACTGTTGTGTTCATAACCCCTTGTGAAAATTTAGAAGACCTACGGGCTAGAATTACAAATTTCAGGAGATTAACAACTCCCCCCAAGTGCTTACCAATGTTTGTGATGCTGTAAAAAGAAGAATGAGAATATATTTGGAAGTCCCTCGACATGTCTCTCATTTAGTTCAAATTTATAGTTTTTAGGTTCTTTGTTGTATATGATTCTTTAATTCTGTGTTATGCAATGATAACGACAATAATGTAATTTTCTTAAAAATAAAAACTTCAGAACTTGACAGTTTTATTTTTCATTCACCTATAACTTTTACCTATCTTACCTTTCAAGAGTAATAATTCAAGACATGTGTGACTGATTCCACGGCATACTTTGGGGACTTTTTTTATCTTACGTTACATTGTGCTTGTGTAGGACAAACAACGAGAGCTATAACTCCGTCTTCGCGCGCCACCATTATGATTTTCCGAATTCCACCGAGCAAACCTGTGAAAAGTCAGCTCCGGATGAAAAGGATTCATTATCCACACAGTGACGCACTACTGTTAAAGTTTATGGGAAAACTCCTTTTGGGAAAAACTAAAAATTACTCAAAATTTCACTACAATACGTATATTTCGACCTATCAAAAATGCTATACAAAAATTTTAACGCCTTGACAACTGTTTAAGGAGTTTAAGCTATGGACAATGGCACGTATATTGGTATAATCTATTAATCCTTAGTCATATGCTTTAGCCTGTGGTGTTTACAATTATCACAGACATTATCTACAGTAATTGCATTATATTAGTGGAGTTGGAGTTAATCAATCTGAAAATATGCCACATATCCAATGATCCATAGATCATTGACAGGATCATTGACAACCGAAAGACTCGCGACAGCCGTTTTCAAAAAGTAGATGGGGGAACATATAGTTGGCCAGATAAAGAGTAACCCTGGAATCTGTGATTGCCCTAAAATGTAAATTATGGCATCTCCTCCCTGTTTCTAAATTTATGAGTATTACAGTAGCAACAAAACCATTTTTTATGCGGACGATCAGGAGTAATAATGCTGAAAGCTTCCTGCAAACCCGAGCAAACTCTAGCAAGAATTAAGTAATTACTAAATGCCACGAATTTTTGTGTAATACGGTCAAACTTTCAAGCGTCGCTGAATCAAAATCGTATATTCCGACCTGCTTGAAACGTTGCACACAAAACGTTACGCCTTGACAAATCTTTAAACCATCAATAAAGCAGACGACGCCACGTGCTCTGGTGTAAAAGCAACATATTGCTCCTATTACCGTAGTTTCATTTTAGTTTCCAATTTTAAACGTAGAACAAAGCGAAATAATAACAAATAGACGTGTAACGGTAAAAATAATTGCTGAAAAACAAATTGGATTGTTCAATGTAGGCCATTTTGTGTATTATATTATAACTCAACAGTGTAAAGTATATTTTTTCATTCTAGTTTTGATTGAATTTCAACGAAAAACGATATTAGTTGGAAAAATTAAATAACACTGTTTCATTTTACCTAAAAAAGTTGGAAAAGCGAAATAAAATTATACACATTCACTATATTACGAACCAGAATTTAATTCTATGTATATAAACGAATTATGAAAATATAGTGCAGGTTAATTTAATAAAAAATTGTACAGGGACCTCGTTTAAATCTGAATCTCTGTGAAAGTAGTTGATTTTAGAAGTTTTTCTTTATGTACGCATTGAATCTGTAATGTCCCCTACTTGTTCTTTAAACTAATTAAGATAAATAAGCTGATTGCGATTGAGAATCAAAACTTGTTTAGGTACCGTAGTAGGCAAGTAATTTCTTGAGGGGTCCGGATACTTTTCAAAAATTTTATCGAGGTCCAGAAGAAAACTTTAAATGGACCGCAGCTAATCTTGGTTTCTCAAGAAGGAACGTGGCTTATATAAACTCATATTATTAGTTTTCAATTTTTATTTTTGCTATTAAAAATAATATAAGATAGATAGGCATTTGTCCATGCAAATTAATTAAGATTTTTTGGCGGTCCAGTTTTCTATCTTCAGCGATCCGGATCCGGACAGCGGTCCGCCAGTTGCCGACCATCGGTTTAGGATGTGGGTGCTAATTAAAAAAAAAGTAATTTTTAAAAAATTAAAATGCCCAGTATAATAACATAATTCCACCTCACTCATTTTGGCGTTGTTTTTTGAGAATCTACACATCTGGAAATATTTTCTACGAGTGTAGTAAAATAGAACAGCAAACAGTAACAAAGTTATTCGCAAAAGAAAAATGTGAGCACCTTTTTTGACCCACCGTGTATATCTGTTGCTAGATAAAATACAACTTTAATGAAATAAATCTAATAACGAAATAGACTGAATAGAATTTAAGTTTTTCTATCCGCCTTTAATTTTAATTAAACTAGGTACTATCCACAATCACCCAAATGAAAGTTATTAAAGCTTGCTTGTATTTGAATGAACTTTTCAGCGACTTTAATGAGGTTTCTTACAATAACAATGAATTATATCGAGGAAAGTTTTCTGAAATTGCAAACGTAATAAAGTCTTTCTTAGTAGTGTAATAAATTTGGTACGTAAACACTTTTGCTTGATATAAAAATATATTGCTTATCATAAAAACTCCAATACTTAGAAAAATGCACCTGCATTGAAATTTTGTATAACCTAAGATGTCAGCGACATGCTCATATTTTTCTTCGTTTGAATAATGTTCCATAATTTTTATTAAAAAAAACTACAATTACACAACTCCTCAAAAACACAAAATTTTCACTTCAAAGATATTAGATAAAAGTTCATATTCGCCAAATGCATATACGTATTACTACTTTAAAGCGAACGACGAAAAAATATTGAAGCATGACGTAGCCTTTGGAAACAATTGCTAACCAGTCACGTGATGTCCTGAACATCCCTCATAAATCACCACGTGATTTGGCCAGCCAATGAACTCAATACTACGTACCGTCCGCTTCTCAAAACACCAAATACGACAACATGTCCGCTCGCGCCTATCCTGTCATATTCAAAAGTTCCAATTTGAATCTGACAAGCCTTCGATTTCGCCGTAGCATTATTTTGTGAATATTTCTTTTAATTTATAATAAACCAGGAAGTACAAATTATTATATACTTTAAAGTACAATATCGAAACAGAGTTAATAATATTTTAGATAGAAAATGAGATCTTGTTTCGCATGTCGACGGTCAGTTGAGAAAGACAAAGTGATTTTGCATAGATAGGTAATTAATTATTTAAGAAGATTTTGATTCTAATTATAATGTATTATACCTATATAAATTAATGATTACAATAAATTATACTTACGTATTTTGAGTTTTAATTCGAACTTAAATAATGTGCTTTTTTTAGATTTACAAACGATGCCTCGCTTTATTTTCATAATGTTCTTACCCGTTTTGCCCCAAAATCTCAAAGTAAAACTTAAAAATGATGTATTCACTCTTCAGTTTACATTCTTGTGAAGAATATCCGCCGCTAAAACTACAAGTAATTTCTTCACTTCTTGCTGCTTAAAACTGGCATTATCGGCACATTAGCTACGACATTATCGTAAATAGTATAATTAACTTTTAATCCACTCTTCACAAATACAAACACATTAATCTTTACTTTTGAAAGGTAAAAAGACGACAAGGAAACCGACAAGATCACATTTTAAACTGCTGCCAGAACTGAGAGTGACAGTTCCGTCAAAACTTCAAAAGTGCTGAGACATCACGCGTTACAAAACCAATGAAAAGCAGATTTTATCTTTGCTTCAAATTTTAACAACGGGTAGATTGGATGCTAGCAATATAGTAGTAATACGTATATGACTAAACGATTCCATTAACCTAATCTGTCATTTGGCAAGTATCTATAATTTATTTAAACAAGTGCCCGTCACAGCCTACTTATACAGTTTAGACAGCTGAAAATTAGAATAGGTTACGGAGATTGAAAATAAAATAGTTTCAAATAAGATTAATTTGCACTTATTATTATTGATGATGAGTTTTTGAGTTCGAAACGTGTTATTAATACTAGGTGTGATACGTCGTTGAATTTGAAATGAGGGGGGGAATTTAAAAATAATAAAATAAAATTTTCCGACTATTTAAAAAACCAATGTTGAATATGGTTGTGAAAAAATTACACCAACTTCAAGGAGAAAAATGGAAATTAGAATGTAAACTTCATTTTGACGTATCTCAGAAAAAAATAAAATCGAAATCGCGAAAATTCGATTTGCCCAAATATCTTCGGAACGATTCGGAGTTCTTTAAATGTGAAAACACAGAATTTAGTAGGGTGCAACTTTCATCTAATTTAACCATCTCTATATCTTCTATGGTTTATGAGATCCCTGTAGAGTGCATTCTTATCCGGGATACCCTGTATATGTATGTGTGTGTTATGAAATTCACTGCATATTGAAACCGGTGAATTCTGGTTCTGGTAAAGATTCAGATTAAAGAAAAATGTTCATAATTGGTGCTTCGCAATAATAAGGTGGTAATCGCCTTAAACTTTCTCTAACTAGCGGTACCCGCCACTGGCAAGAAACACATGATACCGAATAAGTTTTGTTAATTCTATCAATAATTTTTTTATGTAACAAGTCGGCATAAGAAATAATGGCATTGTTACTTTTGTAGTAAAATACCTTTAAAATAATACACAAATATCTAACAAATACCAATATACCAAAAAATACAGTAAAGCCACTATATTATGCAAGAAAACAACGCTTGACAAATAATTAACACAAGAAAACTTCCAATAACGAATTAAATACCATACTTTAAAGATTCCATGGTAAAACTAGGTAATGTTTTTGATACTTTTAAGGTAGAATCTCTGTAAAAATTACTTCCTCTACAAAGATTTTTACATTAAACTTAACACACTCATGCACCACTAACAAGATAGTAAGTATAGCCACTAATGAAAAAAACCTTCCACTAACTAATTAAATAGAATGCTTAAAATAATTCACGGTATTTTTTACCATGACTATTGAAAAACTGAAAACTAACGGACATATTCTCCAACGCTAGTCCGGTCTAACTTGACAACCAAAAGTTTTAAACTGACAAGTGTAAGAATAAGACAACTAAGTTTTGTACTGTAAATTTGTTTCAGAGCTTTGTCGAAAATTTTTTAAGAAAAGGGCAATTTTAGTACGTACTTTCGACAATAATAGAACTAAATTCACTATAGCAACCCGCTCCAAGATAAAAAATCATTTGGAAACCGAGCAAGTCGCTAAAATATCAGAATAATTCATAAATTTTTAATGACGACTTACTAACAATGACAGAACAAAAACCTGTCAAAACATAACTGATCAACTAAAAGATCTTAATTTAAACCAGTCCTAAATCTTAAACCTTCTTAGTGAATCTGAACGTAAAATTGTATTTATTTATCAAAAATTATACAAAGCCCAGTTTTAATGAACAGCCTATAAGATATTCGCGACAAAGCATAGGCAACCCATAATAAAACTTCATAGTGAGATTTTCCATAAACGTTCCGTTTTTGTAATGAATGTTATAAAACTTAACGGCGGGGGAGGGGAGGAGCGGGTTAGAATTTCTTTAAAATTGTTAAATAATTAAACATTTTTGGGGTTATTGAGGTCAGAAAATCTAATATAACGTGGCCATTACAAATTTAAAAAGGGGGAGACAAGATGAAAGGATAAGGAGGGGGCGGAAGAATAGGTGAACTAAAAAGAAAAAGCATTTTCATAAAAATGAACAAAATTAAGTTGACCATTAACTGCAAGTAGAGGGATATGATGCTCCCCGAGTCTCCGCATGCGCAGTAGGGTCGACCTTGAACGCCCAGGTGTGCTATTGTTATTTGGCCTTGATATGCGCAGGTGTTATTCCAAGGTCAAGGTCAAGAACTTGGCCTTGAACGCGAGCAGATGTTTCTTTGTTTGGTGATGACCAGGTGTACGATGCTTATTTCAAGGTTACATTTGCGGTGCATATTTTCAATGAATGCGAGCAGCTGTTTCTTTGTTTGGTGATGACCAGGTGTACGACGCTTATTTCAAGGTTACATTTGCTTGGCCTTGAACGCGAGCAGATGTTTCTTTGTTTGGTGATGACCAGGTGGACGACGCTTATTTCAAGGTTACATTTATGATGTTAGTTTACCTTGAGTTATTACTGGGGTGTAACATGTTTTGGTATTACGGTCGAGTGGGTTGGGTCTAAATGTGGATCGGTATATATGAGGGTAGGGGGGGTTAAATTTTAGTATAGAACATTGTGTTGAGTAAAACGGTTCAAGCAAGTTAATTTGAAAGTCATGGCGTACGTGTGTGAAAATTGTGGTAAATCATTTACTCGGAGTTATAATATGTTACGACATAAACGAGAATCGTGCGTAGCACGATTTGAAAATATGCATGGTGGAAAACAGCGAAAAGTTGACGATGGGGCATCAACATCCGAGGTGCGTACTTGCACTTGCTGCAATATAACCATACCAGCAAATCGAATGGCAGGTCATCAAAGAACAATACACCATAAAAGTAATGCATGTTCACCAATATCAGCTGGTGTTGAGCTAGTGTCCAGTGCTTTTAGAAATAGGATTGCCACATACCGTATATCAAGTGATAATGAACATACTGACTATTCATTATTTTTTGATGAAATTAAAGCAAGAGTGTTAGAGGTAGTAAGTGACCTAGTAAGAGTGCGTTGTGCTTTGAAAGTTAATATGGTGGTTGTTGGTCGGTATCTTTTACCAACACAAGATAATATGTACAGTGACAAGTCATTTAATACACGCAATGAAATTGTCACTTCAGGAAGCGATTTGGAAGAAATATATCAATCATTAGTGGAAGCCATGAAGACTCAATCGACTGAGTTTCAGGAAAAAGATTCAGGTATGTTATAAATTAACGACTAAAAATAAAATAAATACTTATGTCATTCTTTTTTGTTTTCGTAGGTTGGGCTCTGGAAAAAATTCTATACCTGGAAGTAAATGTCAACGAGTATAAACCTTTTGGTGGATCTTCATATATAAAGTTACCCCGATTCATCGAATTGAAAAAAGCCATCATCAATGTGTTTAATCAAGATGAGTGTTGTTTTGCGTGGTCAATCGTGTCTGCTTTGTGCCCCACCACTAGAATGGCATCACAGATTCAATCTTATCCACACTATTCAAGAGTGCTGAATTTTACAGGTATAGACTTTCCAGTAAAGTTGCGTGATATATCAAAATTTGAAGAAATGAATAATATTTCAGTTAACGTTTATGGTTTGCAAAAAAATTTCGAAAATAATATGTTAAAGTACGAAGTTGTCGGTCCATTAAGGTATTCGGGTAGAAAACTTAACAGACATGTCAACGTGTTGTTAATAACAAAGGATTGTAGTATTAAAGATGATGATGAACATATTTGTGATACGCGTTGTTCTAAAAGTCATTATTGTTGGATAAAAGACTTATCGAAATTATGTTCCAGTCAAATTACATCACGTAGAGATAAAATGTATTTTTGTGATGGTTGTTTGATATATTTTAGTTCACCATCATCTTTGATATCACACCAAAAAAATGACTGTAACCACAAATATTCATTAACACCATCACTAAATTTAAAAATAGATAAATTTGGAAGGAGTGTAAGTGAAAATATATTAAAATTTGACAACATAGAAAAGCAAATGCGTGTACCGTTTGTCGTTTACGCGGATTTTGAATCGGTGCTTAAACCACTGGATACAGTGGAACCGAATCCCACAAATTCTTACTTAGTCAAAAGCATCAAACATGAACCGTATTCTTTTGCGTATTTAATTAAGTGCTCCTTTGACGATTCGATTTCAAAATTTGAGCTCTACCGGGGAAACGACGCAGCCCAGGTTTTCGTTTCTCGACTTGAAAGTGATTTAAGATCTCTTTACAATACATACTTAAGAGATATAAAAGCAATGGAAACTTTAACGGCTGACCAAATAGCGGAGTTCAATAATGCCACAAAATGTGGTATATGTGAACGACCTTTTGAAAATAATAATTGTAAAGTAAAGGACCACTGTCACATAACTGGGAAAAAAAGACCTGGTGCTGCTCATTCGATTTGCAATTTAAATTATAAGTTACCCAATTTTATTCCAATTATATTTCATAACTTGAGCGGGTACGATTGCCACATGTTTATTAAAGAGTTGTGTCGTCACGGAGACAAGATCGATGTTTTAGCTCAAAGCAAGGAAAAGTATATTTCGTTTACGAAAAGTATTTACGTTCACGATTATGTCGATAATAAAAGTGGGACAATAAAGAAAAAATATTTGAAATTGCGGTTCATCGATAGTTTTAAATTTCTATCAACATCACTGGAAAATTTGGGTAATGGATTAGCTGTGGGTAGTTTCAGGGAAACAGGAAAATATTTTTCTGATAATGAGCAGTTTAATTTAATGCGTAAAAAAGGTGTTTTTCCCTATAGTTTTGTCGATTCAATAGACAAAATGAACCATCCAACTTTACCCACAAAAAATCAGTTTTATGATAGTTTGTCAGAGGAGCACATTAGCGATGAAGATTATGATAGAGCTAAAAAGGTGTGGGACACATTTAATTGTAAGAATTTGGGGGACTATTCGGATTTATATTTGAAATCTGATGTTTTATTATTAACCGATGTTTTTGAACAGTTTCGCGATACTTGTTTACAAACGTATAAACTGGATCCAGCACAGTACCATACCCTTCCAAGTTATTCGTTTGATTGTATGTTGCGTATTTCTAAGGTAGAGTTAGAGCTATTGACCGATATCGACACGGTTCATTTTTTCAAAAAAGGTATTCGAGGCGGTATAAGTCAGTGTTCAGAAAGGATGCACGCTGCCAACAACATATATGTACCAAACTACGATCCTAACGAGCCATCATCTTTCATTGTTTATCTTGATGCAACAAATCTGTACGGTCATAGTATGTCGCAAGCATTACCATTTGGCGGCTTTAGATGGTTATCAGAGCATGAAATTTTAAATTTAAATATTATGGATGTGGACGATAATGGTCCAGAAGGATACGTTTTGGAAGTTGACGTTCATTATCCGGATACGCTATATGATGATCATTCCGACTTACCCTTTTTAGTTGAAAATATTGTACCACCCACGGAATCGGCAAAATTTTCAAAGTTAATTCCGAATTTAAACGATAAAAAGAAATACATCATTCATTACCGAACATTAAAACAAGCAATCAATAACGGCCTAATGGTAATGCAAACACACAGAATTTTAAAATTTAATCAATCCCCCTGGTTAAAGACATATATCGACTTAAATACAGATTTGCGCAATAGGGCAACAACAAAGTTTGGTAAAGACACTTTTAAATTAATCATTAATGCTGTTTTCGGCAAGACCATGGAAAATGTGGAGAATCGTAATGATATAAAACTAGTCACCCGATGGGAAAATGACAGGAATAAAATTGGGGCACGAGCATTAATTTCTCGTCCTTATTTTAAAAGTTCAACGGTTTTTAATAAAGAATTCGTTGCCATTCATATGGATCGATTAAAGGTAACTTATAATAAACCAATTTATATCGGATTTTCCATACTGGACATGTCGAAAACAGTAATTTATGATTTTTTCTACTCATTCATTAAAGCAAAATTTGGCAAAAATGCTTCTTTACTGTATACAGACACAGATTCGTTAATATTAAAAGTTTACACCGAAAATTTTTATCGTATAATTGCAGAAAATCCGGATAAATTCGATACATCCAATTATACCGAAGGAAATATTTTTAACATAAAAAAAAGCCAGTCAGTAGTAGGTAGAATGAAGGATGAATTTCCAGGTGATCCAATAATAAGTTTTTATGGTACCGGAGCCAAAGCTTATTACATAAACTCAATCAGTAGCGAAATTAAAAAAGCGAAAGGTATAAAAAAACGTGTAATTGAAAAACAGCTTCACCTGGAAGATTATCGGAATATCGTAGAACGTGGTGGTCAGATATTTCGAAAAATGAAAACCTTTCGAAGTTATAAACACGACGTTTATACCGAAATAATTAATAAAGTTGCTTTATGTCACCACGACGATAAACGTTATATTATACCATCAACAACAAAAACTCTACCTTGGGGACACCCAGACATAAAGTTTTACGAAACAAACCCTGAAGATAACCTAAATATGTTAATACAAGCTATGCAAAGTTTTTTACCCGAAAATATTAGTTATAATTAGAAAAATGTTGGAAAGTCTATGTTTTAGAAAAATAAAAAAATATTAACTCCAATGTCACGTAGTTTTATTAACCACTATAGTAATAGCAATAGTTGAAATTTTATAACGCAGGATAGGAAAATACATAGATAATTGTTTCAATAATATGTTGTTTTATTTTACAATATAGTAATAAAGTTACAAAAATAAAAATTAATTAATGTCTGGCTTGTAAACTTCTCGAAGCATCCATTGTCTTCTCAACATATCAGATCTGCTAATCGGCCCTCGTCGACACATCAGCGTTCCACAGTAATGACACTTAACAATCCTTACTCTCAACAATTCAATATAACTGTAAGATTGCATGTGGTCAGTCCAAATATATACTTCTCTTTTACAATTATAGCAAACAGCAGAAATTATTATTTGTGCTCCCGAAAAAGTCTCAGCTGGACGACTGTTATCTTGATCTGCGGGCAACATTATAGTTTCTGATAATAGGCATCGAAGGAAAGAGAGTGTCTATAAATATGGGTTGTCTGGGTCATATAACCTTGAGAGCACAAACAATAACAGAAGTAAGGACACACGATTACCTTGAAAATATGTCCTTGAATCGCTGTTTAGCCGTAGAACGCAACCTTGTAAGTTGAATTAACTTGTTTGGCCTCTAAAGCATCAACCGTCAGATAGGGTGGGGGAGTTTATGGTGGGGTGATAAGTATAAATTTGGTTTGCTAGGCAGAGCATTTCATAGTTCGCTAGAACAGTTCGCCAAGTAAATACATTCGTCAGTTAAGTGCAGTGAGTTAGTTAGAAAAATGAATTCCGGTAGTGAGTCGTTGTTAAATGCGTTTAACTTGGATGGAAGTATCCAAGCAGAGTTGATGGGGCAGGACGTTATTGACCTGCTGACCCCGGGTGTGTTTGACGAGTGGCACAATGACGACGTGCTAAACACTGCGTTTGTGGAAGAAGAGAATGTGGGTGAAAAAAAAGTATCTTCGGCGGTTGATTACGTCAACAACTGGACGGAGAAGGACGGCGGGCGCATCAATATCATAAGTGATGTGGTGGTAAAGAAGGCGAGGCGGCAACCCACTACGAAGTTGGAAAAGCTGCTGAAATTGCCAAAGACAGCCGGCAACAATAAAAGTCAATTTTATGCAGCTATGGAGGGTGAACAGAAGAAGAAGAAGAAATTCGTGTTCAAGCGACCAACAGTGCCAGTTCAATACCCCGATTTTTTGGAGACGTCACAACCACCGAAGCCTCTGTCACCGGTCGTCATCATTAATGAAGGCCCAAACTCGACAACGCCCGAGCCGCCGAAGTCCATGCCTCCGATTGTGTTGGTGGCCGACGCTGACGAAAAATCGCCGATCGCGAGTGCGCCGATATCGCCAATAGTTGGGCGTGGAATGTGCCGCAAACCATTAAAGAAGCGGTGCAAGCGGCTATTCGAGGCGGTTAGTCAACCCCGTCAACCTGCTGCTGCTTCTTCTGCAGAAGTGCCGATACCGGACTGGATGGAAGAGTTTTCTCCAAGCCAGAAGTGTGCCTTCTCCGTGGCTTTTAGTGCGAGGCAAAAACTAGTTGATGAACTAAAAAAGAACGATAGTGATGTGGCGCAATACGAGAGACAGATTAAGGAACTGCAGGCGAAAATTGAACAGTGTAAAAGTGAAGGGGAAGTGTGTAGAAAAAGACTTAAGTTATTGGACAATTTTCCATATAATTAATTTTAGAATTTTATTGTAAATATAGAGTTAAGTTATTTTTGTAATAGTGTTGTATATATAAGTAAAATAAAATGTTTTTGTATATATGATAATAAAAAGTTAAATGAAACAATATTTTTTATTTCTAAAATAAGTATGCGAAAGTTACACAAAATAAAATAAAAATGCAAAATAGAAAAAAGAATAGACGAAAAAATGTAGGGCCGTAACTTTAGGTGTGTAATCATTAGATGCACACAACTTAAGTATGCGATAAAGTGTTATGTCTGTGAAGAGAGGCTACCCGTTACAATGCCTGAGAACATGCATCTTATTTGTAATAAAATGTGAATTTTACTGCAAGTAAGATAATAGACCAAACTCTCGGCATTTTCACGAGAACTTACTAGAAATTTAGCTAGTTCTAACGTATGGTAAGAACGTACATGTCTTTATAGAGTAACACAATATTTTCCAAAAGAAATTAATTCTTGAGAAATATCATGTTACTTGGGATGTGACATGAATCAACTACAAACTACGATCAAATATTTTGTAGCCCTGAAAAGGGCTGATTTTGTCGGGGTAGGTCGGGGAGGGCATGGTTCCGGGATCAGTTGGTGGAATCAGCTGGACCATCATCATCCTGATGGTCCGTGATCCACCAAGTGGATGAATCGGCCGGACCGTCATGACCTTCCGGCGGCGGTGGTGGCACCCAATCAGTGCTGGAGTCTGGCTCCATGTCTTCAGCCGACAACTCCCCATTTTGCCAATCCATGTTTGGCAATTCCAGACCCACATCTGCTTCTTCGACCGCCCGCTCATCTTCCCAGGCATTAAACATATCTTCTGCCTCGATGTCTAGAAGTCGTTCGATGTCCAAGAGTAGGTCATCCATATCGACATCATTCATGTCAACGGTATCATCGCTAAAAACCGATGAACCGCGACTCAATGGTCTTTCGAAATCCATAGTTATATCTTCGTACTTTAAGATTTAAAAATGAAGTGATTCTGTGACCCGCTCGTAACCGTTTAAATAGAGATAATCTACCCCCTCCACCACTCCATCCCCACCTTTCCACCGCCAACAAACTAGAGTTTATTATACAAATGCCCTCCATCCAAAAATGATACTGGCGGACTTCACTGTCGAAAACTGCTTTTAGTTCTCAAAAATGGTGTAATTGTGTTGTGGAAATGTGACCGACAAAGAAACTTATGCTCGATCCGTCTGGACTTACATAATTTCTATCTAATGTCACAGATGCCGTGGCATTAGATAAATACAAGTAAGATCAAAATATCCTGTACAGATGCCGTGGCATTAGATAAATACAAGTAAGATCAAAATATCCTGTCATCCTGAAAAGGACGGATTTTGCAAGGAAAATTATAGTCGATCCGACTGGACTTATATAATTTTCTACCTAACACCACATGTACTATGGCATTAGGTAACTAAAACTACGATGAAACATTCTGTGGCCCTGAAAAGGACCGTTTTTCAAGGGATAAAATCTTATTTGTAATCAGGCTCGATTACAAATAAGGCACGCACTCTTATGTTGTAGAGTACCAAGAGCTACTCCACAACCTTTACAGTTCGGTATGTGCGCGCGACTACCGAAATCTTGGGTTACATGACCACTGAAGAATTGGTCACCAGCCGACTTGTTTTCCAAGTCGGCATAGCAGCCAATACACCAGCCGTCATCACCCACCTTCACCAGGTTTAAGATCTTGCACACCCGGCGGGATCGGACGGGGAAAACTTTCCTCTGTCTAAGTGCCCAATTATCCAAATTCCTAGGAGTATCATCGCTTAAGTATCCATCATCATCTGATGATGCCATGTTGAGATGAGCGAATGTAATGAAGTAAGCAGTCGACTCGAGCTGCTTTTAAAGACCTCAGCTTCCCCCACCCTTGCTAAAAATACAGGAGGGGATGATGGTGCGATTCTATGACGACTACCAAGATATGATAGAACCCTTAGGAGATGACAAACTTAAACGCTGAAGGGTGTTTTACGTGCAAAGATATAAGAAAAAGAAATATATAAAATTCAGTTTTGGAAGGTCTAAAATTGCACCAAAGACCCCCAAAGACCCCCAAAAACCTCGAAAAATCCCGGGGCCCCCAAAGCCCCTGGCGGGGGTTTGGGGGCCTCGCCCCCGAACCCCGGAATAACAGTCAAGTTGTACAATTCACATTAGTTTGGACCTGACTATCTTTTCATAGTTCCCTGTTTTCCCTAAAATACATACCTACTCCCTAGGTCTTTTTTTGACCGACCTCTTATTACTTTTAATGACTCAAATCACTCGGGTCTTATTTAAAAACGATTATGCCACCCATCCCTCATGCCTTCGCCCTATTCCCCACAGCTTCCCTATACTACCCCTTTGAATTAATTAGAAATCTGAAAAATGTCTTTTTCAATTTTTCCAAATTAAATATTGAAAAGTCATTTCCAATCACAAAAAGTTTACTCTAAAATATTTTCCTATAACTTTTTTCGATCTGAGCTACACTTCTCCCGTTATTCATGAGCAAACCCAATCAAACCCCATAATTCTTGAAATTTTGATTAGTCTGATCATTTTGATCATAAAAAGTTTTATGTCAAATGTTCTGAAATGTCCTTGAACTATCAAATAATAATAATATTAATAACAAAATTCTTATTATTTGTATTGGCTAAACAAACCCAAGCAAACCTGAGCAAACCCACAAGTTATGTGCTTGTTGTCATTGCTTTGATCCGAAATAAAAATATTTTTGTTATATAAGGGTTAATGTGGTTGCTTTTTTTGTTAAAAATATACAAAAATAAAAATCTTAGTGGGTCGACAAATATCGATTTTTAGTTCCAAAAATATACGTCTCGGAAATAACTAAATGGATACAATTTTTAAGTTAGAAAAATAACAATTTTAACGGATCTTGGACCTTTAACTTAAAATAAGTTTTAGACACTTCTAGGTAAATTATCGAAAAGAGTTATGCAAAAATGCCAACGTCTATTTTTAAACGTCCTGAAAATGTCATCCTTGGTCATCTTTGCATTTTTCACCGATTCAGTGTCAAACACAAAGTGACTAAGAATATCTAAACTACGATCAAATCTTTTGTGGCCCTGAAAAGGGCCGTTTTCACGGTGGGTTGGAGAGGGAAACCTAGAGTGGTTGTTCCCCTCTCGCGATCTGCACCGATCGCGGTGCAGCTCGCCGTCTTCGCACCTCCAGCCGAGTGCTGCGACGGCTCCGGCGACGCTCCGTGAGCTCTTCTAACAGAGCCGCCCTTTCTTCAGGACCCAGCAGCATCTGTGGTCCTTCCACCACTTCCACGGGCTCTGTTGGAGCCGGCTCCGGTGGTGGTTGCGGTCTTGGGATCGGCTGTACGATAGCCGTTGGCTTATTCGCGTTTTTTAAACGCCAAGCCTCCCAAAACTCGCTTATTTTGGACTCCCTTGTCGTCCTTAACATCAGCCTGTCCCACTTCATGGCTGGTTGAGAAATGAAAATTGTGATGGCTGCTCCCGCTTTTAAAAGCATTTAGGATGGTGGGGGGTGAGAGTGGGGGTGAGAGTGGGGCTAAACAGTTGTAACATATCCTTTCAGAGTAACAAAATATTTCCTATAGAATAGATTTCTTGTTAGAAATATTTTGTTACACTGAAAGGATACGTCTGTTTTTGTCATACTTAAGAGCAGGTTTGCCAACGTTCTATGTGAAACGACACAAATTCAGATGTATCTTTTTGAGCGTATCAACCCAGAGTGAATTTATTGTTTAAAATATGTTTCTTGATAGAAAGTTATGTCACTTTGAATAACTAGAGGCATATGCGTTCTTATAATACATAAAAACTACAAGCTAAATCTTGCAAATGCTCTTTCTCTCGCCATCTATGTATGATTTAAACACATAATGCATCTCTCACCCAAACTAACACAATTTTTCCTTCGAGAAATATCTTCCTTAGGAAACATAGTGTTTAACTACAAACTACGATCAAATATTCTGTAGTCCTGAAAAGGACTGATTTTGTCAGGGGACAGGCAGGGTTGTCGTATGAGGAGCTTTATTTGTAATAGAATTTACATTCTATTGCAAATAAGGCAAGACTGCTGATGAACGACGGTAAACAGTCTCTCCCTACACAAAGCACACCTCGAGTGGTTCCGCCTTTGATCACCTCGCGAACCCACTGTAAAATGGGTTGTGACGAAATGAACATCCATAATCGCAGCTCCAAATCCTCTCGTGTAGCAGTTCATACACAAATCTCTAGACCCCCATGAGACGTAGGATTGCATGATGCAATACCTAGGTCTAAGCCTACGCGGTCTGCGTACGAGCCTATGTTGCACATTTGGTGCGACTGCCTGCTCGTCGTCACTAGAATAACCATTATCCGAGCTTGACGACATTGTGGCTTCGAGTGAATTTAATTTTCTAAATCCCGTCTTATATACTTTCTTTTCCCCACCCCTCTCCTAAATTTCTCTCTATTTTTCGCCTCATAACCTTATTTACCAAAGCCCCACATTTGAACTATTAAAATAAGGCAATAGTAAAAATAAAACGCAAATATGTCCTTTATAAGTTTATTTTAAATATGTAAAAATATATAATTTGGAGAATTACATAACTTCAAACTAATGTATTGATTTGTTAGTAACAGAACCATTAAGTATATTGTAGCTAAAAAATGCATCGTGAATAACTAACGCGTACACTTTAATGTCTTTAGGAAATTTACTTTTGCGTGTTTCAAACTCCAATTTCACGTCCACTGTGGACGTCCTCACGGCTTCTGGTTGGTGACTGCAATCGATTACGAATAACGGATTTTTCAGATAGTCGGCAAAACTCATCATAGGATCGCTCAGTTCTCGCTGGTAGTAGCTAGCTTGAAAATTCTCATAATTATAATAGGCTGCGGCATACAGTTTCTTTGAAAAATCTAAATTCCATCTTTCGTACGGAAATACGGCAGAGTTCAGATAGAGCCTAATATCACTTATATCGGCCGTTGTAAATTGTGTGCTATCTTTTGCTCTGTTGTCGGACGAGCTAGTTGGTTGAAAACCGATAATCAAATATCTCGGTTTTTCGAGACTCGTGCTAGTTCTTAAGGCCCAAACGTCTGACGATGTTTCTCTCAAAGAAGGTAGCTCGTAAAGATCCCATTTACGGTAAGCCATTGGAACGTTTGCGTTACTGCCACCTTTATTCATGCGTGATAATATCTTTAACTTCTGTCGATCGTCTGGAATAATGTGACGAATTTTCCATTCAATTTTTTCAATTGAAATGTCTGCATCTACTTCGCCGATATAGCAATTGTTGAAAGTGCGGGCGATAATTAAAATCAACTCTTGCTTGACGTTAAAAATACCCTTTGAATAATCCTCTGCGAAACCCATGAGATATTTTAGAGGAAGCTTGCCGGAGAACATGTTACTTGTGGAATCTAGTATCCCTTGATTTGCTTCGTCTAGACCCCATCCGCATGCCATGAGAGCTCTATTTTGTGCGGCACCCAATGACACCATAGTTTTCATCGTTGTGGTAATTCCGGGTTTCCGAACGACGGCAACTTGCTCCCCTCCCATTTCATAACGACATTCGTCGAATAGAAAGGCGATGGCATTATTTGATAGATAACATTTTTTACTAACATCTTTGGGTTTAAATGTTCCTTCGATGTAAATGTAACTATCCGATATATCCAAAATGATATCTTGAAAGTGTACAGGTATACGAATTTCATCGGAATTGCGGAATGTTGGAGAACCGTAAGGTTTATATGTGTGTTCTTGAAAACTAATAATGGAGTTATCAAAAATGGGTTCGGTAAAAACTTCGATTTTGTCACTGCTAGCGGCCATCATTTTCTAATTTTTCTCACTTTCAAACCGATCGATTGTAGAAATTTGCAATCTTTCGCGGAGAGCTGGCGATTGCTGTGCGGATGTGTTTTCGATCGTCCGTCTGACTTGCGAATGAACCTTGACTGTGTTGTCTGCTTACTTTTATGTCGTTTAACTGAATCTTGAATTGTTGACAGCTTATGCAGTTGACGGTTAAAGCAAAAACCCATTATACGATTTTTTTCAACTCTAGTTTAACTATTATTTTCTCACCTCGAAAATCGATCAAATCACCGCTATCGTCCAAGATGCGTAGAGTAATGTTGTCGATAAACTGACGACCATCCGGCATTATCGGCATATAAATATTATTTTGCGGTTCTTTAGAGATTTTGTAACCGGGTTCGACGTCAATATCAAATTCAAATAACGTATGACTTTCCAGAGAATTCAGGTATGCTCCGGAAATTATATTACAATCCACACGTACGATGCGCACTTTCATTATGTCCACGATGGTACTTGATTCGTGTCGTTGTCCACCTTGCAGCAGCACAGAGCCAAATCCGAGCACTTTGCCGATACTATTGCTACCTCGAAAATCGATGCTATATTTTGACTTTAGCTCACATTTTAACGTATTATTATTGGCTGTTAATGAAAATAAATCGGTACCAACTTCATTGCATGACTCTTTTAAAGCGGTGTACATGGCTTTTGCTATTTCATTAATTTCGTAAGCTCCTGGTGGAATCCTTACATACTTTGGTATCGCTGTTTTCAAATGGCTGAATGAATTATTGCTTTCGTCGATATTAAAAATCGAATTATATGTGTAAAATCCCAGCAGTGCAACTCCATATTTGTCTGTTGTATTTAACTCGATGGGTGGGTAAAAATCCGCACTTAAGACACTTGTATGTCCTGTTAGAGTGAATGTGTAAGACATGACTGACCACGAAACTATTTGTGTAGCTATTTTATTGCTGTTTGCAACAGTTAAATGGATTTAAGCTGAAGCGTTGCTTTATTCCTTTGGACGTTTTTAAACTGTTTTCTGCCTTTATATTCACATCGTTAATTTTGCAATAACAACAAAATATTTTTTTTGGTATCGGTCCATCGCCCTCGTCCGAATCTGAATTATTGCTATTATAATGTTCGAAACAGTATTGATATTTCAATATATCGACGTCACTTTTTAGGTGATTAGGTAACCTATCCCAAACTAGTGCTATTTCATTTGGAGCTAATGCGATCAACACTTCTTTGGGCGTATTTTCTAACTGTTCGGCAGTCATTTTTTGTAATCCTCCGACTTCACGATATGCTTTAAGTGATAGCAACATTTTGGTGTAGTTGTCACGTTCCATTTGGGGTGTCAAAGACATACTTTTTACGATTGTAAAAGAAACTTCAAACACAAATGTCCACACCAGACTGTTCCGAATTCTTGTTGACGGTCGTATGTATAGTAAATTTTCTTCGTCGCTTCGGAACCCATCTGCAGATATCGTACCAATTCCATAGGTGGGGGTAAATCACCGAAACTATCGTAGTATGTTACATCAGAATTGCTTTTTCTATATGCTACCCAATGAGTCCCTACACCCGACATACTATCCAAATTTATAATGGCGGCCTCATAACGTTTGGGACCGCGTACAGGTAATGAATCTCTCATATATACGCCTCGAAAGTGTGGTATTTTCATTTTTAAGGCGTACTTTTCTATATCAATATTGGATAGTGGTCTTTGAGGTAGGGATTCTATTAGTTTTTTGATTTCTTATTTTTGCCGTTGTTTATATATAATCCCAAACCTGTGCGATATGGTTTCAAGTATAATCCATTTCCTCTTGAACTTAGATGTAAGCCGGTACCTATTTTTTCTGCAGTCGACTTTTTTACTGCTTTTACGGCACGCACGATGCCTGCTGCACCACCTGCTAATGAACCTAAGGCCGATAGTCCTGCAAATATTGGTATTAACGGTAATATCCCCCCAGTCTTCGGAATTGGAATGATTCTAGGCGTGCGAATTTTTCGTTTGCCACCGGCTATTCTTAGGGATTTACGTGCAGCTACTGCAGCTATTTTCGATGCTTTCATGATATTTTTCTCGACAAGTTTTTTCCCACCAGCTTTTAACAATTCTGATCGAACGGGTCGTCTAATAGATGATCCAAAAGCTACTTTGTGTAGTCGCTTATGTTTACCAACGCCTTTACCTTTAGTGTGGCGGCGGCGGCGCTGGAAGCGACGTTTACCTCTAGTGGATGCTTTTCTCGATTTTGATGATGATGATACACCCATACCAAAACGTTGTTTCGCTTTCATAATGTTGGTTACCAACCAAGCTGCAGCTTTTTCACCAGCGCTAGAGTCTTTAGATTTTACTCTTTTCCACGCGCTTTGCTCGAGTTCCTGATCTGCTTGGTGGCGAGCACTTAAATTTTCACTATTACGCAAATAGGCTAAATCGTGTTTTTTGCATGCGACATCCAAAGAATTAATTCCTTGATCTCCTCTTGCCACACGTTTTACTACTTTCGTCCCGGGCCCGCAATACTGATAGCCGGGAATGTGTAACTCAAACGGTAGCCTATTAATTACTGAATTAACAATACCGCTTCCAGTCTTACTTGATAAACGAGACCGTCTACTTCGTCTGACGAGCGACATCTGAATGATAGTTTACGTGAAAGTTCAGTATAAAATATAGATTTTGTTAAGATGCGTGTCGTCAATCTTAAACAAAAACTTCCCGTCGATAATCTCGATGTAAAGGTCGGATCTGGACTAGAACAAAAATTATTTAAAAGACATGGTCCTTTGCTACCGTCATCTATTCGTGGATTATTAATAGGACCTTCAAACTGTGGAAAAACAAATGTTATGATTTCGCTGCTTACTCACCCCTCGGGACTGCGTTTCGAAAATGTTTATATCTACTCAAAGTCGCTCTATCAACCGAAATATGAATATTTAAAGAAAATTTTATCACCAATCAAAGGTCTTGGCTACTACGCTTTTAGCGACGCAAATAACATTGTGGAACCGTCAGATGCTAAACCTAATTCAATATTTATTTTTGATGACGTTATGTGTGAGAAACAGGACGTTATAAGATCGTATTTTAGCATGGGACGTCACAAAAATGTGGATGCCTTTTACTTGGCGCAAACGTATTCTCGTGTTCCTAAGCAGCTCGTCCGGGATAATGCCAACTTCATTATTATGTTTAAACAAGATGAGATGAATATGAAACATATATTTTCCGATCACGTTTCACCCGACCTGACGTTTACACAATTTCAAGAGATGTGTGCTAAATGTTGGGATAATAAATATGGTTTTTTAGTTATTGACAAGGACAGTGATGTAAATTCGGGCAGATACCGCAAGGGATTCGATAGTTATATATTCCTATAATAATAACTTGGATAATCATTTCATCGTTGAACGGTGCTTTGAAAGCATCATGAATGAAGAAATCGAATTAAAACGAAAGCTACTGGAAACTACAAATGCGGTTAGAAAAAAATTTAAACAAATTAAAGCAGCTAAAGTGCAGAATGAACATGATTTGGAAAAGTTTTATGAACCAGTTTCTAAACCACTAGAATCTATATCTAAAGCCGTAAAGCAGCAGCAGCAACAGTACGCAACTAAAAAATCAAGTACTACGACTAAACCACAAAGTCGGAGTAGCAGCAGCAGCTCGGTGGGAATGGCGAAAATGTTTGAAGAACATCCAACAGAAGCGGATTTTGAAACATCTACACCGATTTCGCAAAAAACACAAATTCCTACACCAAAACGTGGAAATCGTGAGTCACTGTTCGAAACCCCTTCCCCATCAACGATAACATCATCTTACACATCACCACACACATCAAGTGGTAGCAGTTCAGCCGCAAAAACTATTCAAGATTATTTAAATGGATTAAAATTCGAACCGTCCCGTTATGATACCGTGTATGGTGTACGCTTTGGTAAAAAAGACAATAAATCAACAAAATATATTGGCAACTTGGTGGTTCGTTTTCTAACAAACGGAAAGATGGTGTTATACAAGAACAAAACAAACATTGCTGAATTCGATGGAACGGCTGAGCTTTACGATTTGATTTTTCTAAAAAATCCAGCATGCTTAGATAATGAAGACGAAATTAGTCTAGATGTACTTCGAAAATACCAAACCATTTTGAAATTGACGGATGCGGCCTACGACGGTTATGACAAGAAACGTGGTTTAAGGGAAACCCGATGGAGAAAATATTTACGAATCATAAAACCGCTAATTATGGGAACCAAACTGGGTGGTGGTGGTGTAGGAAGAAAAAAAGGCGACAACAAAATCCAACTACCAGCAAAAAAGCGCCTATCGTCGAAATCATCTGAATATGTTTATTGGAATAAACCTAAGGAGTTAGTGGATAGATTACGATTATTGTGGGGGTCAAAAGTAGCTGGACATACCGGACATGATAATGAGATTATGTCAATTATGGAAGAGCTTCGAGAAGAAGGAATAATATATTAAGTTTTGCACGTAGTTGCCATCCTCAGTGTCTGATAAGACGTGGAACCTTATAATATGGATCCTAGCCGAGAAAAAATTAAAGTCGTAAATGAATTACATAGGACAGCAAGGAAAAATTTTGTTAGAAGACGTACAGTCATAAAAGGATATCGAGATTTGTGGCAAATTGATTTGGCGGAAATGCAGCAATATGCTACTGACAATGATGGTTACCGTTACATTGTTGTATGTATAAACTGTTACTCCAAATTCGTGTACACCAAAGCAGTTAAGAATAAGACCGGTGTTGAAGTTACGAATGCCATGAAAAGCATCATTGAAGAAGCATCATATGCACCAAACAATTTACAGAGTGATCAAGGAAAGGAATTTTATAATAGCACCTTTCAAGCCCTCATGAAAAAATATAATATAAACCATTATTCCACATATAGCACGAAAAAAGCGGCAATTGTTGAGCGTGTTATAAGAACTTTGAAAAATAAGTTATATAAACAATTCTCGGCTAGAGGTTCTTACAGATGGTTACAAATATTACCAGCTATAACGAAGACCTATAATAACACTAAACACCGCACCATTGGAATGAAGCCTAACAGTGTAAAAGAGGATACCCCTATTAAAGCATATGACTATTTGAAAATTGCTCCGAAGAAAAAAAAATTTCATTTGGGTGACGTTGTTCGCATTAGCAAGTACAAAGGTGTATTTGACAAAGGATATACGCCTTCCTGGTCCACGGAACTGTTTGAAATAGCAAAAGTTAATATTACAAATCCACCCACCTACTTGCTGCAATCATTGGAAGGTCAACCTATTAAAGGATGTTTTTACGAAGCAGAACTGCAAAAGACAGCTAGCCCTGGTGTTTATTTAGTTGAGAAAATTCTTAGAAAACGCAAGAACAATCAAAACGATCAATTGTTTGTAAAATGGTTAGGTTTTCCAAATCAATTTAATTCTTGGATAGACAAATCAGATATTGTATAAATATTATCAAATAGGTTTTACGTTACGTATGTATGCATTATAAATAATAAAAATAAATATTGCTTTTCATAATTATTCGTTTTATTTTCAATTTAACAGTATAATTATGTTTTTAAATAGAACTTTATCTAGGTTGGTTTCCATTTTGGTTTTTTTGGATCCTTTATCTTCGTTGTAGTATACCGTGCAGCATGTGAGTGAATTTGATACATTTTTTCCTTAAGGTACGTAATTTTGGTCTCATCATCTTCAAACATTTTTTGAAAAACCGGTACTAGCACATTACTAAGTATGGTATTTATCTGCGAACCAAGTTGATGAACTTCCGTAAGGACATATTCTTTGGTAGCAGCATCATTATCATTTATCGGTTGGGCAACATTCCTTAATAATTTTCCCTCTATATCAAAATGTCCATCTGAAGTAAGTTTAAATCCGATTCCGGGCAACCCTCGCGATAAGTTGTTACAAACAGGAGTTTTCTGTCGACCAAATTTATCAATTGTGTTGTTAACACGACCCATTTTAAAGTAAAACTAATTCACTCTCTTTATGTTCAGCCTATATATAAATGACATAACTAATAAAAATTCATTTTACAATACACCATGAAGCAAGTAAGATTTGACGAAGAAAGAAATATTATCCACCGTATGTCTGTTTGGTGTTTTGCATATAGACAAGCCAGACAAAGTAATTTTCAGCAACTAATACTTGATAGATATCGTTTTCAAAGGAGAATTGGAAAAATGGATGTAATGCTAGCGAGGATTTTAGAACGGAACCACAGAAATAATATATATCAAGAGCGATTTGTTAATTCAAATGTATGGTGAATAATAAACATATTTAGTACAAAAAGATTTTTATTAAGATTTAAATAATACATACACACTATCATTAGAAAAACGCACTTTTTCACATAAATTTAAAATTACATGACTATCATAAGAAACTTTTACACTATATCTAAATTGTCTCTATTTTTCGGAATTACCAGCGCTGCCCTTCTTGGTCGAATTCCATGGTCTCACTATTATTACGTTCTGATGAACCTCCTCCCCCTACTCCTCCTCCTCCTCCTTCTAAGAAAACAGGACTTTGCGGTGATTCGTTAATTATTTCGAGATCTTCAAAATTGCTTGAAGAAGTCCAGCGCTGCCCTTCTTGACTGAATTCCGGCGTATCGTGATTATTATGTTCTGATGAACCTCCCACTGAGACAGCGAGACTTTGCAGAGATTCACTAGAATTTTCACGAGATATTTGTTGCGGTGATTTCATCCCATGTTTCTTATGGTACTCATTTTGACACCATTCACAGAAACCCATTATTCCACTAATAAATTCCCAATTTTCGCAATTGGCACACATCTGACGACCGTTTACAGAGAATGGGCGAACAACTGCAATTTGACGTTCACTTTTTGGTGACTGCATTTTGAGAAAATAAATTACTATGTAGTATTCTGGAAGTACTGAAATGCAGACTGAAACAAGAAAGTTTTGTGCCTCTATTTGTATCTGTTAGGTGACCTTCAAACCCCTCCACTCTCATATCCCATGTAAAATCGAGGTCACCATACACAGAATAGACTTGTTTCTTTATCTACATGCGCGTAATACGTATACGCTGAATAGCTTTTTCTTGATTCAACAATTTTGAATCGATTTCCTTAAGTCTTTTTGTAACAGATTGCAAAAAATCTTCATTCGCCTCTTCAGCAAGCTTTTTATTCATTTCATTAAGTTCTTTTCTAACATATTCCAAAACATCATTATTCACTAATTCACTAAGTTTTTTAATAATTTCACGCCTTTGTTCAAGAACATATTCCTGATTAGCGGCATCCCCAGGATTCTTTGGTGGTGCTACATTAGTTAAAGATTTCCCTTGTATATCATATTGACCATCATCGGTCAATCTAAATCCAACTCCTGGTTGTCCAACAAGAACAATGTGATTTTGGTCATTAAATTTTTGGCGCCCAAATTTATCAATTGTGTTGTTAACACGACCCATTTTTAGCTTAAACTGATGTGATTTTTGTGAAGGTTGCCTATTTATAAAAAATTAAACAATAATTTAGGTACATAATCATTTATTTAACATCTCATGTTATTATATTATACAATGAATTAAAGATTTTCTTCATCTTCTTGAACACACTCCATTTCGTCATCGCTAACAGTAGCCAATGCTTTACTATCAACTTCATTGGTGACTGCTTTATTTCCAAGGTCATCAAGAATAGTGGTATCATCTGCGGGAGCCAAACCATATTTTGTAGCTAATTCATCGGGTAAATGGGGCACTTCGAATAGGTAGCTTCCCAATTCTTCATTTATCATTCCAGCGCAAAATTCGTCCAGATCAATGGTTCCATATAGGTATTTCTCGCAAGTATGTGCTCCAGCCGTGAAATTTACGGCGTCTTTCATATACTTCCTATACTGACTTTCACTAAAACCCACATCGGATTTACCATAATTTGCAAAGTGTACTATTTCTTCAGCCAGCTCTCTTAATTTACATGATAACCAATTAATGTACATATCTCGATTTTCAATGACAGTAGGGCAGTCACACATCTTAAATAGAAAATAATGGATATGTGATTGTGTGTGACTGTGTGTTTTTCGATATATACTTAACAAGAACTATTTTATTACATTTTAAATCAACATTAAAATAGCCTAATCAACAATATATTACAAACAACCAAAATTTAACAACGCTCTAGTATTACCTCCAGAGAATACATGTGAGCTTTGCCCCAAATAAGTTAAGGTGTACTGATCACCGGAGTTATTCATCATTTCAATAGTATCCTCTGTCAGAATTTCAGCTACGCGTGATGGTAAAAATGTTTCAAATGTTGCTTGATGTGTTGGATCAAACAATGTGACGATAATGGCTTTTCCAAAACGTGAAGTCAAAGAATTAATTTTTTTTATCATATAAATTTTGCCCACCGTTAATGTAGAGAATTTTCTACGTTCCAGAAATTGAATATCTTGGTTTATCATATTATTAATTTCGGCTATGGTCTGCTTTGAAATGCTCATGATTTAAAATACAATAAAAACAATTACTGTCAAGTACCTTGAATAAACACTTGTAGAACACACCACAAACACAATACTTTATATGCCAAAGCAACAGTTAACGCATACGATGTATGAGTGACAATGAAAGCTATTTTCGAAATGAGCCATATTTATTAGGAAGTAATCCAAGGTCAAGTATTTATTTATGGTGGGAGGAATACATCCGACGACCTCGAAAAATACAAAACAAATGTAACCTTGAAATAAGCGTCGTCCACCTGGTCATCACCAAACAAAGAAACATCTGCTCGCGTTCAAGGCCAAGCAAATGTAACCTTGAAATAAGCGTCGTACACCTGGTCATCACCAAACAAAGAAACAGCTGCTCGCATTCATTGAAAATATGCACCGCAAATGTAACCTTGAAATAAGCATCGTACACCTGGTCATCACCAAACAAAGAAACATCTGCTCGCGTTCAAGGCCAAGTTCTTGACCTTGACCTTGGAATAACACCTGCGCATATCAAGGCCAAATAACAATAGCACACCTGGGCGTTCAAGGTCGACCCTACTGCGCATGCGGAGACTCGGGGAGCATCATATCCCTCTACTACTGCAGTAATAAATAGGTACGTAACAATATTATTTCATCCTTTTCAGTGCTTTTCCTTTTGAGAAGTTGGTTCATTGAAATATTTTTTAGAAGCAATAATTCATAAATACAACCTGACAAAATCTAAAATTTCATTTTATTTACCTAACTTTTCTATTAGTTACCTGAGTCCGACCCCGGCTTTCTCGTCATGTAATATTGAAATCCGGTCTCTAGATACAACTAACCTAACCTAACTCATGTTTCATGTAATCATAATCATGACATCAAAACTACACTATTATCACCCATACCACGCGGACGAAGTCGCGGGAGAAAGCTAGTATATAATAAAATACATTATTAATATCTGATAGTTAGCTAGCATAAGTACAAAAGCTTTTATTATTGTATCAAAATATAGTCAATTTTGTTTTAGTTTCACAATTTTAATAAATTCTTATTATCGGCTTTTTAAAAGTCCATTCTTTATAACAGATTAAGGGTGATACAGAAAACCAATTGTTTTAGTGTAAGCAATGCCAATTGGAAAACTTGTATCGCCAAAAATAAGATTTTCGCTCGAGATAAAATAGGTATTGATTAGAATTAAAAAACTTGGTAGGATTACCCAAACTTTCGATACTTGAACCAAATTTTAAAGAGTAACAATTTCATTGGTTATTTTTAGGTGAGCTTATGATGCTTTCCCTACCCTAGTTATTATAAAAATGAAAAATGCTCCTTCAAGGAACTAACTAAACACGCAAAATATGCTGTAATGTGGTTCAGCTGAAACAAGTAAATAAATCTTAATTGTCTACGGTCTACATATGTATATACCCTGTATGCGAGATATTTAAGCTCCATAATTGTCAGAACGTTTCTCATAAAAAGATGTTAAACGTTGTAGGAACAAAGAGAGGCATAACTGTTTGAATATAGTTATGGAAATAGTAAAATCCACCGTATATATTTAAGTTATTTAACCGTGTAAAACAACCCGTTGCATATATGCACAATATCATGTATCTCCCTTAAAATGTCACAATTAGGAAGATTTATGCTGACTTTATAGTTCACTCATGGGTGGTTTTATCGCATTGTTTTCTGAGAATTTACTTGATTTTACAGCTTAATGTAATTTGCGTATGACTAATCCTTCGGAGGATATACAAAGAATAAAAGATACAAAGTACGTATTGAGATTTTTTTGATTTGATAATTATAATTGAATCGATGAGTGGAAGAAGGGTCCAAGTGACCATTTTTGACATTTTAAAGTGAGATAGCCATTTTGTTAAAATATCATTCATCCATCGACTGAGCCGAAATACGGTCCAAAATTCAATACCGTTTGCCTACAATCACCCACCTGCGAAGCAGACTGGGCGGAAAAACGGTCCATGTGCAATAATGTGCATGTCGTATGGACCGTTCTTCCACTCAGTAAGGTTAACTGCATCTGTCGTCTTTAGAGGTTATTTTCAATTAGTGCGGAAACTGCCGAATAAAATTATTTGATTAGACCTTCTATATACTCTTTTATTATCCCTTATATTTTATAGAATGGAAATAAAATAAAATAAAAGAATAAAACATTAAAAAAATCAACTGAGTGGAAGAAAGGTACAAAATCATAAAAAAAATTTTTGAAAAGTCCTATATCCGATATGGCAATAAATCTTATTTTTTTATAAAACAACTCCAAGTAACATAAGGAATAAGTTACCTGATGTGCACACCAACACGAAATTCTCCTTCCTTTTTGAAGTAATTAGTTTTTTTTGTTTCCTCTAAAATGTTTATTTCTGCACTTGGACCCTTCTTCCACTCATCCATTCAATTAGAGTCCGACAAAATCGGTATTTCCGATAAAATAACAGGGTTGGTTTACTGATCTATATCAGTGACAGTTGATAAGTGTGATATGCATATTTATGTTGCTAAGATAGCTTACCTAGTTTAAGACCGGTATTCAACATTCAATGTTTCAGTATCAGACAGTTAAATTTAACAGTCCAAATTTTAGGTGATAAATACATAACAAGTTGTTATCCTTGAGCAGTAAGATTGCATCCTAGCGTGACTTCCGTCCAAAAGTAACGGAACATAGAACAACAGCAGATTCCTTATGTCGAAATAATGCGATTTATTCAGACTTGCCTAATTCCAAAGTTGATAATATCCAAGATACAGGCTGTCAAAGTTTTAATTTTGTTTCCGATATTTCCCAATAAGTTCTCAACAAACTAACATAGCGGCACAAAATTTGGGATTTGGGGGTTTTTTGAGACGATGAATTTAAATTCGTCTATACTTTTGATGTCACTAGTAGAGGGCGCCACCTATGGCATACAGGACTTCATTTAAATGACAACTTTTTTAAGCTGAGTATATCGATCTGACTATTGAAAAAATCGATTATGCTATATTTTACGTCAAAAAGTTATACTTTATTGAAGTCGCTAGGAGTAACCGTTTTTGAGATAACCGAATTTGAAATTTCCTATGCAATTAAATACGTGTGGATTAAAAGTAATGGCACATAGAGCGACCGTAAATTTCTGACTACAAATTATTATGATTTAGCTAAATTTACTTAGTTTAAAAGTCGATATTACAGTAGATACTTCAGATACTGAAGATTTTTTAATTAAAACACTTATTCATGCGGGAATACTTATTTTATTTTAATGACACTTTCTTATTTAATAATTAGTTTAATAACACTTAAAAGTTAATAACAAAAGAGTGCGAAACTATCTTAATAAACAGTTTCCTGAACGATGGATTGGCCGAGGTGGCCCTTGTGGAGAGAAATAGTTATAAATGGCGCTTCGCGATATTAAGCTAGGTGTCGCCCCTAAAAAAAATTTTTTAATCACTGCAAACCACTGATAATAAAACACATGACCATATAAAGAATAATAGAACAGTGAGCTAGGTTGTTGTGTTGCCAGGTCTCTTAACAATATTTCTATGTAACAAGTTTGAAGAAATAATATTTTTATTACATTACCTGTTATGGGAATAATAAGGTGGTAAGGGTGGCCGGATTTGTTACCTCTCAAAAAAAGGGGTCTGATGTTATGACCGGAAAACAAAACGGTAACTGATAACTATATCTCAGTCCATACGAGGCGAGGGAAATTTTCTGCAACTCAATTCGTATGCTTTTCTACCGGAGAAACGTAGTCACTGACTTTTTCAAGGCTAGCTCATTGCCGGTGAGTGGGCTGGGTAAAACTACCAAATAAAAGCGCCACCTGTTTTAATATGCCCTTTATGGATAAAGGCAGTGACTGCAGATGACCGCAAAAACAGGAAAACCCTTAGGGACTCCTAAAGAAAACAACCGAATTTCATAAATATTTTCCCATTTATTAAAATATTAAGATGTATTAAATAACTCGGCCCAGGATGGGCATAAACAATGACTTAAAAAGGGGGTGACGTTCCCACTTACTAATATTTATAAAATTAATTAAACATTCTTTTCAAATGAATTAGCTCATTCTTAACGCGAGAAAGGGGAACCGCGGCTAACGCCTAGAACATCTCTACTCGATTTGATAACAATCAGCTGCTTTTGAAAGCTGAAAGATGTATAAAAGTGCAGGTTAGATTAGAGAAGTTTTCAAAGTGTGAATTCACTATTAAACTGAATAATTGGAGTCACAGCAGTTTAACTTGCTAATTATTAGTTTGTATACGTGTTAAAAATCATGCCAAGAATAATGCCAAAAAGAAAAGACAGTAATTTACTAGTATGCCGTGCATAAACATAAATAGATCGGTGTGAACTATGAAGTTTTTAGAATTATATTTTGTTTCCATGCCAAATTAATAAAGTGAAGGTATACACCGAGTGTTAGAGCCGAGTCGCAGGGTAAAACAAGGCGCAAACCCTATAAGGGTGGCATCGGCTAAGCAAAAGTGAAGGGGGCACTCGTAATGTATGGCTCAATGACTGTGAAACTGTGTCTTGATTATTGAGTTAACACACATAACTTAAGTCTATCAAACCTGTGCCCTATGGGGATCGTCTGAGGTCCGCTGTGGCTGCCTTACTCCAAGGAGTGGTGTCTGTCAGAGCCCTGCATGTCAATTCTGGGAACCTCTCGGAGCCTGCCAAGACGAAGATGATAGGACATGGACCAGGATGGAAGCTTTCCAAATGAAGTGCTCCAGGAAGTGGTTCTTCAACAACCAGGACACAATAGGAGGAGAGATAAGATGTAAAATAAAAAGGCCTATAAGGAAACCAGGTTTCAGATCTATGACATTTGCACAATCAAGGTATGTATACATTATATCAACGTAAGTTAGGAATAAGCTTTAATGTTTAGAAATAGTGAGGAAAACTTACCTGAGATGTTAGGTGGCCTTTTTCAAACAGAAATGTGGGGGGGTTTTTTTCCCATATAACGAGAAAAAAAACTGAAACACTACAGATTCTCTGGTGCAAAAAAAGAGGATTTTGCCACCAAATTCAAGTTAGGGACCCCCACAAAGAAATCGGCAAAATTGCCAGGACTTGCCTCAATACACCACGGCAGGAGGTTTTTGTCCAAATGACACGTTTCTTACGAAAAAGGCGGCAAGCTTCCTTGTCAAAAACCTTAGGGATTTTTGTTCTCAACTGACTGAACTGACTGACATGACACTTGACAAATGTCCAATTAAAATAAGCAAAAAAAGGTGAACAAGAAATTAATTAAACAAATACTTATTAAACAAATATCAGGTCCCAAACAAATTCAGATAACCAACCTGTCCAAAAACAACCCCTATTTATTATATAGATTGGAGCAAGGGCTAACTAGAACTTTTATAACCTCAACTTCTAGGATCAACTTTTAGTCAGTCGGTGACTATGAAATAATGCTGTATTTTCTTATTTTTAGGTGAACCGAAGATGGCTGTAAGTACTTGGGAGATTTATGTGACTACTAGATGTTTCTGTTTGATGTATTACAGTTACTGAATTTTACCATTGATTTATATCAGAAAATAAAGATCGAAATAGGAAATTGGTACTTTTATTATTAATTAAGCAATAGCAAACCGCAGCTGGTAAGTTTTAAATTAATATTTTACAAAATTACAGGGTGGGAAAAATAAGACCGTAACACGCCTCCCCTTCCTCGGAGAAAAATTTTTTTCCTCAGAGAAAAATTTTTCTATACAGACCTTAAAACTACTAAATGTATATTTACAAAAACATAATACTATATGCCGCACCTAAAAAAAAATTACCATAGGTTAAGCAGGATTACTGCATCTGTACATAATCTTCAATATGTTCAGCCAAGAACAATCAAATATCTCTAGATGAACAATAACTGCAAATTAACTTTTAATATTATTATTTGTTCTGGGGGGTATATGTACAAGGGATATTTACAAGTAAGGCAATGTTCAGGATGAGTCATCTGGAGGATGGGCTTTGAGGTCCTTGGCATGCCATACCCCAAGGTTTCGGCCGTCATTGTCGACCAATTCATACGACCAGGGTGACTCGGAAGGCTCAACTATTCCATCAGCAAGCATCTGCTCCAGCTCGGCGTTCACCTCCTTCTGCAACGCAGGTGAGAGAGGATAGTAGCGTTGCTTGATTGGGGCTGCATCCGTCCTAATTACGAGTTCCACCAGGCCCGTGCATCCCAGTTTGTCTCCCATAGCGGAAAAAGTTTCCTCGATAAGGGATTCCAATGTCTTACGTTGGTCAAGAGAAAGAGAATCGAAGGAATGAATGGCGGAAATCAGCGGATTGCGGTCTACTTCGGTACCAAAAGACCACTCGCCAGCATGGAGATCGGGTACAAGATTCATTTTTGACCAGAAATCCACTCCTAAGATGAGGCTATGAGGAATGGAGGGTATAACCAAGGTTTCTACAAGGACAATGCGATCCCGCAGTCGAAATGGCAGCTGAACAGCACCCAAAGATTGACAAGTTTGTCCGTTCGCCACCGTACAACTTAGCTTTACGCTCTTATCTAAGTCGCTGAGGGGCCGAATAATTTCCCATCCGGCTCTGCCGATGATAGTTCGTGATGAACCGCTATCAAGCAAACCCCGGAAGGTCTTACCAAAAATTGACACTTCCAAATAAGGACGATTGTCTCCCTTAGCATGCGATAAGATATAATCAAGAATTATTTTATTTTTGCTTAGTTCTGCTTGCTTTGGATAAAGGGAAGACTGCGAAATTAGGACAGCCCTCCCGGATTCACGTTTTTTGTGCAGTTACTACATGTTCTCGCGGTAACGTCAGGCTTACCGCAGCGATAACAGAACCGACCACGAGGTTTGTTACATTGCTTGAATCCGTGACCAGATTCTCGGCAATTCCAACACAAAAGAGTGGACGAGATTGCGTCTAGGCTAGGAGAAGCGGTAGGACTATTAGCAAATTGATTCTGTGGGGGATCATCCGAAAAAGTGGGCGGAACATCAATGGCGGCTGAATAAGACGGCTTATGGTATGCTAGTCCAGGTTCCACAAGACAACGATAATTTGTGGGAGGAGGAGCAAATCGACGAACTCTCGCTTCAGTCTCCTCGATTGCACTATACCCAACAAGTTCTTGTAGTGAGGAAATGGGTAGCGTTGCTAGACGCGATTGTATATAGGGTAACAAGTTACGACGAATAATTTGGAGACGATTAGACTCCGAAGGCATAGTGGGCAGCTTTCTAAATAGATTCTCCATAGCTACCACGAAGCTCATAACTTTTTCTTGGACACCTTGGGTTCTGTGCCTAATTTCGTCCCACAATGCGAATTCGTAATCGAATGGTTGAAAGGACTCTCTCAATTGACACACCAGGTCGTCCCAACTGGTAAAACGACGAGTACGATACCACAAAAGAGCATCCCTCGCAAAAAGCTCTGGCGCCGAACGCAGCAACTGCTCTTTCGAAACACCACGGGATAATCGAATCTCTTCTACACGCTCTAGAAAGTCATTCACACTAGACTGTCCGTCGTATGTAAGATTCCAGCGGCTAATATCATAATAGTGGGGTGCGGGACTGTGACGTAGTGACGGTTCGCGACAGGAACCGCGCAGAGGGGAATACTGAAAATTTTGTAGACGCTCTGCCATATCTACAAAGGGATCTGGGTAACTCAGTGTCGGGTCGCGATAAGTCGAGTTGGCATTAGCTGCCAAAGAATCGGGAACATCGTCAGAAAATCGGACATGAGAACCCATTGATTGGGAAGCCGAGTTCAATCTGGATGTGGCTATAGAAGGAACAGGTCTAACCTGGTCGACAAGAAATGGACGTCTGGTTGATTCAAGGTATTCAGACCTTGTGAGAAACTGAGGATCAGAGCTCTCAAAAGTGAGACGAGACGGTACGGGAATCACACGTCTGCGATTGGGATTCGGTGGGGGTTCTGGAGCGTTATCAAAACTAGGAAAATATTCTGAATTATTATTAGCAGAAGAAATTAAAGGATTCACGTTAGCTAGGTTTTGAGCATTTCCGATCGGATCGAAAATTTGTTGATCTTCTACATTTAAATTAGGATCGGCGATGACCTGATTCTCGTGATCTCCAGGACCGTCGTCCAATAGCAACAAGGCATCTGAATCCCCCCTATGCCCCGACACAGGAGGTGGAAGTATTTCGGGAGCTAAGACATTATTGCCGTGATTAGGGTTGTCTGTATCTAGCAGACTTGCATTACGGGATTGCAATCCGGAGGTCTGATTAACTATCGGCGGAGTAACTGAGGTCCCATTTACCAACTGAAGTTGGGTCACGAGTTGATCACATTTATCCAAAAGCATCTTTTTCCGTTGATGCTCTGACGTTTCAACTGTTTGTATGCGACTTATTCTTAATTTGACGTGCGTCAAAAGTGTACGAATTCGTTTAAATTCATTCTCGCGATTCTGTGTATCGAAATGCGTAATATCGCGAGATAAAGTATATAGTTTGGCCTGGCAAACGCACAATTCGCTGGTCGTATCAAAACACGTTGTTTGGGGTGGAACACCACGCCCTTCACGCTCACAACGCAGTGCCTCTCTTAGGGTCGCGCGCCTTTGCGGAAAAGTCCCCATTATAGGAAGACCTCGGATTTCTAGTTCATACCGAATTTCCTCCGAACCCAACAGATTGACTTCCATCCTAAACCTTACCCAAAACGTTTAATTTAAAAAAAAATCGGTAGCGATGCTCTAATATGTTGACAGGAAAGGAGAAATAAAGAAAATTGAAAGTTGCAGCGGTATATCTTTGATATACCAAACCCTTTCCCCAATATAATATGTTGACAGGAAAGGAGACATAAAAAAAATTGAAAGTTGCAGCGGTATATCTTTGATATACCAAACCCTTCCCCAACCAACAAAAAAAGAAAAAACTAGCACCCCTAGAAAGAAGAAAAAAAAATTAGACCGAAACGCTATTAGTGCGCCAGGCAGCAAACAGTGAAAAACAAAATGCATATATTATGCCAATAATATAAACTTAAACATTAAGTTAGTGGTTATGCTAGGTACTTCAAAAAAAAAATATACTTGCGTATTATACCAAATTACTGCTACAAAAAAAAACGTTAAAGTCAAATACTATCAAAGTATACTAGCATAGCGATACTAAAAAAAAAATCTAATAGCATTAATATCTACACTATATATAATATATACCTAATATATAATGTATATATCCATACACCTTCAAATTAAAGGGCCACCAAAAAAGGAAAACTCAAAAACAGCGTAAAATATGACATAAAAAACTACCATAAGGCAAAGCATAAAAAATCTACCATTGAAAGTTACAACAGCACAAAAAATACATCAGGTGTTTTAGCGTACAATTATTCAGATTTTTACTAGGCTGTTGAAAAAAAATAAAAAAACAAAGCAGTTCAAATGGTACGCATCAAGTTAATAAATAAAGCACTACAAAAACAATGTCATGCTAAAAAAAAATTTTACAAAATATTCTAACCTACCAAATGCTTTACAAATGCGGGAAAAGTTAGTGTTCATATACTAGCGACAGCAAACTAAGGTAAACACTTTATAGCAAAAAAAACATAGGCATTATGGATTAAAAATTACAACAATCGAATTAAAAGGCACGGAACAAACCTACTCATAATCAGTGAAACTGCATACAAAATACGATTGTGTAGCTATCCAAATCAAAAGCGATTAGGCTATAATATTTTTTTTCCAAAAACAACTGTTTATTACTATCAATTAACATCACCGAAAAAAGCAATTATACTTAATTACTGTAAAACCTTAGATTTCGGTTTTACACGGCAAGCAAAAACAATTAACCCGTTGAAAGGCGCCATTTTGTTATGGGAATAATAAGGTGGTAAGGGTGGCCGGATTTGTTACCTCTCAAAAAAAGGGGTCTGATGTTATGACCGGAAAACAAAACGGTAACTGATAACTATATCTCAGTCCATACGAGGCGAGGGAAATTTTCTGCAACTCAATTCGTATGCTTTTCTACCGGAGAAACGTAGTCACTGACTTTTTCAAGGCTAGCTCATTGCCGGTGAGTGGGCTGGGTAAAACTACCAAATAAAAGCGCCACCTGTTTTAATATGCCCTTTATGGATAAAGGCAGTGACTGCAGATGACCGCAAAAACAGGAAAACCCTTAGGGACTCCTAAAGAAAACAACCGAATTTCATAAATATTTTCCCATTTATTAAAATATTAAGATGTATTAAATAACTCGGCCCAGGATGGGCATAAACAATGACTTAAAAAGGGGGTGACGTTCCCACTTACTAATATTTATAAAATTAATTAAACATTCTTTTCAAATGAATTAGCTCATTCTTAACGCGAGAAAGGGGAACCGCGGCTAACGCCTAGAACATCTCTACTCGATTTGATAACAATCAGCTGCTTTTGAAAGCTGAAAGATGTATAAAAGTGCAGGTTAGATTAGAGAAGTTTTCAAAGTGTGAATTCACTATTAAACTGAATAATTGGAGTCACAGCAGTTTAACTTGCTAATTATTAGTTTGTATACGTGTTAAAAATCATGCCAAGAATAATGCCAAAAAGAAAAGACAGTAATTTACTAGTATGCCGTGCATAAACATAAATAGATCGGTGTGAACTATGAAGTTTTTAGAATTATATTTTGTTTCCATGCCAAATTAATAAAGTGAAGGTATACACCGAGTGTTAGAGCCGAGTCGCAGGGTAAAACAAGGCGCAAACCCTATAAGGGTGGCATCGGCTAAGCAAAAGTGAAGGGGGCACTCGTAATGTATGGCTCAATGACTGTGAAACTGTGTCTTGATTATTGAGTTAACACACATAACTTAAGTCTATCAAACCTGTGCCCTATGGGGATCGTCTGAGGTCCGCTGTGGCTGCCTTACTCCAAGGAGTGGTGTCTGTCAGAGCCCTGCATGTCAATTCTGGGAACCTCTCGGAGCCTGCCAAGACGAAGATGATAGGACATGGACCAGGATGGAAGCTTTCCAAATGAAGTGCTCCAGGAAGTGGTTCTTCAACAACCAGGACACAATAGGAGGAGAGATAAGATGTAAAATAAAAAGGCCTATAAGGAAACCAGGTTTCAGATCTATGACATTTGCACAATCAAGGTATGTATACATTATATCAACGTAAGTTAGGAATAAGCTTTAATGTTTAGAAATAGTGAGGAAAACTTACCTGAGATGTTAGGTGGCCTTTTTCAAACAGAAATGTGGGGGGGTTTTTTTCCCATATAACGAGAAAAAAAACTGAAACACTACAGATTCTCTGGTGCAAAAAAAGAGGATTTTGCCACCAAATTCAAGTTAGGGACCCCCACAAAGAAATCGGCAAAATTGCCAGGACTTGCCTCAATACACCACGGCAGGAGGTTTTTGTCCAAATGACACGTTTCTTACGAAAAAGGCGGCAAGCTTCCTTGTCAAAAACCTTAGGGATTTTTGTTCTCAACTGACTGAACTGACTGACATGACACTTGACAAATGTCCAATTAAAATAAGCAAAAAAAGGTAAACAAGAAATTAATTAAACAAATACTTATTAAACAAATATCAGGTCCCAAACAAATTCAGATAACCAACCTGTCCAAAAACAACCCCTATTTATTATATAGATTGGAGCAAGGGCTAACTAGAACTTTTATAACCTCAACTTCTAGGATCAACTTTTAGTCAGTCGGTGACTATGAAATAATGCTGTATTTTCTTATTTTTAGGTGAACCGAAGATGGCTGTAAGTACTTGGGAGATTTATGTGACTACTAGATGTTTCTGTTTGATGTATTACAGTTACTGAATTTTACCATTGATTTATATCAGAAAATAAAGATCGAAATAGGAAATTGGTACTTTTATTATTAATTAAGCAATAGCAAACCGCAGCTGGTAAGTTTTAAATTAATATTTTACAAAATTACAGGGTGGGAAAAATAAGACCGTAACATACCTTTAAAGAAAGAAATCCTCTAACTTTTCCAAAATTCGCAATTTCAAAAAGTTAAAATACTACCAATAAGACAAATAAAACACTCTAGAGAACAGCTGTTTAAACCAACAAATGAATACCTTAACTTCAGCTAAACACCCAGGAATTAGTGTTTTACTAATTTATAATGCACATCACTAAGCGCGTACGGTATTTTGGTAATTATCCAACGGCTTTAAAACTTTTTCTTTTACAAATTAAGAAACTGAAAGCAAAAAATAAATAATGTACACAGCATTAATAAACTCGTCAAATTACATCTATATTTCACACAGCTGACGTTGACGCACGTGTTCGACAGACCAATCAGGGAGGTGGCGAACCAAGCAAGTAGGCGCCTGAATTACGCTATCGAAACGATAAGGTCAACAACCCTTCATCTAGGCTTCGGCTAAATAATATTATTATGCATTTAAATAGAATAATATTTATATTTGATTAAATTTTCTTCTGTAATCAAAGAATTTGGTTATAATTTTATAATACTGTGTGGTTGTGCTCAATTAGCTTGAAAGTAAATTATGTGAAACGATAGTTGCGACTAGGTAGGTACCGTCTGAATGTGTTAGTAAATTATTATTTATGAGAAGCCCGGCCGGATAGTGTTTGTGTGTCAATTTCTAATCATTTTTTAAAGGCAGAAAGTTTAAGCTAGTAAAAATAATGCTCATCTCATTATTAGCGTAACAGGTAATTCATGATAACTTGTGTTAGCGTATACCATTGCCTGTTTCATCCTGCTTATTATGTCAACCTAATTTCACGAGTGGTCCATACTTTTCCATATTAAGTAAAGAAATTTCTATTAAATTAAAATACACATTTCAGGTAAAATGTGTCTGTGGAATTTGATTATTTTCGGTGACAAAAAATGAGATGTCACGATAATATTTAAGTTTGGCAATGCCCCGGATGGATCATTTGTTTTTTCTTTATAATATTAGAGCCTATGACGTCAGGCTCTTTAGAAGCGTCGAATACACGAGTGGTTGAGGGTATTTTTTGAAATAAAAAAGTGTGCGATTTGAGGAAAAAAAGTATTGGGCATGTCTTAAATATATGCAATGAATTACATAACACCCTGTATGTTATGTTCTTGCATTTATGCGGTTCTAAACGGAATACGATGGGATTTCATATTATATTTATATCTATGTATTTAAATGTTTTTCCTTATGGATAATGAAACTTTATCTTGGCCACGAATGTGCATATTTAATCAATACCGGTATTTTGTTTACTACATTTGTATCTGACGTGTAGGGTTCGTAAACAGGATGCCTGGTCATGGTCGGAGGGACCGTAAATAAACTGTTTAAAAGTAAGAGATAATTTACATAATACTAAACACACTTCCCAGTAAATATTCTGCGATGGCAGGTGACTTCTACGAACGTTGGGTAACCTGGTCCCACCGTAACGCATGTCGATGTCTTAACATGTCGATGTATTGATAGTTAAAGTTCCGACGCCTATGGTCCGGCACCCTGATTACTCTACTCTTGTGCTATAAAATGTTATAAACATATAGAAGCCGTCTGAGGGAATTCAGAATTAGCAGAACTGTACTGATAAAAAATGACTATAGGAAGGTTTTAATGTAACCAACCTTTAACTAAACTTGTCTGACTACGGCTCTGGGTTATAATATATCTCAACCCGTAATAAAATCAATCCAAATCCACAGAGCTGATAGAATTTATAGATAGGCATATTAAAAAGAATGCTGCATTTTTTATGTGATAAAATCGAATAATACGACAGATAGCACATATTGAAAAAGGGGAAAATCTGCCGGTCGGACCCTAAATTTCGGCTATGTCATTTTATACTCCCGTCGTTTCTTGATATCCGTCAATGCAAGATGACGGTCGCCATGATGGGTCGTGATATCCCTTATATTTCTACAAAATAAATAGACTTTAAGATAGTTTTAAATTTTGAAATAGGGTAGAAAGTTGAACAACGCTGTCTCGACATGCCTTTATGAAAAATTTATAAGTATATCTACCGAGAGTTTTATTTCCCTGTTAAATAACTTTCGTTTATTTAAATACTGTGTAGGTTTAGTAGGCTCAGTAAACATTATCTCAGTTAAGAAGGTGCTACAAGTTATCACCAATAGGCAATAAGCATGTAATCCCAATAAATCTGAAATATAATTTTATGTTGTATTTTCTCCACACAAATTAAGATATCTATCTAGCAGGGCGCGGCAATAAGCGAAGTTTAGCTTTAGAAGTAGCTATTCTTACACTTAACTTAAAGAAGATAACCAACTCATTTGCGGATGAAAGAGCAAAGCAAGAGGACCGCTCTTTGCATTTTCATCGTAAGTGAGTGAGCAAAGTTGTCGCACGATGTTAGGTTCTTTAGTTCGGAGAGGAGCGCGTTTCTGATTCCACCGAGAACACTAATCATCAAGACAACTGTTTCGATAGAGTATCCCGGATAGGCCCTGAAATAGGTGTTTCGGGAGCTTCGGGGTTGGCCAGGTTCAAAGCTGAGTCGGCCTTATCTGCCTCGACAATGACAGTATGCGGATTATTGTTAGTATTTTGAAAATATCTCCTAAGCTTTTTAATCCTCTTGGCAGGCATAAGCGTGCCATGGATGTATTAGGGCGGTGAGATCTACATTTGATGAGGGTTCAATCGGCCTGTGGAGTTCAGATCGGTTTTCATCCACATTAGTACACCGAATGTATTAGATGCTACCGGCATAGCCCACATATTAATAGCCGGGATCTTGACATTAGAATAAAGTTGGGTTTTTAATAGTGCTAGTACGCTTTTTCTGAGCAGATCTCGGGTAATCCTTCGCATTTCGGCATCCTCCGCTGTAAGTGCTTGCTTTACACCCAAATACTTATAAGTTTGATTCACAGGAAGTGGAGCGAATTCTGAGTTATCCATGAGGGCGATGTTTTCCGATTCTTGCAATACACCCCACTCCTTGCAACGACTCTGAGGAATTGTTGGTGGCACTACAAATGTAAATAAAAGTACTTATCTGATCTTACGTAATCTAAGAATTTACCGAACGAGACAAAGCCGAGTTGGATAACATGACAAGTGTTATTTTATTAATTAGAATATTAAAACTTATTTATTTATATGTAAGTCATTCAAGTTTATTAGATAAAGACTATTATTGCTATGGCTATTATTGCAAAAGGGAGTTTAAAATCTCCCTTGTCAAAAAATCCGTTACTGATCTGATCGTAATATCTATGTTGTAAATAATATCAAAACTTATTTTAAAACAAAGTTTAATGTTGCGTCTGCTGTTTTTGACATGTAAAATCGATTGGCATGTTAAATTGAATCACTGAGTGTACCACAAATTCAAAACTTTAAATGGATTGCAAGAATCTTCTAAATGAAACATTTTTTAAGTTTTCGTTTTGATGAAAACGTTTAATTTAACCTACTTTAAAGGAGTTTTAAATGATACTGGATCAATTTTTCGAATAAATACCCGCTCTAGTCAAATAAAATATTTTTAAAAGTGACAATTCAAAGAAATTATGTTTCCTTTACCCTGTTCTATAAAAAAAGTTAAAAACGAAGCACGAAAAAAAGTATTTAAATTTTATTGCTCATCAAGGGTTAAATTAGCAATAATTAAGGCCCATTTGAAATAAATTGCTCGACTTTGAAGTTAATTCAACTTTTTCTGTAAATTAGAATTATAACCTTTTTGAAAGGAGCCAATTTCAGTTAATATTTAGGAATAAAATACAATGTAGCAAAAGTACTTCACAGTATTATTTTTACCAGACTCTTTAAAAACTAGATACGTTCAGGTTCACTAAAAACATGTAAGACTTACCTAGTAGTGATTTAAATTGAAATCTTCTAATTGCTTAGTTAGGGTCTGATAGGTTTTTGTCCAATCATTGCTAATAAGTCTGCATTAAAAACTTTTGAAATATTGTAATACTTCAGCGCTTTGTTTGGTTTCCAAATGATTTGCATTTGAAAGTTCTATTATTGTGGGAAGTACGTACTAAAATTGCCCTTTTCCTTATAAATTTGAGAAAAAAATTTGAAACAAATCCAGAGTATAAAAATTATTTTGTACTATTTTTATTTTATTCTTACACTACTTGTCAGTTCAAAACTTGATTGTCAAATTAGGCCGGTCTAGTGTTGGAGAATCTGGTCGTTAAATTTTTAAATAATATCGAAAAAAACATGTTTTATATAACAGATGGCGCTCTCGTGTGTTCTGTACCGTCGTTGTTCAAAACGATATACTTGAATAAGCGAAGTGGCTATTGGGGAAGGTGCCTAAAGGCCAGTCAGTCTGATGATCCCCAACAAGGGTGAAAGCTTACTGTCTGCCAGCCCGGGGTTGTCCAATAGATCTTGGACTACCCGTACTTTGATGCATAAACATAACTTAGTGTCTTTCAGTCCGAATAGCCATTATTTTTCCTTTTAGTTTATTACTGCGACGGACGTTGAAACCTTTTTATATTTTCTATAGTGCTCGGCTTTTCTAGGCGGGGCTGCACGGCTTCCCGGTGGGATTGTGTGTGCGATTCCTAGTGTAATCCACAAAAAACTGTGGATACCTGGAGTGATGCTCAAAAATCGATTCCGATACCGGGTGTCATGCTCCCGCAGTGTTTTTACTAGCTACCTATATATCGGTAGCAGCTTTACTCGAGTGAGATCTGTTCTTGCATTGGACTGGTTTCCTATAGATGGCACTCTCGTGTGTTCTGTACCGTCCTTGATCAAAACGATATACTTGAATAGGCGAAGTGGCTATTGGGGAAGATGCCTAAAGGCTACGTCAGTCTGATGATCCCCAACAAGCGTGAAAGCTTACTGTCTGCCAGCCCGGGGTTGTCCATTAGATCTTGGACTCCCCGTACTTGGATGCAAAAGCATAATTTACTGTCTTTCAGTCCGAATAGCCATTATTTTTGTTTTTAGTATATATGTATATGTTACGCTCAATAGTCGAATTCGGGCAATGCCCGAAAAAAATACGCAAAACTAGTTTTGAGCAACGAATATTTCCCAAACCCGAAATTTTATTTTTATACGGTTATTGAGCATTACAAAATAAGCAGAACTAGTTTTGCGCAATTTGAAATGTACAAAACTAGTTCTGTACATTTCTGAATGGCCAGCACTAGTTATGCTTTTTTCATTTAATCAGCGCGAAGCGTCCGAATAAAATAAAGTTGGAAATGTTATTTAAATAATATATTTTATTTAAATACTGACAAATACAACAACAAATAAAACTTTATTCTTAGACAGATATTCAGTTAAGTTTAAAAAATTATTTATTTGAACAAGAGCTTGAATGAAGGCACTTAGAATTGCAGATGACATTCTTTTTTCGACAAGAACATGCTCTATTAATACACTTTTTACTACACATACATGAAATAAAACCTTGTGTAGATCCAGAAATATCGGAGGATGCAGTTCTAAGTGATATTTCTTTGTCGCACAAACGAAATAAATTCAAAACAAAAAACAACAACATAACCCTACTCTTTATTTGGGTTTGGGAGTCTGTAAAACAAGCCTAACTAGTGCTGGCCATTCAGAAATGTACAGAACTAGTTTTGTACATTTCAAATTGCGCAAAACTAGTTCTGCTTATTTTGTAATGCTCAATAACCGTATAAAAATAAAATTTCGGGTTTGGGAAATATTCGTTGCTCAAAACTAGTTTTGCTTATTTTTTTCGGGCATTGCCCGAATTCGACTATTGAGCGTAACATATATAATAATATAATAAAACTAAGCTAACTAGAAGTTCTAATTTAGTCAAGTACTAATAGGCCAGTCTAATAGGTAGTTTTCAAAACGAATAAATGTTATGGAAGTAAGCTCAGTTTAGAAAGCTAATAAATCAATTAAAATGTAAAAATTCTTGATTCACAGTGGTGAAGCATATCAAGTTGTTCGATAGGTCTCCACACACAATTGTATATGTAAGTTTTAATGGTTTATTCAAAAGTTTAACAAGGCAGTAGGTCTAAAGTTTTGCTTGGTTTCCCTTTGAGGCTTTTATTACAGCAAAAGCACTTATCTGAATAATGGCGCCATAGTTAATAGTTAAAGTCCACTACAAAAGATAATACGATACCGTTTAAAATAACGGGTTACCGTTATAATTTAGGACGCAAGGGCCTTCCGAAAATAGGCTGGTCCAATGTACAAGTATATAGAATTTAACAATTTACGGACCAGGTTATTCAGAAAGTTGTGATTGTGTAAGTTAACGGTATGTGTTGCGGTTACTTATTGTAAACAAAATGTAGAATAGAGAATATAGTTTTAAATTTTCCAAAAATATTAACCGTGTTTCTTCTAATGAACAATTGAAAAAGAATTTGGGAACAATTGTTATTTTTTTCAATATGCGACAATAGCTACAATTATTGTAAATATAATTAGTAATACCTTGTCTTTTAAAGACATGTTAAATTTTTTCCTGGAGACTCGATCAGCTTTGAGTTGCGAGTAAGTACTATGTTTAAACAAAATTTATCAATAACCCACAAACACGAAATATCGAAATAAAATTTGTAAAAAAATAAACAAAATTAATTCTAGTTCAACTTCATGCCGAATTGATTAAAAAAGTGCACTTTTCTAATAAGAGTATTCTTTTGTCATGCTTTCTATATGGAATTAAAAACAAGATTCATAATCGTATAAACGCGTTGCAACACGAAATTGACTGAGACGAAACTGTATCGGCTTGGTTCCATCTTGGATATCCCTTTGCTTATTCAAACGGCACGCCATTGATATTTTTTTATTACTTTGAAACTGATATAATGCTAAACATGTTTTTATTAGTTGAAAAGGTCATTATGTTAAGCTAAAATGGATAATTTTTAGGTAAAAAACATAATAACGTACCGGCTGATATTTTAAGATTTTAACGTGACTCGCTTCTTTAATTCTTATACAAAGTGCAAATATGGGTCATTCTTTTACAAACCGTACGCCTAAAAATGTTCATGATTTTCAATTGGTTGGAAATTTTTTTTACAAATAATATATGTACATAAAATGAACCAACACGTGTATCGCTTATTTTTTTTTAATAATTCTTCCGAGTAATGTTATTTATTTATTAATTTTAATAGGTTGCTTGTTTCTGTCGCATTGCAAATTCATTATCTCCGGTATCCGATTGATGCCGATGTCTCACCGTTGTATTTGTTGCTGTATTAGCCTCCTAACTGCATGCTATAAAGAATTTTAGAACATTATTTAATGAACATCAATAACAAATTAATTGTTTAAATATTTTTTCATGCTAGCCCCCCAGCGTATAAAATCGCAAAAAATATCATTATATGCATTGTGATTTACTCTAACTGCTTGCTTTTAAACATACATGGAATCTTGTACAGCAACTGTTTCGAGTGCAAATGACACATGCATCATAAAAAGACCCGTGGAAACGGACAATGATTTTTTTAAGAAAAGTACTACCTACAACCCGTGAGAAAGCGTTCGAGCATCAATGAGTGTGTGATGGTCGTACTTGTTTTGCTTGTGTGACCAACCTCACACTTATTCAGAATCGAATGCTTTTTTCACTCGTTGTACAATCTATATTGTCATTGTTTATTCTACACTGAGAACAAACAGAAAAAGTTGCCAAAATAGTAGTAAACGCTTGATAAAGGCATATACATATGTGGCATGATTTACTCTATAACGTAGAAAAAATGCTGTATGTTTGGTAAAAATTTCTATAAAAATGGTGAATATTACAAAACGTACAGCATTTTCTTCTCATTTTAAAGTCCATCGTACCACTCAGGTGCCTATATCGAACATTTACCGAAGTGAATGGTAATTTTTGTTTTTCTCTGTGTAATCGAAAAATAAGAAACGGTATAACGTTTTAGTTTACAAATTTCTGATCATCTAAAATTTGATGGTAAAATTTAATTTTTCACTAAAAACTTGTTTTAAAATTGCCAATACTAAATTGAAACACTATTATTTATAATTTTTATTCTATTAAGGTTTTTATTTACAATAAATACTATCGCAACCCCTATGTTAAAGGAGTTTAGGTAAAAAAAAATAATGAACATGAATATAATTTTATATTTATAATAAAAGATATAATTATACTGTACATCGTGCGCGATATGCGGCGCACAGCACGCAGCTCATAGCGTTCGGCGCGTGACACGTCTCGAAATAAATAAAAACCCTTTCGATCTAATACAGACTCCACTTTAATTTTTTGATGGATTATTAGAGTGAAACACAACGCATGTAATGATTTTTTTTTCGCTTTTAAACGATGTGGGGGCGAGCACGAAAAAAATATTTAAACAATTAATTTGTTATTAGTGTCCATTAAATAATTTTCTAATTCAGCATGCAGTCAGAAAGGCTACACAACAATTAATAAAACGGCGAGTATCTATCCGAATCATCCGATGATTAGAACCAGAGATAATGAATTTGCAATGTGACAGAAACAAACAAACTATTAAACTTTATAAATAACATAACTCAAAAGATACATTTTTAAAAAGATAAATCCAGATACACGTGTCGACTCAAATAATTAAAAGATGCTAAAATAATTTTTGTGACATTTTAAAAATTGCACATTTTTTTCGCCCAAATCCGTACGGTTTATAAAATAATGACTCATATACATTAATCTTTTAAATAGGAAATAATCCACCCATACCATTACTATCTCTCGAATCATTACATAAAACATTTTTTTCTAAACTCATTCGTTCAAATTCACTAAAAAGGTTTAACATTTAGTACTGATTTAAATTAAGATCTTCTAGTTGATCAGTTAAGTTTTTGTTCTGTTATTGTTAGTAAGTCGTCATTAAAAACGGGTTTTTAATTTTTCAGCGATTTGCTTGGTTTCGAAATGTTTTGATCTTGGAACGTGATGCTAGGATGAATTAAGTTGTATTATTGTGAAAAGTACGTACTAAAATGTCCCTTGTCTGTGTAAATTTGCAAAAAAAATAGAAACAAATTCCTAATGTAATCCTAATCCTTAGATGTCTTATTTTTACACTTGTCAGTTTAAAACTTTTGATTGTCAAAGTAGACCGGACTAGCGTTGGAGAATCTGGCTGATTATTTTTTAAAATAAAAGCTTGGTAAGGGACTTTAGCGAAACTCTGCCGATGTATTGTCGATAGTAATAACACGTGTACTGAATGATTTTAAAACTAGACAACATAAAAGGTCAATTAAAATAACAACTGAGTAACTCTCACCAAGTAGACAATCGCTATCGCCACCGCGTACGTTTGCAAGGACCTGTCGCGTCTCGTACCGCTAGCATGACCGCGACCGCCACCGTTTACCGCGGCAGTTTGAGGAATCCTTTACGTTTTACGCGCATAGAAATCACACTTTTGAAATCGAAAATCGAATGGATTTCCTGTCGAACCAGTCGACAGTTTAAAGAAAAAATGCATTGCTGATTAATTGAGGTTCACTTTAAAGGGTATTAAATGGTCTTACAAACAATATAATTTTAATTTAAACTAATGACTGGTTTTAAAAAAGAAATAAAATCGATGTCAAAAGTGTGAGGTGGGTCGATTTCTATATGCACGTACATACATAAGTGTACGCCATTGCGAATCTTATCTAATATGTAGCTACATAATTCACAAAAATTAATAGAAACTGCTCATTTACGTATGTATGTTATCTATCGGCGTGACAGTATCAGAGGACTTATGTTTTAAAGTTTGCATGGAAAACGAAAAAAAAAACGTTAATATCGCTAATACTAATGAATGACCTTATAAAAAATAAGGAATGTTATTTTTCGCAGTTGGTTTACAATCATCTCCGCAACATTCAACATAGAAATGTTGGTGAAGGAATAAATTGACTGAGTTATTTTATTTATACATTTCATATTTTTTGTTTTAGATTGTTTACTTACTTTGTGTATTTATATTGACACATGTAGGTATTTACTTATGGACAGGGTAAGCTCACATATTTTTTCAAATAAATCTCTTGAGCAGGGTTTGAAATGCTGACTTGTAAACGATGTAATATAAGAAGAAAAAAACAATAAAGAAATGTATTTTTTTCTTTTGTAGTTGAGATGGCAAGGAAGGTTTTGAATCTGACGTAGTTTAGACAGTATCAACCCGATTCACTATTGCAAAGATCGGTTTAATTTGTCAATTAAAAGTTTAAATTGGCAAGGGTGGAAATAGGATAACTATAAGTTTTTTGGTACCTATAAATTTATTTTTAATCCTTTCCGTGGATTTCTAAAGAAAAAGTATGTATTTAAGCGTTTTTCCTCCTATTAATACAATTACAATCATTTTCGTACGTTCTAGTATAAAGACTTGCTCTAATAAAATCAAGTTTTGAAAGACCCACAATGAACAATTTCACAGCCACAATTGCCAGCTCTAGGAGAAGTAAACCTAAAACTGGTCTTAAGCTGTGTAAATTAAGTTAAAAGTTTACTTTTATTTAAAACCTTAACTACTTGCATAATTTTAAGAGTTAAGAAAGTATATTTAAGTTAGTCGTACCATTTTGATAAACTAGATTGGTGGACACTCTACTACAAGAAAAATTTGCTTACAAGACTTGTGACCCTAAAATCGCATTTTCATTATTAGGGGTCATCCATTAATTACGTTACACGCAAAGAGGGAGCGCGGGGGTCCACAAAGTGTGACAAGGGGACAGGGGGGCGGGGGCGTCATAAGCTTCGTGACGTTACATCTAATATAAAATATTAAAACAATATTAAATAGGTAATAGGGCCACCGGCGAAATGAACGTTATATAAGTATGTAATTTTGAAGTTTAAAATTGTTTGCCTTTGATATCATACTTACACCGAAAGACCGATACCGCTTTTAAAAAAGTCGACGTAACGGTATTTTTTGTTTTATTATTTGTTTGTTGCCAGGTCTACCGTTTAAACGGTAGGTCTACAGTTTAAACGGTAGGTATGTCATTTTCAAACTTAGTTGGCAACTAGAAAATCATTGCGATAACATGGGAATGGCAATATAAAACTACTTGTATAAAAGCATAAAAATATCTAGCATAAAACGCTTTTACAAAAAATCTTGTATGAAATTCGTTGCGAAATTGAGTGTTTTAAGCACTCTATGTGTTCTCCAATTTGACATGTTGTTGACAATTTCATGTGGCCCGATTAAAACACACTCTTTTCGCAACTTGTTTCATAAATACATAGCTACTAAAGTGTCAGAATTGCAGTATGTTATTTTTAAGTCTCACAAATCCTCAAATTTTTCTTATTCAAAGAGGTTCGCGTCTTCCCCTGAGAAAAAACTGGAAATTAGTCAGTCATCGGTTTTTGTCTTTCCTTCAAAATTTGTTCAACATAGGCGAAATTGCGGCCATGCATTAGTTTTTTATATATTATTTGATAGGTTTTTAAAACCTATATACCGGTAGGGGAAGGTGGTGCAGAACGGCCCACCTAAGGTTTCATTGGTTGTAAAACTTGAAATAAAAACAATTGAAAATATGTTGAAAATAGATTCGCGGGTTCACGTCAACAAGAAATAATAATGATAATCTAAATATTAATATGATATATTAATGATATTTAGATTTCTTTTGTGAAAAATAGTTTCCTATGTAACCGTCCTCAGTTTTTATGATTAAAGATTGTAAAAAATATTATAATAAAAATTAGTAATTCTTTAGGGCTATCGACATCCACACCCCCTAGTGAGGTCTAAGATTCTTCGGCCTTGCATATTTATTATCGCCAGATTCTCCAACGCTAGATCGTCTAATTTGACAAGTTTTAAACTGACAAGTTAAGTGTAAGAATAAGATTAATACGTTTTATACTATGAATTTGTTTAAGAGTTTTTTAGCAAATTTATAAAGAAGAGGGCAATTTTAGTACGTACTTTTCACAATAATAGAATAAAATTTATTCTAGCAACACATTCCAAGATAAAAATCATTTGAAAATCAAGCCAATCGCTGAAATATTAGAACAACCATGGATCTATTATAATATGGATTCGATATCCGTATACTGTGAGCGTATCGAACGTGAAGCCTTATATAATATAAATATTTTGTTGTTTGTTATTCTCTTGAGAGAGCAGTTTACGAACTACGAACATAGACAAGACTACGAATTACTACGTAATTGAATCAAGAATGGTAGTAGAAAGAGATAAAATAGCATTGGAGTGTTGGAGCTCAGAAGTGTTGTTGTCTGCAGGGTGCTTAGGAAAAACGTCTGGGAACGCTCGGTTACACGTACGTCTTTGTCTAATGAACTAGAAAAGAAAAAGTGCGACGTATAGATTTATATAGATTTATAAATGACTCAGAGCGACTTTAAATAATCGCCTTTAGAAATAACCTAACATAACATAACCTATAAATAATAAAACCTTTTTAACTTAAATTTATTACTATTTAGCAGAAAAATAAAATATTTTGGGGCTTTTATTACTTTTAGTAAATCTTGTGATGCTTCTAACGTATTTTTGTACAAAAATACAAGGTAAAATAAGATGTGGCCAATGTTTACAAATTGTGTTTACAGTGTCGTTTAGAATGGTTTGTTTTGGCTTCAAAGAATGTGAACTCATCCCGTATCCAGTCCTAATAAATCCATGAGAACAACTCATAATTTTTTAATAATGACAGGAAGAAAATTTGTTAAAACCTAACTGATCAAGTAGAAGATCTTAATTTAAACCAGTACTAAATCTTAAACCTTTTTAGTGAATCTAACCGTTAATTCTTGCATTTTAAAATTTACAGGAAAGTACCTAAATATAGGAAGGTGTATAAGGAATTTTCGTAATTACAAGGTAGCGTTGTGTCAAGTAGTTGCATCGAAATAAGAATTATACTAATTATACTGTCACAGATTCTGTGATACTGTATAAAAATATACAATATTTTATTTTATATACATTTGATGGTATTGACTCCATTATTCACAGAGAGGGCGGTATTTTTAGAGGTTTTCGTCACTAGCCGCCTCTACGGCAATTCCGAAAAAAAATTAAATATTCTCTAGATACTACATATTAGAACAGGCAAGTTTCGTTACCTACTGAAAATTAATGTCTAGCCATACATCCTTTTTATATTATGTTAAAATTGTATTGTATTTTTTCTTACTTTTAGGTCAGGGTAGGTAATTCCTTTCTTTTCCATGCAATCCGAAAATACCATAAATAATACGGTGCACTAAATTTAACTTTTTTTAGAAAATACTATACCCGTTGTTATAAGTTTTGGTGAAATGTCTGGAGTGCTATGTAATACATCTTGAGCATTCGTAAGTAGATTATATTAAAAAAATCCTGTAAAAAATACCAATAAAAAACAATCTTGTATTATTTAGATGTAGGTACTAAAACGAAAAAATAAGTGTACATAGTTCGCGTGGGTGGATCCTAAAAGTAGTATCAAAGTTATCACTGAAACCGATATAACATATTATGTTAAATTTATTGTCGTAAAAGATTGTCGCGCGCGAAAAGCTCATAGAGGCATTAATTTTGTTTGGCAGAAATTGTAAGTACCTAAGTATGTATTTCTTTCTTTTCTATTCACGCGACAAGCTTTTAAGACAACACATTTAACATAATATATTATATATGTTTCAGTGATAACTTTGGTACCTACTACTTTTAGTAGGATCCACCCACGCGAACTATGTCCACTGTCCACTTATAAATAGCTTTCAGAATTGCCACAATGAAGAAAACTATACTTATTTTTTTCGTTTTAGTACATCTAAATTACAAGCACGGTTTTAAAGGGTATTTTTTACAGGATTTTATCTTTAAACTTTTAGTTACGTCTTAACCTATGTATTTTTGATAATGCATCATTATTACAAGACCTTTTACCTGTTATCATATTCTACTCGTCAAACCCTTTCATTTCATACAAAATGTCAAGGGGGTTGTGAAGAAAAAGGTAATCCGACATCTTTTGGCGTCCGTCATATTGGGTCTAGAATGAGGTCACATAGAGTATCGTATTTTACTGGTCAGGTGTGGCCATATGGCGTTTAGAATGACATACATAGCTTATCGTATTCTACTTGTCAACCCCTTTTATTTGATACCCATATCAAGGGGGATGTGAAAAAAGGCAATCCGCCATATTGTGGCATCCGCCATATTGGGTTTAGAATGACTTCACATAGCTTATCATATTCTCGTCAAACCCTTTCATTCGATTCCCGTATCAAGGGGATTGTAAATAAAAAGGCAACCCCCATCTTGGATTTAGAACAATATTAAGTGTACTATGTTGCATTGTCACCAGACTTATACACGTGTGCAACATTTCAAAGCTCTAGCTTAATGAGAACTAGTCGAAATTTTGATTGCAATATTTGACCTAAAGATACTAACAAACATACATACATATGTACATACAAGCAAACTAACAGGTGAAGTTAAATAAAAGCTTGTAATAACATATAAACATTGCCACATATAAAAAAATTAGTGAAGTAATTAGGTACATTTTAAGCATTTTACGATTTTGGAAAATATTTTTTATAAAATTAATTAATTATAATGGGCGAGCTCTTAAAATTTATTCATTATTTTTTTGATGGTATCAGATATTTCGGCTCTGTCCTAATGTATATATGTTAAAAAGGGGCGAATATAACATGCAGTGTGGATGCTGTAAAATAGAAAAAACTTTTTAAATTACATATAAGAATATTCATTTTGTTTTTTAAATTTTATCCAAATGAATTAAGAATATAAACACGTAATAGCACAGAAAATTCGACAATTCTTGCTGAGCCCTCTATTGTTCGCAATAGAGGTAGACGAGGCAATAAAGAATGCAAACCAAAAGATTAAACCTATGACGTTGGGATACTGGAAGATGAAAAAGGTAGAGATATCGGATCTGGCAGATTCAGAAGAAAACCTATATCATAATATAGACAAGCTTAATGAAGAACTAAAAATAATTAATCATAAATACCCAAAAAACGAAATCGATGATAAAACATTGGATAAAACAACAAGAGATACAGCATTAGAATAGAGGAAAGGATAGAGAGCTGGTTGAAGAATTCAAGTATCTTGGATCTGTAATAGAAGGAAATGGATAACGGGGAAACGAAATAAATTATAGAACAGCAAAAATAGAAAGACTGTATAATGTACTAAGAAAAATATTCTGTGGAAGAAAGGATATAACAAAGGACGTAAAGATGGAAGTTGTCAAAAGGGTAATAAGCCCATTATTATTGTATATGGTGGCGAAACATGTACTCTCACAAGTAGGGACTAGAGCAAGACAAATGCAACGAAAATGCGATTTTTGAAAAAAATAGAGGGAAAAACTAGAAAAGACACAATGAGAAATGAGGTAATTGGAAATGAACTGCAAATAGAACCAGTTCTGATAATAATCGAGAACAGACAACTAGGATGGCTTGGGCACGTTCACTGAATGCCAGACGAAAAACTTACAAAAATGGTATACGAAGCAAGAACCCAAGGAGTCAATTCGAAGAGGAAGACCTAGAAGAACATGGCAAGACGGAGTGAGAGAAGTGGTGCACGAGAGAAGGATCCAATGGAATAAAGTCAGAAACTTAGCACAAGAGAGGAAGGAATGGAAAAGGCTAATAAACGCAACTTCATAGTCTTACACCACCATGGTAGACATACTTAGGAATAAGTAAGGAAGTAATAAAAAATAATCTGCCTTTTTTTAAACATTGGCCTTCAGCAATGGGAGATTCATTTATAACTAGCCTTTTATTTTGTTTCATACATTGTGCTTGTGTAGGATAAAAAAGAGGAGAGAGCAAACACCAAACATCCGACCTCGCGCGCCGTCGATGATATTTCGAGGCGTCTGTATTTCACCGAGCAAACCTATGAAACGACAGTTTCGGACGAAAAGAATCCAATTTTCCACACCTGGCACTGACGCGCCGTTTTCCAATATTTAAAAAAAAATCCTAAAATTTTACCACAATACGTACATATATTCCAACCTGTCAAAAATGTTACACACAAATCACTACGCTTTGACAGCTGTCTAAGTGGAAACGGGACTCCGGCACGTGCTATGAAGATAAAGCAACGTTGCCGCTCTCACTCTAACTTTAGTCTCTAAGGAATGAAAATAACTTACTAGAAACTTATTACCACGAAAAATAATGGTATAGTGGTATATTTTATTAATCCTTAATCATGCTTTAGCTGTAGTATTTCCGATTGAAGATGTTTACCTACAGATATTAGCTTCTTTAATAACATCCGCTACGCTGATGATACAGTATTATTGAGCAGTTCTTCTGAGAATCTGCAATGGTTACTAACAAGAATTAACCAGGCTAGTAATGCCAGTGGTTTAACACTAAATTTAAAGAAGACCAAATTTATGATAGTCAGCAAGCAAAATATTGGAAATGTACAATTGTCAGCTGGCCAAGAAATAATAGAAAGAATTGATCACTATGAATACCTCGGATATTACCTAAACAGTGAATGGGACATTGGACAGGAAGTACGCATCCGCATTGAAAAAGCCAGATGTGCATTTATCAAAATGAAACAGCTTCTCACGTGTAGACAACTGAATCTAAGTTTAAGACTACGCCTGGCCAAATGCTACATATTTCCCATCTTGCTTTATGGATTAGAGGGATGGACACTGTTGGATTGGCATTGAAAAAAGATTGAAGCTTTTGAAATGGGGGTGTATCGTCGCATACTTAGGATTTCCTGGACTGATAGATTACGCAATGCTGATGTCTTGTTACGTCTGAATACAACGACCGAGATCTTAAACACAGTGAAGCGACGAAAACTGGAATATTTCGGACATGTTATGATAGGCGAGAAATACCGCTTCCTTCAACTAATAATACAGGGAAAAATTGAAGGGTGACGAGCACCAGGACGAAGATGGACATCGTGGCTTAAGAACTTGAGAGAGTGGTATAGAAAAAGTACTAGATCCTTATTTCGCGCAGCGGTCTCCAAAATTCAGATAGCCAGAATGATCGGCACCAGAAGAAGAAGATTAGCTTCTTTTAGTACAGTTTATCAATATGAAAATATAACACATAACTGAAAGTCCGGCAATAGCCGTTCTCAGAAAGTAGGTGGGGGACCATAGTTGGCCAGATTAAGAGTACCTAATACTGGAATCTTGGATTGCTCTAAAATGTAAATAATGGTAATATTATGGTAAAATATAATAATGTTAAGAAGCACTAAAAAGTATAACTAACAATCCACCTTTCGGCCACCATAATTACTGCTTCGAATCATTTATACACGGTGTCCCATATAAGAATGCACACTACAGGGATCTCGTAAACCAGAAGAGATACAAAGATGATTAAATTAGAGAAAAGTTGCGCTTTGCTGAACCTTTCAAAGTCACGATACGAAATCTAAAAAAATCCGATTACTTCCGAAAATATTTGGGAAAAACCGAATTTTCCCGATTTCGTTTTTATTTTTTTCTGACTCTATTTAAAAAGATATGACAAAATAAATGTCACATTCTCATTGCCACTTTTTCTGCTCTACAAGCCGACGTTCTTAGATTTTCAATACGACGTTTCGTTTCTTCGCAACCATCATCAACTTCATTTTTTTAAATAGTCGAAAAATTTTGTTTTATTCCTAAAAAATTCTAACTTTAATTCTAAATCCCACGACATATCGCTTCTTACATTTATCCGACGTTTCGGACGAAAAAATCATCATCAATATTATTTGATGATTATTACGAAGGAACGAAACGTCGGATCAAAAATCGAATTACGTTATCATGTAGAGGAGAAAAAATTACATGGGAATGTGGATTTTATTTTGACCTGTCCTCTTTTGTGAAATCAGAAAAAAATTAATTGCCAAAATTTATGTTTAAAATTGCAAGAATTCGTAGATTTTTTTCTGATTCTACTGTAAGAGATAGATTAAAATAAATTTTACATTTTTATTGCCGTTTTTCTCCTCTACAACATGACGTCATTCAATTTTTGATTCTACGTTTTGGCTTCTCTCGACCATTATCAATTTTTTTTTAAATAATCCGAAAATTTTATTTTAGCGCAGTTAAATTGCCCTTGTTATTCTGAATTCAACGACTTATCACATACGTGCAAGTAAGCAAGATGTTATCAAAAAACAAAATATTTTATTTTTACGCTACAAAAAGTTCGTTGAAACAATCTTATTTAATCATATGTTCAGAATAACAAGGGCAATTTAACTGTGCTAAAATAAAATTTTCGGATTATTTAAAAAAAGTTGATAATGGTCGAGAAAAGCCAAAACATAGAATCGAAGCCAAGAACGCCAGAAAAGCCAAAACGACAATAAAAATGTAAAATTTATTTTAATCTATCTCTTACAGTAGAATCAGAAAAAATCTACGAATTCTTGAAATTTTAAACAAAAATTTTGGCAATTAATTTTTTTCTGATTTCACAAAAGAAGACAGGTCAAAATGAAATCCACATTCCCATGTAACTTTTTCTCCTCTACATGATAACGTAATTCGATTTTTGATCCGACGTTTCGTTCCTTCGTAATAATCATCAAATAATATTGATGATGATTTTTTCGTCCGAAACGTCGGATAAATGTAAGAAGCGATATGTCGTGGGATTTAGAATTAAAATTAGAATTTTTTAGGAATAAAACAAAATTTTTCGACTATTTAAAAAAATGAAGTTGATGATGGTTGCGAAGAAACGAAACGTCGTATTGAAAATCTAAGAACGTCGGCTTGTAGAGCAGAAAAAGTGGCAATGAGAATGTGAAATTTATTTTGTCATATCTTTTTAAATAGAGTCAGAAAAAAATAAAAACGAAATCGGGAAAATTCGGTTTTTCCCAAATATCTTCGGAAGTAATCGGATTTTTTTAGATTTCGTATCGTGACTTTCAAAGGTTCAGCAAAGCGCAACTTTTCTCTAATTTAATCATCTTTGTATCTCTTCTGGTTTACGAGATCCCTGTAGTGTGCATTCTTATATGGGACACCGTGTAGATATTTTTGTAGTTTTTAAATAACAGAACAAACGCAACACAAAAATGATATAATTGATGCTTTATTCCCTTTTGTGTCGAACAATAGTTTGTTAATGCATGAATTTGCTCTAACTTTATATTATTAAAGAGCAATTTTATTTTTGCTTAACAGGCAAATTAATTCTGTTAATTGTTTGGTTATGAATGTATCATTTATCGACATGTTATAAAATACCTGTTATTATTGCTATTCATTAATGTGCAGATAATAGACGTTATATTTTATATTACACATTTTAGATATTCTTGATGGTTATTTTAGTATTTAACATATTTCCAAGCCTAACTATTTATGAGTAGATTTTTAAAATTCATGCCAAATTTGCTATTAGGTTTCATCTCTACAGCCGATATAACAAAATTTCATAGCATTTTGAATTGAGTTTCTTAAATTTCTTTACAACAATTACAATAACAACAAAAAAAGTATATTCATGCCAAAAGTAAGATACCGAGAACTCGTTTTTATCGGTTCAATTTTTGAATTGTTACGACAAATTGTTGTGTTGAAATTTTAAGCATGTTTATTTTCAATATATTTAAATAAATCCAGCAGAGCAAAGCTCGAGAAATTTAATCTTTAAATGAACATGCCAAATTGATTTAAAAAATATGGATTAATGTTACCCCTCAAATGGTGGTGGTTGTAATGTTACACAACTAGTATCGTGGGCTCTTTTTTGACCCACTATATTTTCGGCCACAGTTATAATTTATATATGCTCTGGTTGGGTTTGATTGGGTAATATAAGATACAACACCAATTCATTTTTAAAATACTTCTATCAGTTTTTTTTTACAAATTACGCGTACACAAATTAAAATGCAAATAAATAAAACGTCTCCTTTTTATCTGAAATATCAAATAAATTTATATTGCAAAATTTGGAAAGGTAAGTAAAATATGAAATAAAAAAGTTCCAAAGCTATACAGATTCAAACAAAGGTAGCACCTAAATGACAAAGAAGAAAACTGACAGAGGACAAAATGAAGAAGCTAAGCGGATCGATACTATCCTATCTCAACCATTTATTTTGTCTTCCCATATGATAAATCTTTAGTTGATTTCGGCATCTTTATTGTAGACACTTTGTTAAAAAGCCAAAACTACGGGTTTGGTGGGGTCACAAAACACTGCAAAGCGCAAACAACAACGATCAACTAATTCTGCACATGTGCGTTCTAGATATAAGCATTTATAGAAGAAATACAGGGAATTACGTTGAACTGTAGTAGTCCGGAAATGTCGTACTAAAATTGTTGGGGGTCTATTTTGACCCCACCATACCAGCTGATGGTTAAAATTGATTGATTGAAATAAAATGCATGCACATTAGTATTAGATAAGTATTCGAAACTTGTGTGCAATATCGTAGCAACAGACATGAAGTTTTTGGTTACTTCAAAAAATATAAATCTAAGTAAATTTTACAAATTTGCTTCAAGTGAATGAAAGTTATGTAGAAGTGATTTGATTGTGGTTACGGGGGTAACTCAAAATTAAAAAAAAATTGAATATAAGGCTATGACTTCTTATTTGAACATTATGTTTCAATTCTAAACAACTTTTCTTAATAACGTTTTTCTGCATTTTTCGAAAGAAGGGTACTTTACTATTGAACGATTTTTATATTTTTTGGCTTGCCCTGTACGCTGTTTGACTTGAGAGAAGGGTTTTTCAAAATTGAAACAGGGGTTCAAACTTCGTATGGAAAAAAATATTAGATGATACTATTAACTTGAAATGTCATAGAAGTACTCTAAAATATAACGGTCAGATTCTCCAGTTCTAGTCCGGTCTAATTTGACGACCAAAAGTTTTAAACTGACAAGTGTAAGAATAGGATAACTAAGTTTTATACTACAAATTTGTTTCTAAGGTTTTTTTGCAAATTTATAAAAAAGGGCAATTTCAGTACTACTTACTTTCGATAATAATAGAACTAAATTCATTCTAGCAATCCGTTCTAAGATGAAAATCATTTGGAAACTAATCAAATCGTTGGAATATCAGAATAATTCATAAGTTTTCAATGGCGACGTATTAACAATGACAGGACAAAGATCTGTCAGAACATAAGTGATCAACCAGAAGATCTTAATTTAAACCAGAGCTAAATCTTAAACCTTCTTAGTGAATCTGAACATGCAGTTTTTAATAAATCAACCCCTAAGGGAGTGAAATGGGGGTTCAAAGTTTACAATGGACTAAAAGAAAATTGTTATTCTATCATTATTCTAATATTTCAGCGATTTTTTTTTTGGTTTTCAAATGATGTTTACCTTGGAACGTGGAGAGTACGTACAAAATTCTCTACAAATCTGCAAAAAACTAAGAAGTAAATTCATGGTATAAAACTTAGCTTTCATATTCTCACACTTGTCAAACTTGGTTGTCAAATTAAGGAGCGTTTGGGGTAGCATTGGAGAATCTGGCTGTGTGTGAGAGAAACTAATTCCACAAGGGATGGAAGCAATGATAGAATCACTAATAAAACTTAATATATGTTCAGCAAACGTATGTACCAGCAAAAAAAATATTTGGAAACCATAATATGCAGAAATAATAAGATAAAACGTAGTTAAGCTTGAGATGACATATGTCTAAAATTTCACAACTAAAACGTGTTAGACTGTCAACTAAATACTAAATTTAAGACTTTACAAAGTATAATGAAGTTCTGAGATCCGAATTATCGTCAGTGAGTCATTGTCTTTGAGATTGGGAGTCTGTGGATGTTAGGGTTACAGCGGCATATGAATAACATAATAATATGCTGCTGAAATTAAGGTTTGCTTTGTGCTTCACGCGTCTTCACCTGGGATGAGTTGTTGACAATAATTTTAGTCTAGGACAGATATGCGATCAAAATATACATACAGGTTCTATCTACATGCTATTGACCCATTTAATACATTAATCAGCTTTCGGTGGGTTATTTAATTTTACTTGACAGTATACATACTGGCTAAATCTGGGAAAAAGACGTAACCAAATTATCAGGCGCGGTATACAAATAAGAGTACCCCCTTCTTAAGCGGATTAACAAAATATGCATAATATAAGATTACGTATGAAGAAGTAAATAATAATGTTGGGGAAACCCAACCGTTCGTTTAATTTCTATAACTCTATTTGTATTCTAAATAATCCCCTTCAACTAAATAAGGTCAAACTTGTCTCCTTGGTAAATTTAACTTGCATAAAAACACGCAGTCATCGGCAAAACACAAAGACCATTTCGGCCAAAATATCAAAAGAAAATCTTTCCTTTAATTTAGTTCTTCTAACACCGGCACGTTGTCGGCGAACTTCAAAGGTTTAGCTTCCTTTGAAGATTTCTTATCTCTTAGTTTTATTACTGTAGCGTTCTAAAAATATATTTCTGGTAAATGCATAAAAAAGGTCAGTAACCATAGCAACGGAGATCAGCCCCTTCACGTCGCGTAACCGTGCCGGGTTCGAGCTCGGCCTCTTACTAGTTTTTAATGGTCAAAGAAGGTTCACGTCATCGCGTAGACGACTATGACTGGTCGGGCGGAGCGCCAAAGGGTGGTGCTTTTCAGTTCAACTTGGTTCCCGTCCGGGACAGAGTACCAGTTAGCCACATATCACAAAGAGAGACTGTTGTGCCCCTTGGCACAGCAGAATAGCGTCGGTCAAGTATAAGACCCAAAAAATTACACAAGTTCGGTGTGCAACCAAAGTGCGGAAAAAACTTCCCCTTTTTCTCTTAGGCATGGTCCTATAATTCAGTGCGGGAAAAATTCCCCTTTTTCTCTTATGCATGGTCCTATAATTCAGTGCGGGGAAAACTCCCCTTTTTCTCTTAGGCATAGTGCTATAATTCAGTGCGGGAAAACTCCCCTTTTTCTCTTAGGCATAGTCCTATAATTCAGTGCGGAAAAAACTCCCCGTTTCTCTTAGGCATGGTCCTGTATTTCATTTTATAAAACAAGGAAAATCAGTATAAATGCATAACAATAACATCTCGTAATAACAGAATATCAACAACACACGTCATTCCTTTACTAGTGTAAAGATTAATATTTGTGCATACCTTTAACCAAGAAATGAAATAAATCCACATTGTTTAGTGAAATAGATGTATTTTACTTCCAACAAGTCGCAGCTGCCAGAGATTGCGCAGTCGGATGGAGCTGAACCAGCCTCCTAAGGAAATAGTTTACAGTCAGGTGGAGGTAGGGTTTAAATAGAGCCTTATCCATCCAAATAAATTTAAACTAATTCACATTTTATTAGTGTACAATCTGAAAATAAATTCAGTAGTGCCAATTAAAAGAAATATAAAGATATTATAGCTATTAGAATATAATTTAAGTTAATGATTTCAGTAAGGATTTGAGTAAACTTTTTACTTAAAAAATACAATAATCGTCGAATAACTTTCCTAAGCTGAAGTATGACAAAGACATTAACATAACGATGACAATAAATAAAAAAAAGTTCAGAAACTCTTAGGAAAAACTCCACGTAAATTATAAAAAATCTACCCTTAAGCAGCGAGGGAGCGAAACTTAAAAAAAATATTCTAATTGACGCATAAAACTCGTAATAATCTAATACTTTCCTAAAATGAAAACACTGTTCGACTTACTTGGCAAATTAAAACCCGTTAGGATTTTAAAGTCTAATTTAAATGGAAAAAGTTATAAAAATACGGCGGTAAAATCTAATCAACCGAAATAAAATGAGCTGTTCCGGAAAATTGTTCGCAATGCTGATGATATAAAAACTTTTAAAAGTTGCAAATCAGCAAAATTTCTTTTAATATATTCTGAAATAAGATATCTTTCTTATTTTGTCAATGTAAATTCTTAAATATAAAAAAAAAAACAGTTATAAAAGTTCTATTTAACTGTTTTAATGCTTGTAATAAAAAAATTTTACAATGGAAAAAAACTCCTGCCAGACTCTTGGATTGTAAAACATGTAAACAGTTAAAAATTTTGAATGCTAAAAAAGAACAGGACAAATAGAATTAGTTTTAATAAATCAATAAAACTTAACATTCAGAAACCTCAATAAAATTTTATTAGTACATATCATCGTCAATAAGACGAAGTGACGAAAATTGGGTTAAGTCGATTTTTATACATAAAAAATGTTGCTCTACATCACAAAATTTTGTAACGCAATAATTCGTGTCTGCCTTAAAGTTATACGAAAATTGACGACGAGCTTATCTACTTTTTTATTTACTTAACTTGTTCTCAATTACACGAACTAGCGTATCTCCCTATTTTTCAAAATTTGAAAATACATAAAAATGAACCACATTTTACATACTTTGATAGTTAATATACATTTATATCTATAACAGTACTCTAACTCTAACTCAAATAGCTTTTTATAAGTACTAAAACGAAAATTGAAAAACGATCTCCTGTAAAATTGTAAAAACTGAGTTCCGTCACTTCGTGAAATTGACGACGATATGTATAATGCCCGATTCCGACGATGCAACTAGTCGCGGCGACAAAGTTGCAGCAATTTTTTGTTACCATGAGTGGCTGCATAAGCGTTCACACGTGGACACAATGTAGCTGCGATTGCCCTGTAGAAAGCTTGGCTGCTGCCAACGAGAGTAAAATCACTAGATATTTTAGAGATTTACGTTTAACCCCAAATGTTTTCTTTTGTGTTTGTGTTGTAGGTATGTCATTTTGAAAATATAAACCACAAAGGAGGTTACACTAAAAGAAAAATTCTATTTCAGAGTTCAAAAACCGAACAACACACAAACATAAATTGGCAAGAGAAAAATCACTAAAGAAGTTACTAAACTGCAGGAACTAGTTGCACCACATGTTCTATTTCCGTGCAACTGTGTTGCTGCTACTAACTGCATAGGGTGTACGCACTAAAGTGATTTGCCTTTATTATGGGTTAGTTAATAATATACAAAATTTTAAAGAATAATTTCTTGGCCAAGTCTAAAACACAGTTCAGGTTTCAACCATCTAAGTTTTTAAGATACAATAGGTGGCAAGAATTTTTATATTTTCTTCTTTGTCTGTTGATTAATGATTAGCAAATAAATCACCCCTCAAAATTCATTTATGTAAATATTGAAAAAGAAAAAGAGGCACTAAATAATTATAGTGTTTTCTATATTACTGTTTATAATATAGGCAACTTTCAGTTTCCAAAATAAGAAAAAAGGTATAAAGATGGTCACTTCTTGTGTTATTTTTCGAATTCAGAAATATGCGGTCAGAATAATGGCGAATTTAAGAAGGTTACTTGAATTTGAATTTATAAGATCTTGAATACTAATTACTAATATAGATATGAATAAACTTACACAACACAGTGTATCTGTTAGTTCGTGTTTACTAAATATAAAATCTTCAAACTTTTCTGGTTTAACAGACACTGCTTGGTCACTGTAGGGTGGAACGAATTCTTTTTTTATTTCATATCCTCTTGTCACAGGTAACAGAATGTGCTTTAGGGCAAGTGAAAAGTAATCTTATATCTTTAGTTGCATAAAACAGTATAATATACAGGGTGCGCCAAACTCAGTGGCCTATTAGAAATATTCAGAAAACGACAAAAGACGTGTTTCTGAAAATTTGGGTTTGGTCATAGGAACTGGCGTTCTATCGTTTAAGACCAAATGAGCAGTAAAAGGTATTATGAATATTCCACATATCAAGAAGGAAGGTAAGGCAAAAACACCAGTTAGTTTCACAATATTTTACAGCCTATAAGTAATTAAACTGGTTCAATTATAAAAAAATATAATGTAAAAATAATTTTAGATTTCATTTAATATCTCCAACAATTTTTTTCGCAATCTTAATACCTACTTATCTAGTAGATTGTACAAAACTTTTTCTGTAATATTAAACTTGGGCGAAATAAAAGTTTAAATATAGACCCTGTTAATAAAATACATAACTCCGGTATTTATGAAAACGGGTTAATACTGTTTAAATTAATTATTAAGATACTGGTTTAAATAAAGAACGTTGCCCAGCAGGTTTTGACAAGTTTTTATCCTGCTATTTCATTATTTGTAGTCGTCATTTAAAATTTGTGAATCACTTTATTATTTCGTTTTCACCTTGGAATTTGTTGCTAAAACAAATTTAATTATACGAGTGTGGAAAATACATACCTAGGTTCTTAAATTGCTCTTTTGTTTAACAAAAAACTCATAGTACCTAAAAACTTTCTTATTTTTACACTTGTCAATTTAACTCCTGCTTGATTGTCAAAAGTTAAATAATTTGCTACTTTAACAGCGGGTTGCACAAAACTTTTAATCAAGTAGTAAATTTAATTTAGAGTCATATTTGGCAATGACGTTAGTATAAGTGCTGTCACATTACAAGTGTCTTATTAGTTTAATTCGTGATTAAATTGTTTGTGCAACCCGACGTAAATCTTCTTTCTAACACACACTATTAAACTCGATGGAAAACAACAACGACGCGTAGCGACCCAAGCAAATCAAACAGCAAACATGGTGATTCTTTGGTCTTCCTCTTCACCGAAATGTCAAAAACCACCCTTCTTGATGCTTGCGGTGCCATCTTAATGATTAATGTTGAAAATATGAATATTGAAAAGTAAAATTTCATTGTAGGTAGCGATAGGCGAGTTTCACGGTCAGCGCCCCCTGATGCCAGTACTCCTAAGCTAACAATTTTGCGCGGGAACGGCAAACTCTCTTTACTATAAATAAATTCCGTGTACTGTGTACGAATCTTAGTTTCATTTTGTGAATGTAAATCTTCTGTCATTAGATATTTGAAGATTACGCCAAAAAGCACAGAAGATAATGCGTAACAAATAAAACATAAAAAGTAATTGCCGTTCTTGCACCCAACCATATAAATTAATTTGGCGGGATATATCTTCGACGTAATTTTAATCAAACGGCCTACTCTTGCTACTCTGTACCATAATGCATATTTCAATTTTCTTAAAACGACAAAGAGATTACAATGACCAGAGTGAGAATGAAACTCGTTATTTTAATGAAACGATTTTCTCTCCCTGATGATTCTAGGAAAGATCCTATTAGGCCTGGTAATGACAAAATCAGGGCGTCTTAGTTCGTTTCCTTTCCGCTGAGAGAATTGTAGCTCGTAATTTTCTTTCTTTTTTCGGTATTAAAGTTTCTAAAAACTTTTTAAACACTTTTTTCTTTGCAAGGGGAACAATGGGTCTTTAAATTAGGATTTTGTCTTGTCTTCTTTACTAAAAGCTGTATATTTTATTCTTGTTTACTTAGCTTTCACTGTTACAATAAATAGTAACAAGATACAAATTAAACATTTTAATAGGCAATTGTGTTTTGTCAAGCAACACATTTTTTTTATGGTGGCAATAGGCATAAAATTTTGCAATACAGGTTTGAAATTATTATGAACAAACGCTTTACAAAATCTCCAATTTGGGAATTACTTATCATATTTTTTCGTAAACCTGTGCACTATAAACTATAATGCCGTAGATAACCTCAATACTGCAAAATTATGGACCGTAAGAAGGTAGTATATTCAGGAGTGTGACATGCCATACTTGGTCAAAAGCCTTGGAAATATTAAGGCAACAATCTGGGATTCGCCATGAAATTCGAGAGATTTGTTCCAGTTATGTATGACAAAGGTAAGTAGATCAGCCGTGGATCCTTGGTGGCGAAATCTGTACTGTCTGTCATGGATAATTTTGTGCTTTTCTAGATATTTTAAAATTTGCAAGTTGATCACTAGCTCCATATCTTTGTTGACAACAGGTCTATAATTGGATGGAAAGGACTTGAAATCTTTCTTCAGGACAGGCTGCACACGAGCAGTCTTCCATGGAATAATAAAGAATAAGGTAAGTTGGCGAGGAGGTTACTATAAGATTTCTTATACGTGCTTATCGATTGGTAAAAGATTTGGGGATTTCGATGACCACATTCTAAAAATGATTCATACAGTTAATCACTACAAGTCACTTCTAATCGGAATTGTATCTTTTTGGAAAATTGGGTTAGCGTTTATATGTATAGTCCTTAGATTTCCACTTTTCACTTAAGAAGCATATGCAATAAATATACACCTGTGTTAGAATTATCAATCAGTGTGCTATTTAAGTATTCTGATAAGTAAATTTGTCAACTGTCTTAAAAACTGTTTTATTATATTTTAAGGCAAACAGTCAGATTTTTATTAGTATAAAGCGAAAATCTTGGTACCTACTATAATATTAGTATACATACTATACATTAGAGAAAATATGTTAATTTATGAAATAGTGTGATATGTTCACCATCAGAGCTTCCAAGCAAAGTGTGCAAACCCAAGCGCCGGTACCGAACGCACCCAATCAAACCCAACCCGATACCGAACGCACCCAATCAAACCCAACTGTCAACTGTCATCTGTCACCTGCCATCTGTCAACTGTCATCTGTCATGTGTCATCTGTCATCAGTCAACTGTAATATGTCATACGTCATCTGTCACACTTTTGGGCGTTAGTTATTTTGGTCTTTACTACTTGGGCACTATCTATTTGGGGCACTATCTAGTCCTCTTCTTCTTTCTGCCGTTTTTGTTCACGATGACGTCACAAACGTTTTCATTAATCCTACCTAATTAAATGTATTTATTTCGTAAGTCGCATATGCACTGAAATAGTATATTGTACAACGAGCATGGAATGACATGCATTTCCTACGAGTATGACGTTTGCAGCACGATGCCGCAGGCGAGTGCTGCAAATCATACACTATACTTTTTCTACGAATGTTACTGTTAATAAAATGGGATTAGTAATATTTTTCTTTTTAAGATGTCAAAAAATGTCAATGAAATTATAAAGATTTTGACGCAGCACCGGTCAACGCCACCTTTGTAAAAAATACCCGTGCACAATGGGAACTTTGTAGTTCAATCACCATGGTGATTGAAGCACAATGAAAATGGGTAAAACACAATGCACCATGTTCCGAAATTACTATTGAACATACAATAAAGGTTTTTATTAACATTCGTAGAATAGTTATTATCCTAACAAGTGCGGAAAGAGTCACTTTCCCGCAAGCGACTGCCGTTACCCGAACGACGCGAAGCGGAGTTCGGGTAAGCAGTCGAGTGCGGGAAAGTGCCTTTCCGCATGAGTTAGGATCAAATTTTTTTTTACTAGCGTTAAAAAAACCAACATCATTTTTACAAAGTTTATTATTTTTTAATAAACAAAAAATAACAGGTATATAATGTTTACTTATTACTTATTATATATATTTATCGTAAAAGTACAATTGGATGCACTGTGTAAATTAATTGCTGAAGCTAGAGAGGTTGAAGTTGACTGATTCTGCATAGTGGAAGTTTGAAGAGACAGAGGTGTTGAACTTTCATGGACGCTACTGGGACCCGGTGCAATATCTAGGGACGTGGATGTTTCTAAGATGCAACTGGAAGTCGTTGGAATAGCTTGACTGATATTGAAAAATTTTCCCGCACGGTGCGGGAAAAATTTTCCCGCACGGTGCGGGAAACTTAGTCTTTCAGAGACAAAATGAGTGCGGGAAAACGGTGAATTGCGCACGCTAGTAGAAAAAAAAAGTTTTCTGTCCAAGGCGCGGATCGAACCCGCACACACCATGTGTATAAATTCCGTATTATATACGTTTCCCAGCTATAGAACCAAGTACGCCACGGCACCTAGTTGAATAAATAAACATGGAAAATGGTATCTTCCGGGAATTTGGACGTAACGTAGTAGGTATGTTTTATGTGTTTTTTGCGATATACAAATTAAAAAATACGTCACGTGTTCGGGGGCGTTGTCAGAAGGCGTTGAAAAAAAGAATGGTGTTGATCGGCCCTTTGGTTCCGGAGAAAATAATAGTGGTCCGGTTGGCGGTTGTGTTAGCGATAAGCAGTCTTAAGGCGGGACTCCACCAAACCGGGCTAGCCCGGCGGCACTTGCGGCCTTGCCGCCGGCACTAAATGCCGCGGCTTATTGCGGCTTTGCCGCGGAATTAAATTCGACTCCACCTAACCGGGCAGATGTGTCGGCTTGCACAGAGTTCTTGTTCTTCATCCGAGAATGTTTGACGACAACGAAATTTATTTGTTAGGGTATATGGCCTTAAAAATTATGGAAATATGGCCATCATCTTGGGTATTTTCCGTATCCGTATCTTGCGTATCCATTTTAAATTCTCTTGGTTCAATGTATGTTAATATGTTTAAAAAACAAAATACAAACGCAAACAACGTACCACGCAAACAACGTACCGTTCAATACAAATATTCAAAACTTACTGAAAAAACGTGTTTGCACTGATTCAGACAGAGACTGCCCGCGTAGCCGGCAGAAATCCCTTTGATCTTACCGACATTTGCCCGCTAGCAAAAGTATGCCGGCGGCCCATGCTGGCGGCTTCGAAAGGATGTTTATTTTTAATTTTTCTTGGGCAAAAGCCGGCGGGTAGTGCCGGCGGCACGTGCCGCCGGGCTAGCCCGGTTTGGTGGAGTCCCGCCTTTAGACGCCAAAAAATTAATAAATTTAAATTAAAAAATAAAAAATTCCCGATCATGATTGTAGGCTCGTACGGAAGCTCTCAGTGGCGTAGAAATGAAATATTTCAGTTACATGTATTAACATATAACGTTCTGCTGAGTCTATCCGAGGTTGTCTCTCATTGAGTGTAGGGTGAAAAAGTGGGCTAGAGTCTGTTGAATACCCACGTAATGCCAAAGTTGATTGTAGACCCGTACGAAAGCTCTCAGTGGCGTAGAAAATAAATATTTCAATTACATGCATTAACATATAACGTTCTGCTGAGTCTATCCGAGGTTGTCTCTCATTGAGTGTAGGGTGAAAAAGTGGGCTAGAGCCTGTTGAAGGTCCACGTAATGTCAAAGTTGATTGTAGACACGTACGAAAGCTCTCAGTGGCGTAGAAATGAAAGATTTCAATTACATGTATTAACATATAAAGTTCTGCTGAGTCTATCCGAGGTTGTCACTCAATGAATGTAGGGTGAAAAAGTGGGCAAGAGTCTGTAGAATGCCTCTGTGATGCCAAAGTTGATTGTAGACCCGTACGAAAGCTCTCAGTGGCGTAGAAAATAAATATTTCAGTTACATGTATTAACATATAAAGTTCTGCTGAGTCTATCCGAGGTTGTCACTCAATGAGTGTAGGGTGAAAAAGTGGGCTAGAGTCTGTTGAATGCCCACGTAATGCCAAAGTTGATTGTAGACCCGTACGAAAGCTCTCAGTGGCGTAGAAATGAAATATTTCAATTACATGTATTAACATATAAAGTTCTGCTGAGTCTATCCGAGGTTGTCACTCAATGAGTGTAGGTGAGAAGCATGGGCTGGAGTCTAGGGAATGATTCTGTGATGTCAAAGTTGATTGTAGACCCGTACGGAAGCTCTCAGTGGCGTAGAAAATAAACATTTCAATTACATGCATTAACATATAACGTTCTGCTGAGTCTATCCGAGGTTGTCTCTCATTGAGTGTAGGGTGAAAAAGTGGGCTAGAGCCTGTTGAAGGTCCACGTAATGTCAAAGTTGATTGTAGACACGTACGAAAGCTCTCAGTGGCGTAGAAATGAAAGATTTCAATTACATGTATTAACATATAAAGTTCTGCTGAGTCTATCCGAGGTTGTCACTCAATGAATGTAGGATGAAAAAGTGGGCAAGAGTCTGTAGAATGCCTCTGTGATGCCAAAGTTGATTGTAGACCCGTACGAAAGCTCTCAGTGGCGTAGAAAATAAATATTTCAGTTACATGTATTAACATATAAAGTTCTGCTGAGTCTATCCGAGGTTGTCACTCAATGAGTGTAGGGTGAAAAAGTGAGCTAGAGTCTGTTGAATGCCCACGTAATGCCAAAGTTGATTGTAGACCCGTACGAAAGCTCTCAGTGGCGTAGAAATGAAATATTTCAATTACATGTATTAACATATAAAGTTCTGCTGAGTCTATCCGAGGTTGTCACTCAATGAGTGTAGGTGAGAAGCATGGGCTGGAGTCTAGGGAATGATTCTGTGATGTCAAAGTTGATTGTAGACCCGTACGGAAGCTCTCAGTGGCGTAGAAAATAAACATTTCAATTACATGTATTAACATATAAAGTTCTGCTGAGTCTATCCGAGGTTGTCACTCAATGAGTGTAGGGTGAAAAAGTGGGCTAGAGCCTGGGGAATACCCACGTAATGCCAAAGTTGATTGTAGACCCGTACGAAAGCTCTCAGTGGCGTAGAAATGAAATATTACTGTAACATGTATTAAAAAATACAGTGTTGTTGAGTCGATCCAAGGTTGTCTCTCATTGAGTGTAGGGTAAAAAAGTAGGCTAGAGCCTGCAGAATGCCTCTGTGATGAGACGTGACGTAGTGGGTATGTTGTATGTATTTTAGGTGGTTACTGTAATAATAATAATAATAAAATAGTTTCTTTATATTTAACATACATCGCGTGTGCCAACCGGTGCACTCGCAGCCGACGATATCGAGAACGACTCGTCGTCGGTTCACGAAACGGTGTTGATGTCGAGGGTCTTACCGCGTATACCACAATATTACATGCTAAAAAAATTGAATCATCAGCGGAAAAAATTCCAGGTAAAGCGCGCTAAAATTGATCGACACGAGGTACGGTCAACCTGTGCACTCGCAGCAGGCGATATCGGGAACGGGTCGTCGTCGTCGGCTCCAGGTGGCCCTACACACACAACGGTGTTGCTGCCGTGAGCCCTGTCACGTATACCACGATATTACATGCTAAAAAAATTGCATCATCAGCGGAAAAATTTCCAGGTAAAGCGCGCTAAAAGTGATCGACACGAGGCACCTGTGCTGTGCAGGTGCACCTGTGCACCGTGCTGTTGCTGGGCAGAGGCAACGCCCCGCTCACGTTTTTGTGTAGACGCGCTTGGGGACGCTTTCAAGTGTGAGAACGCTGGTCTATTCACCAGTCGTTAGCAAGGTTTCGTGCAGAGCAGTCGATTCTGGAAAAAATATACGTTGGTTTTGTTTTTTCTTGTGTTATAAAGTGTGTGTATTTGTGTAATATTATTTGGTAAGTACATTTATATGTATTATATCAAGAAACAAATAAAAAGTACTTCAATTCTCTAGTAAAAATCTGTTGTGTCGTAGCTTAGCAAATAATTATTATTTATGTGTATAGCAGTTTAAAAAATATTACAGATATGTCTCTCTGTATATCATAGATCTATTATTAAAAACGCTATACTTAGTTATACCGTTTTGCCTTCTACTTGTAGAAAAAATTAAAAAGGATTGAAATATTCCCATAATACGAATAATAATTTGTTCATGCGTCTGTCACACAAACCGATAGTTCTATAAGGCTGAAAAATATAAGTGCGTAATATCATGAAATAGCCAAAAAAGTATCAATCGCTGCTAACCTCAACCCTCATCCGCAACTATATTGTTTTTTACAGAAAATGTTTGTCTGTCAGCACTGCAACCAGTCGTTCTCCAAGAAAAGCAACCTCACACGACATGGAGATTGCCGTCTGATAGCGCAAACGTGTGAAGCTTGTGGGGAAACTTGTAAATCAACAGGGGCTCTACAACAGCATCAGCAAAGGAAGCACAGAGCTCCAAAAAGACAAATACCTTCCCTACAAGCCGATCAAGTAAAAAAGGCTAGAGTAAGAGAGTAAGTTAAATTTTTCAGGGTTTCATTACGGGCTTGATTAATAGCAAATCTGCTCTTATTATTACTAAATATTTTTTTCCTAGTGCAAGAACCATCGACGTCAGCTACGCAGCACTGTTCACTATGTCAGATAGATGTCACTACCAACCGCTGGCTGGGACATCTAAGAACCCAACGTCACCGAGAACAATGCTGCGTGGTGCAGCTCGTGAAAACGTCCTTTAGAAGCCGAATTGCTACCTGCCGACTTTCTTCAAACCAAGACCCCACCGACATCAAGAGATACCTCGAAAATCTAAGGGGTAAATTTGTCAAGTTGGTGGGGGACATTTTACAACAGTACGAACTCCTAAAAGTCGGTTTGGAGCTTTTTGGCCGCTTCCTTCTGCAGACCGAAGAAACAGATGAAGTCAAGTCGTTTAACAGCAAATATGTGATGGTTAGCGAGGCAACCGATTTGGAGGAGTTGTTCAACCAGTTTGCCGTGATCCTTGACAAGAAGTATTCTGAATTCAAGGAAAAAGACAGCGGTAAGTATTTTTTCACAACAAAAATAACATACTTTCTAACACTGTAAAAACTTAATACTAAATTGCTGTTTCTATTGTTGCAGGGTGGGTGCTCCAACAACTCCTCCACTTGGAATTAGGGATTAACAAGATCAAGCCTCTAAAGCCATCCTCCTACATTCCACTGCCTAAGGAGATTGAAGCAAAGAAAGCTGTTCTGAACATCCAGAACGCGGATGAAAAATGTTTCATGTGGTCAGTCCTAGCCGCCCTGCATCCTGCTCATTGGACTCAAAATGCAAATAGAGTCGTGAACTATTTGCCTTTTGAAAACGAGCTGGACTTTACAGGTATGGAATTTCCGATTAAACTTATCGATATATTAAAGTTTGAGCGGCTCAATAATATTTCTATCAATGTCTATGGACTTGAAAGGGGTTTTGACAATGGTAAAACTAGTATTGAAGTCGTGGGGCCCTTATACTTTACAAATTCTCGTAATAGGGAGCGACATGTAAATTTCTTAGTAATCAGTAATGATTATGGCAATAGTCATTACTGCTTAATAAGAAGTTTATCTCGCCTGATCTCAAGACAGTTATCCTCACGTTGCGGTACAAAGTATTTATGTGATGGTTGTTTATCTTATTTTTATTCAGAGCAAAAATTAAAAGAACATCAAGAACATGATTGCGGGCACGTTTTAGCTAAAGTCCCAACAACAGATTTAAAAAAAAATAAATATGGCGAAGAGATTCCCGAGAATATTTTGAAATTTACAAACTTTGAAAGGAAATTAAAGGTGCCTTTCGTTGTTTATGCCGATTTCGAGACTATCCTTGAACCTATCGATACAGAGGAAAATGTGCAGGATCCCGATACGTCATACACTGTGAGGATGCACAAGCATGTCCCGTACTCTTTCGGTTACTACATCCAATGTGATTTACCAAAGTTATAGGGGTCCGGATGCCCACAAAGAATTCGTAAAACGCTTAGAGACTGATTGTAAATCAATCTATAATCGCTTTATGAAGGAAGTAGTACCCATGATTCCTATTTCTGCGGCACAAGGGATTGAGCATCAAAATGCTGCATTGTGCCATATCTGCGAAAAGCCATTTGATGTAGCATTAAACGATCGCGTGCACGACCACAATCACGCAAATGGCGCATATCGGGCGCCTGCGCACTCTGTATGCAACCTACATTACAAAATCCCTCAATTTATACCTATCTTTTTCCATAATGTCCAATTTTGATTCCCACCTGTTTATCAAGGAATTGGCTGCCAACGAAGAAAAGCTGGATGTTATCCCCCAAAAACAAGGAAAAGTATATATCATTTACTAAGCATGTTTTGGTGGATAACATCGAGAACAAAGATGGCAAACAACGACGGGTATTTTTAAAATTACGCTTCCTCGACAGTTTTCGATTCATGGCCAGCGGTCTAGATAAACTTGGTCAAAATTTAAAACCAGAGCAATGTCGGGAAGTTTCAGCTTATTCGGCAGAAGGGTGTTTTACCATATAATTATGTAGACAGTTTCGAAAAATTAAACGATACAGAGCTTCCATCGCATAAAGACTTTTACAACCAACTAAAGAAAGAAAACGTTAGTAACGATGATTACAAGCGTGCTTGGGCTGTATGGAATTTATTTGAGTGCAAAACTTTAGGCGAATATTCAGATATTTATTTAAAATCCGACGTTTTATTATTAACAGATGTCTTTGAAAGTTTTAGAGACGTGTGCCTAGATACTTACCACGTCGATCCTGCGCAGTATTTTAGCGCACCAGGACTTTCGCTAGATTCCGCCCTTAAGGCCACGAACGTAAAGCTTGAGTTACTGACAGATCTAGACATGGTACACTTCTTTAAGCACGGTCTTCGCGGCGGGGTCAGTCAGTGTAGCGTTAGAAAAGCTTTTGCGAACAATAAATTTCTGCCTCATTATGACGCTTCCAAACCTACTTCCTACATCATATATTTGGATGCTACCAACCTGTATGGTGCAGCCATGTCACAATATTTACCAACGGGGAATTTTAAGTGGTTAGATGAGACCGAAATTCAAAACTTAGAGTACATGAATGTCGCGAATGATTCTAAAACTGGCTACGTATTAGAGGTAGATTTAGAATATCCGGAACAGTTGCATTATTTACACAACGAACTACCCTTTTGCCCACAATCCATTGCTTCTCCAGAATCCAAATTTAAAGATATCAAAAAATTAATTCCGAATTTCCAGTCTAAAAGTAAATATATAATTCATTGCCAAAATTTGCGTCAGGCTTTAGAGCATGGGCTTAAGCTCACAAAAATTCATCGCGTATTAAGTTTCGACCAATCACCATGGCTTAAGAAATATATAGATCTAAATACAGCAATGCGCAATAAAGCGAAAAATAAGTTTGAGAAGGATTTCTTTAAACTTATGAACAATGCTGTGTTTGGTAAAACAATGGAAAATGTAGAGAAAAGGGTAGATGTTAAGCTGGTTTCTCATTGGGAAAATATTGGTAGAAGGTTGGGGGCCGAAGCGTTAATTTCAAAACCTCATTTTAAAGACCGTACTATTTTCAGCGAGAACCTGGTAGCTATCCAGATGAAAAAACAGAAAGTCGTATATAATAAACCAATTTACGTAGGTTTTAGTATCTTGGAAATATCCAAGACAATTATATATGACTTTCTGTACGGGTATATCAAGCCAAAATATGGTAACAACGCGGTATTACTCTACACTGACACCGATTCCCTTGTGTTGAAAATTACAACTGAAAATTTCTACCATGACATGCGAGAAAATTTAGATAGGTTCGATACGTCCAATTACCCCCAAGATAACCCACATGATGTTCCTGTAAACCAGTCAATTTTGGGTAAAATGAAAGACGAGTATGCAGGAAAAATCATTTGGGATTTCTACGGCACCGGGGCGAAAGCATATTGTGTAAATGTTGAGGGAGAGTTGACGAAAAAAGCCAAGGGAGTTCCTGACTACGTCACGCAGAACGAACTAACTCTCGATGGTTATAGGGAGGCGGTTGACGTAGAAGGAACTCACATTCATCGGCAGATGAACACTTTTCATTCGCATTTACATGATATGTATGTCGAACTGAAAAATAAAGTAGCGCTATCACACGCGGACGATAAGCGTTATCTTATTCCCGGTGACTCGGAGAACACGCTTGCTTGGGGTCATAGAGATTATGAAAAGTATAAGGAATCATTGGAAATTCCATAAGCTAAGACTGATCACAGACAGCTAAATTCCATCAATCCCTTTCGGTGGCTAAATGTGTGACTTTAGAGGCTGTGATATTAGGCTAGTAATTTATTTTATGTATTTTACTTATTTAATTATTGTATTTATTTTACCCCAATCTACTCTATTTACTATATGTTTTACACGTTATTTAATTATTGTATTTATTTTACCACAATTTACTCCATTTACTGTATGTTTCTATTTATTTTATATGTTTTACACTTTATTAATTTTTTTTTGTGTTTAAATTGTTGTCTTATTTCCTTAGTTAGAATAAAATAAATAAACAGAGTGCTAGTTAGTAACAGAATACTGTTTGTATATTAAGCTTACACAATTCATAAATATGCTTTGCAAATAGGTGTATTAACTTCTCCGTCCATCTAAATAGATACTTGTCTGTTGCGGCATCTTCAAACTTGAGACTTCTCTTATCGCCATTGCGACGAAACACTAAAGTACACTGTCCAATTATCATAACTATATCCACCCAATGGGTATTGAAACAATCAAAAGTGCTTAGAAATTCTTCAAATTCACCACTGGAGAAATAAAGTTTACCATAACCAATAGTATCCAAAATTACTTGTTTGCGTCCCACTTCTGATGTGTCAAAAATGACTGTTATAAAGTCATCAATCTCGTAAACTCGGTTAGGCTTAGTCTTAAGAACTGGGACATCGGGATATCTAGAAGGAGCTTCAAACACCTTATCCCAGCCGGAAGAGGAGGAGGAAGCCATTGGTAAGTTTAAATGGTAAGTTTTAAAGATATCCTAACCAAAGATGTCTTTTCTTTGTAAAACGTAATGCCCCTTTTCAGTTTGCGTATTTTTTTCAAATGCTCGTCTAATTTAACTGACAAGTCGACTGTCTTCGTCATGTGCTCGAGTCTAACTGTCTAAATTTCTCAAGGGGTTCTAGTAATATAGGGTAAAATTAAACATGTAATGCAATTTAACTTCTTTATTTCGGCAAAAAATCATAAATATATGCATACAAGATTTTTGAATTCTCAGCACTACAAGCACAATATTCTAAACCATGATAAGAGCAAGTGGTTTTACTTAGAGATAATTTCGGTACATTAGCGCTATCCCTAGCAAATTCTAAATTAACAATATCGGGTATATTCTTAAAATATTTCATCGTGGAAAAAGTTTCAAGTAAAAAGGCCTTCTTTACATGTCCCTTCACATAGATGATATCAACATCTTGTAGATCGTTGTAGATAATGCGGTAAAGTTGATTGTAGTCGGTTTCGCCGGAATTGTAGTTTAAGCCATGTCGGTTCCCATATAGAAACATTGCTTGCTTCTGACAATCATAGGACAGCTCATAAAAGGGCTTAACTGGTTTAAAAAGATAGTTCTTTATTTACTTTCCATCGTAAATAGACAATTCTTTAGCTTGGAATTCTGGAACGCGGAATACTTGAACGTCAACCACAACAAACCTCATCGTGACAGGGCTGGAGAGTAACTGACTACAACACATGACGTACTTGACCTGTTAAAGCCTGATACTCAAGCACTCGATCGTGAATAATTATACAGAAAGCACGTGACTCATTTGAGAAGCTTTCGGAACTTTGAAACTCCAACTTCACGTCGATGGTGTTCCTCTTGAGGGCTTCACTTTGTTTGGAACAGTCAATAACAAAGAGGGTTCTACTAGCGAAAGCGACAAAATCCAAAAGCGGTTCACACCGTTGTTTTCCCAAATAGGTGTTTTGAAAGTCCGTATACATCTGATAGGCTTCTGTAAACTGTCTATTGGCAAAGTTTAGGTTTAACGATTCATAGGGGTAAACTTCAGAATTTAATTGCAACTTGACGTCGGTGATGTCCAAATTATCAAAGTAGGTACAATCAGCTTCAAAATTATCTTTTCGCTTCTTCATAAAAAATACAATAACATATCGGGCTCTCTCAGACATAGTCTTAACGGTCCAAATATCACGCTTTGTCGTTCTCAAAGCAGGCAGTTCATGTATTTCCCAGTTTCTAAACGGGATATATATCGGTTTGTTCTTTGCAATTTCATCCAAAAGTCTCAATTTCACTGCATCACTCGGGTAAATATGTCTAACTTTCAACTCAACCGTTTTTAACATTATTGTTGCCTTCTTAGTACCAGAAGACTTGTAGCAGTTGTCATCATGACGAACTAGTTTGATTTTCTGTTTACCTATTAGTACATTGTGGTAATCGGCAAACACGCCAAACAACATTGAAAGTGGTATGCGAAAATTAAAGTCTTTAGAAGTTTCGTCCAAGGTCTTAGCAATTTCACTAGGCCAATTCCATCCAGCTATGTCCAGAGCTCGGCTTTCTTGCTCATTTAAACATAGCATATTTTTAACTGTGCTAACAATGCCAGGATCTCGAATCTTTTCAATCTCCTTGCCATTAACTTCATAGGAAATGGTGTCAAAGAGAAAGGCGCCAGCATTATCGGTTAGGTCGCAAGTACCGGTCTTACCAGCAGCGTCTGCTTCTACCTTAAACGCACCCTCGATGTAGAGTTGAGCTTCACTCATATCCAAAAAGACATCTTGCTGATTGATAACAATCTCGATTTCGTCATTGTTATTAAACGAGTTGGTAAAGGGGTGATAAGTGTGCCATTCTTCGCGAACAACCGACTCATCGTTCCTGATTTGATTGAAGATTTGAAGTTTTTCTGACATGGTAGCGGTAGTGACTGCGTCTAGACTGCAAATATACTATATTTGAAAACGTGAGTGATCCCTTCGACTTCTGATCACTGAATGAACTGCTAGCTGAAGTATTAGTGCTTAAATAACTTTTAAATACTAGAACCATTTCGTCTAAGTTCTAATCGAATGACTACTTCTTAGCCTCGAAAATTAATAGGTCTAGAATCCTGGTCTACTAGCGTGAGAGTAATGTTGTAGATGCTTTTTTGGCTCACAGGTAAATAGATTAGATTCCTTGGCTCGATATTTATACTGTAGCCGGGATCGACGGTTGGTGCAAATTCGTAAAGAGTATGTGAGGGATTATTTGTGTAATACGAACCGGAAATGATGTTACACTCGACTCTAATAGTAACAACTTGTATAATATCCGCAGGTTGGTCTGATTCGTGGAATTTACCAGACTTTAACAGTTGAGGCGAAAATCCCAACAACTTTGCAATGCTGTCTTTTGGCTTAAAGTTTATGTCGTAGGCACTGGTTAACTCGCACTTTAACGTATTGTTATTGGACTTAAGCGATAAGATGCTATTCCTTTCGTCTGTGGAAGCACTAGGATCTAGGAGATTACGTTGTAGAAACTGTTCGATATCTCCCAACTCATAGGATCCTGTTGGTATTTCCAATACTCTCTCCTCCTCCTGATTATTGACAATGTAATAAAACTTGTTTCGCCCCTTTTCTATATTAGGGATTGTGTTCCAAGTGTCTAGCGAAATTAATGCTAAAGAGTAATCGAATCTCGAATCGAGCTCTACGGGAGGTACAAAGTATGCTTCAAGACGGTGAGAGCGACCTTTTAACGTGAATGTCTGTGACATGACTGATGTTGATAAGCATCAACACCTACATTTATAAAGTTTCATTGTAGAGAAATGCTAGAGCAAGATGTCCACAATTTGTCATTCCATAATCCTGATACTGTTCGAAATTAAAATATATCTTCACATTTTTCATGTACTTGACAAATTCCTTGGGAGGTTTCAAGTTGCCAAAACTATCGAAATAAACAACTAAATTACCGTGTTTCTTGTAAGCTACCCAATGTGTCCCGAATCCTGTGTTCCGATCCAAATTAATAACACAACACTCTGTTTTGAGGGGTGCGTTCGGTAAAGTGTCTCGCATAAATACTCCTCTAAAATGCGGTATTTTTAATCGAGTGACATACGAATTAATATCGTGATCGGATAACGGCTTTTCAGGTAGCTTTATTGGTAGTTTTTTGACATTTTACGTAAAAACAAACCATAGCCAGTTTTGTGTTTCTTTAAATACAGGCCGCTGCCCTGTTTTCCCAATGCAATCGCTTCCATTGTGTCGTTTTGATTCTTTTAACTTATCCTTGGCACTTTTAGCGTCATTAACGGCCTTCGCTATCCCCGCGGCACCCCCGCTTAGTGCTCCCATTGCACTAAGTCCTGCAAATATGGGAATAAGTGGTAGGAACCCACCCTGTTTCGGTAATGGTATTATTCGTGGTACGTTGATCCTCTTACGCCCTCCCACCTTCTTAACCGTTACTCGTGCGGCTTTAAGTATTTTACTGAGAATTTTTTTCTTACTAACATCACCAGCACCCGTATGTTTAAATTGTTTCTTAAGCAGAGCGACCACTGATGATAGGGGTTTCATCTTCTTCTTGCCAGCACCCAACTTGCGTTTTACCTTCATAGCGTTAGTTACTAACCACGCTGAAGCTTTTTCTCCAAAACTGGAATCGCTTGCCTTGACTCGTTCCCAAGCTCGGTCCTCCAACACTCGATCGGCTTGATGTCTTTGTTCCAACTCTTTGGACTTTGCGTATTCGGTATCGTGATCGCGACAAGCACTATCCAATTTGTTCTTCGGTTGATCGCCTCCAGCCAGCCACTCTTGAAGTTTGGTTCCCGGACCAGAATAGGAATAACCAGGCAAATGAAGCTCGAATGGGAGCTTGTTGATAACTGTATTTAATACACCTGCACCCTGCAGAGCCTTCATTAGTAATGAAGTCCTGGAGTGCTGACTACTATTTATAGAGATGCGTCAAGAGAAGCAGAAACTCAAAATCCAAGTTTATAATTGCGATATGAAGAAAGACAAATCCCAAAGTAGCAAACATGGTCAACTTTTACCTTCTACAATTCGGTCGTTAATATGTGGTCCTAGTAATTGTGGCAAAACCAATGTAATGATTAATCTTTTGATTGATGAAAATGGTTTAAAATTCGAGAAGGTGTACGTGTATTCAAAATCTCTGCAGCAAGACAAGTACGACTTTCTTCAACGGCCTTAAAACATTCCCGTTTAGGCTATTTCGGTTACAGTGATAACGATGAAGTTCAAGATCCTTCCAGTGCCCGACCTAACTCTGTATTCATATTTGATGACGTAGCATGTGAGAAGCAGGATAAAATACGTAATTATTTTTGTATGGGTCGTCATCATGCAATTGATTCATTCTATTTATCGCAAACAAATACCTAAACAGCTGGTTCGGGATAATGCTAATGTATTAATTTTATTTAAGCAGGACGACTTAAACTTGAAGCATATCTACAACGATCACGTTAATACAGAC